>VXAY01004421.1:815015-954145 GCA_013399855.1 Oxyruncus cristatus | reverse complement strand
TTTTTTTAACAACAACTACAAAGAACTAAACAGCGGAGTCCTCCAAACTGTCTTTGTGCAAAGCCCCTTCTGAATTACAAACACACATAATTCTATTTCAGCTAACTTCAGTGGAAGTTAAATACTCAAGAAGTAACATTCAAATGAACTTTAGGTTATCTGTGATAGCGAGAATGAAATCATAGTCCTGCAATTGAAATAACAGAAAAAAAATATTTACAGAAACTAATAGACTGAAGAAACTACTCTATTAAAAGCACAATTTTTTGAATGTTTTAGAGGACTAGAAACAATAAAAATGTCCGTGGAACTATAGTCCATAATATCCTTGAAAAATCCAGCTGAGTCCAATTTCTGTTATTGTATCCAGTCCTAAAAAACCTGGTTAAGTTGAACAATTAATCCTTAAGTTGCTTTAATGTAGTGTGCATACAAGCTTCTTTTTATTGATGGAGTAGGTTTGTGGCTGTGAGGATAAGTCACAGTATAAGTCCATAGTAAACTTGTTTTCAAGCTAATGAAAGGATTGGACAGCAGATAAATCTGTACATTTTGTCTCTTGTTTTTTTTTTCTTTTTCTTTCTTTTATTCTAATCCCTTCTATAATGCCTGGGAATATTAAACATGAATGCATTAGGTCCTTATGTGACTCAGAGGGTAATACAGCTTCAGTCATCTTCTTCCATTATCACAGTGTCATTAGAACATTATAATAAAAGCATATATTGAATATGCAGTAAAAAATCAGTTGTGAGAAACAGCTGATTTAAAAATATGTCAAATCACTCATTAATACCAAGAAAACAGTTTCTAACGTTGTATAATTGTGAATTAACTATTTTTGCATTTAAGGATAATAGAAGACTTTTAAAATCCAAAATCTGAAACGCACAGATAGAATGCAAGCCAATGTAATTGAGCAGAAGAATTGCTATTTTGGGAAATGCCAACTTTTTGGTGGAAAATTTCTACCTGGAAATCCACCTTGGTACAGAATGAAGAGAAATCCAGTGGAAAAAAAAATCCGTTATGGTCATATAAATAATTTCTTTATTATAAAACATATGCACAAGAGGAAAAAAGGTCCCACAGCCATCATTTATGTGGTACCCACACTGCCAACTGCTTGAATAGAAAGGATAAATAAGTTAAACGAATTTTTTAAATGATCTATTTTTATAATATAGATATTATAAACCTAATATATAGGTTTCCTTGAATTGGGTCATGCAGTGACCAAACTCCAGGCGTCTCTGGAGACCAAGACTGCAATGAGCACGCCCCACAGGCATACTGGGCATGTGACAAGGAAGGCTATTGTCCTGAGCTGGAGCTGGGAGTGTTCTGGGATTTTCTTGCAGAAATCTGCTGTGATGCACTCTTCCATCTCCATCTCTGTGTCGTAGCTTCTTTTTCGGTCTGTGATTCCAGATGCAGCTGGTTAGTATATCACAGATCAGGTCAGGCAATTGCATTTGATGTGTGGGGGTCATGTGTAAAACCCATATGTAAGAGAGAAAGAGGGAGGGGGGAGAAAGAGAGAGGGAGAGATCACTGCCTTGCAAATGTGCAAGGCACAAGCACAGTAAAAGGGCAATGTGTTGGGAATCAAATGGTACGAAACATGTCAGATCTGATATTTCCTTATGTATATTATTTCCACATTAAAAAGAAAAAAAGATAAAAATACGCTGTGCTGTAACTAACTCTTATCACCTATCATCCTCAGCAAAAATCCAGTATATTTTGTGTACACCTCATCAGTTGAGTTGAACAACTGATGCATTAGGTAGTGTCAGATGGAGGAACTGGGACTGCGCTGACTGCTGGGAGCCTAGCCTGACTGCTTTCTTTTCACCTCATCTGCTGAAGCCATAAGATATTGCAGGAACAGCATCTACCAGTTGTGGAGATAGACTTCTTGTTCCTTGTTAGACAATCTTAGTCATCACAGCAATTTTTTGATGTAGCGAGTAAAGAAGGGAAACTCTTAGGACCTGGATTGAAGCTGGGAAAGTAAATACCTAATATTGAGAACCCCTTCAAGAGAAACGTGGTGTGTTTACACACAGCAGAGAGAAGCGGAAAACCACGTTTCTACCGAAATCAGAGCTTTATATTGTTTAGCCAGGATTTGTCTATATACTGAGAAGCAACTATCAAGTATAATGTTGTCAATGTCCAGGTTAAAAGAAAACTATGTATTTGTAAAATATGTTTTACATTGAAAATGTGACATCATATTACTGTAGCTCTACATAATTACATATTAAACATATTAATCTCTTCAAATTTAATAATCCTTGAATCAACCCACACGGATCTAAGAGTTTACTTTAAGGGAATATGGTTGCCTTTATCTAAGAATGTAAACACATTGATATGATAGATAAATCGGGATGAGGTTAGGCTTTCCATCAATTCATTTAAGATTTATGCAACTTTTGTGATACTCTGTAAGCTTCTCCTGCATGAAGCCCTTGGAATAAAACCAAAATATAAAGATAGGACAATTAAGATATTCTTTATCCAACTATTTGGTGTTTATTGCTGTGTATTAAGAGAATGGGTTAGACTCCATAGTAATTTGACAAAAAGTCCTTCTAAATAAGGTGGGTTTTTTTTCATTCTTCTTAAACTGCCAATGAGTCAGGCTTTGTGGTGGTAAATAACTACATGCAGCAGAATTTCAACAAGTCTATTATTATATTGATATGACCTTGAAGAAGGACCTGGAGGGGGTTGCAAGGTGTTCAAGTAATTTTCATCTCAGAACTCTAAATACATTTATATTTTTACATGAGTATCAAGTATCTCTCAGGTGAAAATAGTCACTCATGTTACACAAAAGAGGCTGGCGAATTTGTTAAGAGGAATTTGGCCTTATGAGTTTTATGGGAACTTAACAGGAGAAACAGATCATGGATTTGTATGTGATTACACACAAACACAAGTAAACAGAAAAAACTTTGAAATGCATGCGAAATAACAATTCTAGCAGATTGTTACAAATAGATATACATTCAGTGAATACTTATATGCATATATATGGCACAGATGGAGCTAGAAATGAGTTCCCTATTTAAGGATGGCGAACATTTTTTTATGTAAGATTCTGGTGTGGTTCTTATTGTTAGATGTAATCCTTCAGACAAGAATTTTTTATGACTGGTGTTGGCTTCACACTGCATGTCTTGCTTTTATATAATAAGAAAGCTTCAACAAAACAGTTTAACTGTTTCCAGGAATAATGGGCAGCAATTGTTTGATTTGCTAATGTTAAAAATCTGTGTGACCTTACTGAATAAACTGCTTTACAGTAAACAATGTAAATTTAAGAAGGAGGTATCTTGAGGCCAGAAAGAGGTGCATTTTTTTCTTTCCTTGTAAAAATACACACCCATTTGGCAGAGTTATCATTGGACATACTTGATATAGTAGTTTATAGTTTAATTAATTGTAGATTTCATCTGTAGTGTGTACGTTCAAGACTGGCAATCTCACAGCAGAGCTAAACATGTCATTCCTTATAATTGTTCCTCTTATGTGCCTCAGTAACTCTAGAAGTGAGGGCAAGAAGATTGTCTTTTTTTCTGCTCTCATTCCTCCTTCATTGTCATCCACATCACTTCAGGGCAGTCTGAAGAAGGACAGATTAATCAGCCTTGAATAAAAGTCTGAGTGGGGAGCAGAGTTAGGACAGGGACAGATATCTGCAGGACTTAGGATCTGAAGGAGGAGACAACAGGCTCTAGTAGAGGTCATAGATGAGATCAAGTGGTAAAAACAATAGAAAATAGGAAGAGAGGTGAAAACAGCTTGTCCAGAGGAAAAGATAGAGGTAGAATACAAAAGGTTAGAAAAGGTTGTAAAAGGTCTGTGGCCACTAAAACACATCATCTTTCAGAACCTGGGGTAGGATCCAGGATTTCTGTTTTTCAGGGTTCCTCTTCTACTCGCTAAATAACTGGGATATCACAGGCAGTGTATATCTCTTATTCCCCACAGCAGTGGAACCACAATCACTGTTAATTACTCCCCTGTTTCAGGTGATAAACTTCTGCTGGAAGTCAGATTCCAGCCCTGTTTTCCACAATGAAAAATTTCATATGATTAACATTTTTGTCAGACTGAGAAACAAAGAAGTGATTATCTTTTTCATTCCCTAAGCCCTGCATTATCCCACTTGATTGTCTTGCCGAATAGGCAGAACTCTGAGAATGAGGCTCTTTTTCAAAAACTTGCCTTCTCTTGTGGATTTCCTAACTTTTCAGTGTTTGGCCTTGTAGCCCCAATGTTTTGTTTAAACTTGATTTGTGAATCCAGGAAGCACTACAACAAAATTACACAAGTGGGATATTTGTCACTCATCATCCATACTATGACTGCTTAAATATATGTATGTCTGTGTGTGTGTGAATGTACACACATATATGTGCTTTATATAGAGATAGATATCTTGTTACGTGTTCTCTCTTTTCGTATGAGTTTTTGTGGGATGCAGATGGAATAAATAGTAGCAGGGAATTACATAATCCTATAAACAGTTACTTTGGTGAAGTAATTTACCTTATTTGAGTGAGGACTGCCAAATCCAGCATGAGAATTTGTGACATTGATGTTATTCAGATGTGAGAATTTCTAGGATTGCAACTATTGGCTGCAGTTATTTAGAGACTTTCTGTTTCTTCCAGCAGTGTTAGTGCTGCAATATGCTGTAACTAACTGATTGCAGCAAGGATCCATGCTAAATTTATACATACTGAGCTCCCATATCTCTCCAAAAACGTATGCAGATAGCTAGTGTCCATGCAGGCAGAGCCATTTGTAAGTTTAAAGTTACTGGTTTACATTAATATTTGTAGGATTTGAGCCTTGGTTATTTTGTTGTGTTCCTAAACAGGAAAGGGATATGGACAAGCCAGGGCTAAACTGCCAGATGTTAGTTCTGCCAAAGCATTTGCAGTGTATCTAATGCTTTTCTTGAGACAGTTGGTCAGTCAGTCAGTGATTCTTTTCCCCCCAAAATTACTCCTAAGAAGGAAAACAAACCTAAGAACTTAGCAGCAGGAAGGGTATGTATTGGAAAAGAATATGCTTTTTTCTTGCTTCCTTTCAGCTACTCCAGAGAAATAAGACGTGACATAACGCCTCTGAACCAACAAATACCTAACACTTGATGACATCCAAGAAGTGGATGGAACAATAGGAAATCATACAAAGCAAAGCTTTGTGGATCTTTCAGTTTTTAGCTATGCAGATTAGTAGTCACACCAGAAAGAATTCAAATCTCCATTTTTCATGTATGTATACATACATCCATGTTTCTCCTGGTATCTTACACAAGTGTGTATGCACGTGTGCACACACTTCTATCTAGTATACTCTCTTGTGCTTATCTGTAGCGAAATTTTGACCTCAGATACTGTATTTCAGAAAGTTTGGTAATCTTTGATTGCATTTATGATACCAGAAGAGTTATATCAAAATGTTTTTTGTCACTCAACAACGCTAAAAAAGGTGTATTATACCATATAAAACCTGTCAACCTCAACAATTTAGGTATCAGATTAGGAAAGCACCACTGTCTAAATCTAATGCCATTTTTAGGAAAACAAATGAAACTTTCTTGAACAGGTATGAGCCTGGTAGTTTCTTTACAGTGTGAGTTTACAGTTAAAAATTTCTCACTTTAATGTGCTCCTGTCTGGCCAGTAGCCACATGTTGGGCTTCTTTGACACTCTATAATAAGGCTTCACATGTTTTAAAAAATGATAAAATGTTGTCTGGATGTGGGAAAGATTGAGAAAATAAGCAAGACAAATTTAGGGATAGTTTTTCTACTGCATTGACTACATGGCTGTGCCACACGGGATGATGACTTCCACTGCTTATGTCCTCTACGACTTGGTCTCAGAGAGGGACTGAGACACTGTATTATGACGAAGGGGCTCTGTTCCATTATGGTCTGCTGTTTGCCACCACATTACATCAGGGGAGGTAGCATCTGAGGGTGAAGCTGGCTACTCCTGGTTGCAGATGTCTTTCTTCCCACTGAAGTCATAGGAAAATCTTAGAGCAATCTTAGGCTGAGCAAATCCCATGCTCCTGAAGAATTGTACTCAGGTTTGGTTCTAAGCAGGCAGTATTTTGTTTGGTAGCATTAAAAACAAAGGAAAGGGTACAGAAAGCTAAACTGTGCAAGATTTCACAGCAGAAATTCAGAGGCTTTCTTCAAGATGCTGAAGAACATCCATTTGGTCCAAGGGAGGTCCAGGGGGAATTTGGTTTTGTCTTCCCATGTCTAAGGAGCTTGTGCCTGATGTGGGGAACTGGGGCCCAGCTTTGGGAAGGCAGGCGTCCAGATCCTGCTCCATTCAGAGGGATGAGATGGTTGTGACTGCATCATTTGCAACAGTGTTGTTCTCAATTTCATTTTCACACTCCCGAGTACATTCCTTCAGCAATCCCCTGCCTCAGGCAGCTGTTTATTTTGCCTTTGTCAGTCTTAAAAAAAAAAAAAAAAAAAAAAAAGATAATGTCTCAAGCGTCCACAATAACAGTTTGCTTAACTATCTCTAGATTTTAAATTTTCCTCTTTATAGACATTAATAGTATTTTACACATCAGATTTTTAAAGGTCAGAGAAAGTATTGTGGACATTTAGGTTATGCTTTTATAACATCCACTTACAGGCGAAAATAAAAATTAACAGCAGCTGAACAATGAATCAAAAAATCCTCAAACTGTTAGAAAGTTTAAAAAAATCCTTACTGTTAAAAGTTTCTTAAATACCATCAGAATATTGGAAGCCTTCAGAAGTTCAAAAGGACAAAAATAGGATCAATTGCAAATGATATTTTGTGGTTTTCCCCCGGAAATTGTTAACAGTAATATTTTTTAATTTCTTTATTAGTCTACCTTGTTACTGATAGAACCGGTAACACCATTTCAGGTTAGGCAATAAATCCCTACCAAGCCCAAGACTGGCTATATGTGACACTTTAGGCTTCTGTCAATTGATTAAAGTCAAGTGGGTTATGCCGGTTTGCAGACCTTACAAGAATTTGACTCTAATTGTCAGAATCTCTCTTTTATTTAACTGAGATGTGGACGACGTTGTAAGTGGAGGAATTGTTTCATGTTTAAAAAGACATGATAAGAAAGAAGAATTTATGCTGTGACTTTTTAAATGCTTTCTTGGCTCTAGATGGAGAAGTGGCTAATGCCATGAGCATTTCACCTATTCAGGAGGATAATATAGTCAACCAAATTAACCTGTTTTATTTGTCAATAACAGATAAAGATTTTTATGCATGCTATTACTTGCTGGTTGCTTGTTAAATAGTTTTACAAGTGTCTTTAAAAAATAACCTGAAAACAACTGTGATTATTCAATATATTGTTTAATAGAATTAAGTTCTTTTCAGAACTGTCCAACTGGATGTCAAAGTGGCTTGAAAGTGCTTTTGGTGTTTTAGTTGAACTCGGTTTACCCTGGGTTTTTTGGGGTTGTTGCTCATTTGCTTATTTGGTTGGTTTATTTTTCTCTCATTTTTTTTCCCCCTGCCAAAGATTGTCAAGTCTAGGTTGATCATTTGCCAGAGTTCATGACTTGCATTATGAAATGATGATAGCTGTAGCTAAGAGGGAAGATGAATTCATAGAAAGTGAATATTTCTTGGTAAGTAAATTTGGAATGTAGATCAACTGTAATTACCAAATATGATGAAAGTAAATCTGGAATATCTTACGTCTCCTCTAGTAAAACATAAACAGATGCAAAATATCCAACATAACATTTTTGGTCACTTTTTGATGCCTTTTGTTATACCTAAACTACTAACATCAGGATGAGTTTTTTATATACTGAGAATTTTACATTGTGCAACTTCAAGATTTTGTCTTGCAGAACTTTATTTAACCTACAACCACTCTGGAATAACCCTCTGAGCTTCATATTCGTTATAGTAGAACATTAAGAGAGTCCTGACAGCAGAAGAAATTCACTTAAGTTATTTACTTATCTGAGCCATTTATATGTACTTAGCTGAAGTGAGACATCAAAATAAATCAGTTAATTTGTGTTTTGGTTCAGTGTCTTTAAGGAATCTTGTAATAATAATGACAACACTAAGGAATAGAACTCCCTATGAATTTTTTCCATAATTTAAACTTTTGTGTAAGTTTACTCCCTCACTAAATCTCACATAAAGAGTTGCCTTAATTTCAGGACAATCATATTTTAATAAATCCACATAGGAATATTAGTCTTATTTCATTTAATCACCAAATCCTAACAACTAAGTATTCACTTCATTAAAGACACTAAAAAATTCTGGCCAGCTGTTTCCTACCACTTGGCTGAGGACAAGGTGGAGAAAGACAAGCAATTCAATCCTTAGTAACTCTCAGTTGTGTTCAGCATAATTCTGCCACATAATTATACTTTCATAATTTTATTCCTAAACTGGAATCTGAATCCAACGGGGATTCTGTGACTTATGGGCTTAAATTCTAACATGTTTAAATTCATGTTGTACACACAAAAATTTCCACAGATTTGTGTAATCATCTCAGACTAATATTTTGTTTTGTCAACTGTGCTTTTTTCCTTTTTTTTTTTTAAATAACTTTAAATTACAGTAGTTGAATAGACATATATATATATAGTTATATATATTCATATATATGAATAATGGATTGGTTATTTTCTCTATTCCTGGAAAATTGTTTCCTGTTCTGGTTCAAATACAAAATTCTGGAATATTTAGAACTCTTTGTCAAAGATCAAGATGACTATAGTATGGTGGCTTTAAAGCTGGTAGTAATTTTTATGCGCTGAAGGTAAAAAGCAATACTGAATACAACTGAAGAGTGACTTAAAAAATATTCATTTGATTGTATAAACAGTCAGGCCCGTTGCCTGTGAAAGTAAGTGCTAAGATACCAAATCATAAATCAATACTTCAAGGTTAAAATCTGAACAGACATAGATCACTGAACTTATATGGACTTCTGCTAAGCTGTGCTTATTTATACAGCTGGGTCTGGCTATTGGGTGCTCCAAAAATGACAGTTATCCAATTTGATCTTAATACAGGAGAACTCTTGGAGAAAGATATGCTTGTCCCTGGAAATAGAATGTAGAATTCTGTACAGCCTGTGGAGAAGATTAGCTATGTCAGGACAAGATCAAAACCTGTCCACCAGGCCAGGGAATGCTGAGAAGGGCTGTGTGAAATCCTGTCCCTCCCTGGCGTTCCAGCAGCCTGGCCCAGGCATTTGAGTCCACTTGTGTATAACATATTTGTGTCCTCCCTCCAGCATAGGGGCGCTGATCTTTTTCTTTGGAAAAATAAGCACAATACCGGCTTTTAAAATAAAATAATTCACCTGCTCACTGCCTAACAGTTGCAGAACTGGCAAATTTTTGCAAATTTCTTTCTCTCCATTGTGTAGCTCCTGTCCCAGTTCAGTGTCCTCAACCCCTGAACCAGGGGATTGGGATGTACTGGGCTGTAGACTCTATTCCTACTACATAGATTAATTAATGGGATAAAGTGTATTCATTTTCCCTCACCCTGGGGTTTTAAAATCGAAGCACATCTTCTCATGATGCTGTCAGCAGCTTGATTTCATTAGCACTTCCTGGGCATACTCTGTGGGTTGTGAACTGAGTCAGCCAGCTCAGCCAGTTGGGACTCATTCCAGAGGCAAGAAATACTGAGTACTAACTAGACAGGATCCATCAGGGGAGTAAGGACTAATTTGGGATTCCCACCAGGTTGGTAAGCAAGGTGCCCAACGCCTCATCTGAGCTCGAACCAGAGCAAATCTGAACACTGTAAGGTTCACATTGCCTTCAGGGCTAGGCAGCAGCCAAAGTTTTTGAATACTAACTTTGGACTTAAATTTAACCTAAACTCCACTTCGGGTATTGTGTTTCTGATAGGCCTGCTTCTCTAAATGTTTCCTCTCAAGAGGTCTTCAGTGTGTTTATAAATAAATTAGGCATAAAGCTTAGAAGTTGCCTTTGAAAAAGGATGCTTTACTTAACTTAGTAAGTGTTGCCAGTTACAGCTTTAGGTAAGGGTCTTAGAAGGTAATGTATTGATTTTCTCCTGATGCACTTTGTAAGTTATGTGGTCTCATCTGCTTTTTAGATTTCTGTGTATAATTTTTGGGGTTTCTTTGCCTTTGAACTATACCTTTTTTTGAGAAAGGGTTTTTATTATTCAAATAATATTCAAATTCAGTTTGTTTTTCATGGTTATATGGTGGAAATTTCTTCCAGAAATTGTAGCCCAATGCTTTCATGGAAATTTGTAAGTAAGACTAACAAAGTGAGGAAAAGTAGATAGGTGACACCAGTAGTAGTCCGACACTACTGCATAGACATTTTTTCTCTGTTGCAGTTACTGAACGTATACTTACCTATTGCAGCAAAGATGAGCATCACAGGGAAGTGAAATAGTATTTGTTCACTGTCTTTCTTCTTCAAATCTCATTGTAACACTGCAGTTTTTCCTATTGCTGCTGTTCATTTAATCAGTAGTTTTCATCGCAGTGGGCTTTCATGTCCTGAAGAGATATAAGGACTTACAAGGATCAGATGGTATCAGGATCTAAAACGAGGAGACTTGCTGACTGCATAGATGAGCTAGAAAACTACAAAACTGTCATCTGCAGTTTGCTAAAGCCTAGCTGTTCTCAGAACAGAACACTGCCTTTTTTTCCCAACAGGAAAGATAAAAATGCAGAAATTCATTTTTGGATCTTTCACCTTTTCTGAAGGGAACTTCTCAACCAACATGAATGGTAATGATTGCAAAAAACAGCTAGTTTTGCTGCTAGATCCCTGAAGGAATTGAAGGAGGTTTAACAGCTTTTGACCAGGTGCCAAATTTTTTTGTATGATGTGAGGAGAATGGTTAGACTCCTTAGCCTGACTCTAACTGCAGCCAGTGAGCAGATCCAAAAAACTGTCCTGGAAGTTGTAAGAGAGAAAAGAGTCTTTTGTCTTGTGGAGATACATGCTCTACTGAGTGCTGTGTCAGGCCTGTGACAGCCAACAGCAAAGGAGGATGTGCAATGCAAAGTACAGGTTGACATTATCAACTGAGCCATTCCTTTCAAAAAGAGATGGAGAGAGATGCCACTCCCTATTTTCTAAAATGCATAATGAGAAGGTAAGTGGCCCCTGTGCAGCTTCCAGTAATTCTTTGCTAAATTTATGACCTCTGATTAAGCACTGTGTCTTGCGAAGGAGGAGACAGCTTTTGGTACGCCTGGTGTTCCTGTGGCAGTCTAGGAAGCTCCACTTCAGAAAGTTAAGATCCCCACAGGTTTTTGTTCTACATTTGATGTCTTACTGGCGGACGTTAAAGTCTGAGGTAGTCACCCTGCGCTCCTTTTATAGCTAGTAGTGGGACAAATTGGGTCCCAGCAGCCTTAGCTGAAGGCCTGAGGACTTAGGGGCATGCAGTTACCTAGATGCATGAGGAAGCACTTAAGGCAACGTACATTGTTTTACAGAGCTGAGTTCTGGTCATGCCCTCAGAAGCTGCAAGCACAGACCAAGCTATGTAACCTCTCCAGGCTACTTCTGTCCTGAGCTGCAGGGGTCTCTGAGGTAGGTCGGCTTCCCTTCTTGTTTGCTCCACGGCTTCTGAGAATTTTCCCACTTGGAACAAAGATATGGATGTCGTTAAAATCAGCAACTAGTTGGTATACCCAGGCTGGCTAAAAGCTGGCAGATGTCAGATTTTATGATGAGAAGATTACTAGAAAAACAGAGAGAAATCAGAGTCTTGACAACATTAGGAAAATTAAAGAAAAATAATAGGAATTATTATGTTAAAGTGTTTGCATTTTCAGGATTATTAGAATAAAGAAAATTTTGTTTTCTTGAGTTCACTTTGTTTCAGTATTTCTTTGAATTTGGCTTCAATATCAAAGTGAAAGAAAAAAACCAAAGCAAAATAACTCACCCCAGATACTTCTTATGTGTGTGAAACTGTTGAATCACTCACAGTTTGTTCCTCCAAGTGAAGGAAGGTGGTTCTGTTCAGCTGATGGGTGAGTCAAACTCAGCGGGAGCAATGAAGGCTTGTAGAGGCCTGTGCAGGATAAATACGTTTTACCATGCTTGTCACCATGCCACTCACTATCTGCACGGAATAATCTATTGCTGCTGTTGTTGCTGACACAATCTGCTTTTTTTTCGCCTCACATGCTTGTCCTGCCCAACGGCATCTGTTTTTGTTCAAAGAGGCCTATGCCTTCCCTCACCTTGATGATCCGTTGCTGTATCTTTCTGGCAAAGAACTCAAAAGATTTTGCCAGAAGGTTGCACTCAATCAATCCTGCCTTTAGGGTGTCCTAGAAGCACTTTCTTGGATCACCATTGCTTCCTCTTTCCACACTCCAGTTCCCTTCATAGTAGGTGCTTGAACATATGTACATCATTGATTCAAACCATATGTCCAGCCCATTACACCTGGGCTTTCCATGTGGATACGCTGCAGGAATTTATCACTGGTCAGCTTAGTATAGCATCTGACTCAGAGCAAGACACATAGGTGCCTCCGGTGGAACTTCTCCAGCTGGCAGGTATGCTTTCTATACTACATCAAAATCTTGCCTCTGTTTAGCACAACAGCCCTGGACAATTTTAGTCTGTATTTGTAGTCTGATCTGATGTTGACTGCATATTTCCTTACTAAACCCAACAGAAAATCCCCCTAATTCTACGAATGCAGGAAACTACCTCTCTATCAACACTGGCACAGTCAATCAACATAGTCTGAATGCAGGTGAACCCACAAACAACAAACAGCTCACTGTATTCAGTGGAAAGGACAACATGTTCTTCTTCATGTTGATCGACACATTATCTCAGTTTTCCTCAAAATTATGATTAGCTTGATTTTTTTTTTTTTTTGTTTGTGGTGGGAGTACCATATTTGTTTGTTAAGAAGATCTGAAGTCCTTGGCTGATGTTGGCCACCACTGTGCAATGATGAGCATGCCAGCATCCTTGGGTGCTCTGCTTTGTAACATCAGGCTTGGAGTGCAGTCCTCCTGCATCTCAAAAGTGAGTCCTGGTATTTAGGCTGAGGTTACATTTGTTTTACCTCACACCTTGGAATTAAATAACATTTTCTCAGTGAAATGCATCAAGTACAACAGAGAAAACAGTCCATTTCATACACAGTGATTTACGACAACAAAATGAGAGACAATTGGGGAGGGTCTGAATGGCATATGGTCTAAATAGAAAAATGAAGGCGGAAGAGGAAGGAAAGAAGGGGAGAATTAGTTCAAAGAGATGGCTGTGGGTGGTATAAATGGACAATGAATACAAGGGGGAGGAAGCTGAGGTTAAAAAAATAAAGAAAGAAACCTCTCATCATGGCCCTTAGCAAAGGGGTGAATGAAATTACACCACAATAGCCAAAGCACTGTATAAGCAAGAAGTTGCACTCAAAACCCACCTAAGTGAAATTAAAGGGAGCTTCAGTTCTGGAGTTACTGGTGGTAAGAGTGTCTCAGAAATATTCTTCCAGAGGAAATGTTTAAGTACTGACTTTTATAAAAAGGGAAGTTAGATCATGTTCTGATATAACAGCAAAGCAATAAGTGACAGGTAACAGTTTGACTTTTTTTTTTTCCCACTAAAATTAGGAGCTCAGTTACATGTATATACCTTAACACCAAAGATTCTGCAGTGCTAAGCCTCTGTCATATTAACCTCTGTGTTGCCAATTTCTCATGGTATATTTACTAACTGAATCCCAGATTTATCAGTGAGTTAATTCAGCTTCACATCTGTATATCTAACAGAATTGGATCAATGAATCTGTAGGATCAGTGGGTTTTGGTTTGTATGCTGAAATAGTTGGGGGGTTTATTTCCACGCTGGCACAAGTTTCAAGAACTACTTGAAGTTCTGTAGAGCTTGGACTGTGGCTACGCCAAAGAACAGCTGATATAATAGCTCTTTACATACATTACCTTATCAACAAAATATTCAAGAGTGCCTTAATGACAAATAAACTCAAAGCATTCAGCTTGGTCTCATTCGTTTTAAATAATAAACAAGATAACATCATGTTATGAAGAATCTAATTGAAGATTTGGAATAAGTAATTATAATCACCCAATAGGAGTTCCAGGGTCTTTTTGAAGCAACAATATTCTTGGATTACAAAACTGATAAAAGTCTCAGTGCTGTAAGCCACATGAAGAAAGGAAACCTCAAATTAAGAATGATAATTACAAATCAGAGACATTTCTTCTGTGTCTTTCTTTCATTAAAAAATGCCAACTTGTCCATTTAAAAGACATGAAACAATGCTATCAGAATTTTTTCCCGTGTAAAATGTTTGCACAGGAGATACAGAAACTAAGAGCATGCAAGTACAATGCTGTAGCATGCAACACCATATCACAACCACTTTGAGGAAGCAGATGACTGCTTTCTACAGCATTCTGATTTTAGAATTGTCCAATTCCACAATAATCTTGAAGAAAAGAAAAAAAAATAAAAGACTTCTTTTCTGTTTTCTCTTGCAATTTGTAAGTATTTCCTACAGATGTTCAAGTGCTCAAAGAATAATTTGAAACTGTAATCTGAATCTACAGGAAGAAGTTAAAAGTACGTTGACCAAACAGTTCCATATTGAAGAAATCATGTTCTTACGATTAAGGAGGATCAAACAAAATAATAATCCAAAGTGATCAAACCATGTCTCCTAAAAAAAATTTCTAAATCCATACACAAGCACATGGATAAAATAAAAGTATTTGTGAGTAAGAAGGTGGGATTGCATTGATTGCAGTTTGATTTGCAGGCATGGCCTCAAAGAAGTAGGCTCCTTACTATGGATTTAGGAGCCTAACTTCAGGCATCTAAGTTTACAAGGGACTACTACCTTGTGACGGGAAGCTGTTGTATGAGCTTATAGAGATGTCTGTGAGGATACATGTCTGAAGGGAAGGCATTCTTGTTTTGATTAGTTGAAAACTTAATAACCACATCAAAATATTCTTACACTAAACGCCATAAACTCTGCATTGGGCAAGAAGATATACAGCCAGTTCCACATTTAATTTAATTTTGTGAAAAGAGTAGGTTAGTTTGTACATTGGTTTAAGTGAATTTTCAACAGACCAGAGTTTGATTATTTTGGAGTTAGAATATTGTGGTCTCAGCTGCAGCTTTTATTTTTTTTTTTCTTTTTTTAGTATACAGAGAAGCTAATGAATTTCCTCAAAGTATTAGTTTTTCACTTATTTTCTATATAAGTTACAAAAAACTCATTTATAATTATGCAATTGAGTAGTATGGCAGCAAGGTATGAATGGCAGAGTAATAACTTGAGATATACACATAAATTTCTGAAAAATCCTTAATACCTCTAAAAATATAAAGTGAACTGTATTTAATGTAAAACCTTTCCATGAAAATATGGAATGTAAATCTAAATGTGGAATGTAAATGTAAATGCGGATGTAAAATTACTGTGCAACATAAAAAAATGTTCACCTTACCTCACAGTAAGAAAACTAAACTTACTGTTACAATTTAAATAAAGTTGTTACTTATATATTACTTCATTGGTTTGATGGTATTTACATGAAATTTAATACTGACTTAAGGACACCTGTGCTTAATGAAATGAATAATTCTAGAATCATAGAATTGTAGCATCAATCATATAATTAGGAAGGGATCGTAAAGATCATCTAGTTCCAATCTCCCTGCCATGGGTAGGGGCACCTTTTACTAGACCAGGTTGCTCAAAGTCCAATCTAACTCAAACACTTCCAGGGATACAGCACCCATAACTTTTCTGGTGACATGTTCCGGTGCCTCACTATTTTCTGAATAAAGAATTTTTCCTAATATCTAATCTAAATCTACCTTCCTTTCTTTAGCTTAAGGTCATTTCTCCTTGTCCTATCATTACATGCCTGTGTAAAAAGTACCTCTCCAGCTTTCTTGTGGGCCCCCTTTAGGTACTGGAAGCCTGTTGCAAGGTCTCCCTGTAGCCTTCTCTTCTCCAGGCTGAACAATTCCAGCTCTCTCAGCTCTTTCCCTGTAATCATCTTCACAGTCCTCCTCTGGACTCACTCTAACAGGTACAATTCTTTCTTGTGCTGAGAATTCAAGACCTGGTGCAGTATTCAGGTGGGGTCCTAAGAGGGCAGAGTTGAGGAGGAGAATCACATCCATCAATCTGCACTTCACTTCTCTTTTGGTGCTGCCTAGGGTGTGGTTGGCCTTCTGGGCTGTGAGTACACATTACCACCTTATGTTCAGCTTTTTATCCACTAGAACACCAAAATTCTTCTCTGCAGGACTGTTCTCTATGAGTTCTTCTCCTAGTCTGTATTCAGGTCTGGGATTGCCCCAACCCAGGGGCAGTACTTTGCACTTGGCCTTGTCAAAACTTATTAGGTTCTTGTGGGCCCACTTAAGTTTGTCCAGGTTCCCTCTGCATGGCATCCTTTCCTTCTGTTGTGTCTACAGCTCCAATCAGCTTTGTGTCATCTGCAGACTTGTTGAGGTTGCTCTTGATGTCACTGTGTCATTGGTAAAGGTAACAAAGAGCACCGGTCCCAAAACGAAGCCCTGAGGAATACCACTTATCTCTGGCTTTCAGCCGGAAATAGAGCCATTGACTGCAACTCTCTGGCTGTGTTCATCCAGCCAACTTCTTACCCACTGAATAGTCCACCTTTCAAATCCATATCTCTCCAGTTTGGAGGTAAGGGTGTCATCTGGGACCATGTTGAAGATCTAAGAGAAACCTACGTAGATGACATTGCATGGTCTTCACTTATTGACTCTTGCAGCCCCTCCATCATAGAACGCCAACAGTCATCTCTAGTTAGTTCAGTTTGATTTCTTTTAGTGTAAGCTAATACTAATTCTCAGGCTTTTTAAAATCTGCTTTATGTTAAAAATGTTTTTTCTTAAATCTAAGACTGCACTGAAATGCTAGGTTAATATTTAATCTTCAATGGCTTGTACATGAAAGTCTGACGTTGTTATTCTGTATGATTAAGAGGAACCAGACATTTTAAAAGTAAAAGGAGAAAAGCGTGGGTGTTTATACCTTTAACAACTGGCATGGCTGAAGGGCCTTTTTTCAGAAAAGGCATGACGTATCACTCACGCTTTTTTTTTTATATGTGTATATATATATATCACAGTCACTTAGTACTTTGTTTTAGCTGAGAACTGGTTTGTTATACTTCAGATGTGGCAGCTTCCTTTTTTTGCAAAGCAAGAGGATGATATTAAATTCAGACAAAACACTGAAAGCTACATTAAGTAACATGCTTTTCTCACCATTTGGGAAATCACATGTAATATGCATTTCTTACTTTTTGTGGATCCTACCAGAAGAGGGGTTTGTTTGTTGGTTGGTTTTTATTTAATTTTGGTTACTTTGTTTAGTTTGTTTTCGTTTTGTTTGTTTGTTAAATTTTTGTTTTGTTGTTGGTTTGTTGGGGTTTTTGTTGGTTTTTGGTTTTGTCTTTCATTGTTTTTTGTTTGGTTTGTTTTTTTTTTAATGGCTTGCTATGACTGATGGTATTTTCTTTACTTATGAATCTTACTGTGTCATATTTCCTTTAAAAGGAACTGATGTAGTCTGGGCAGCTACCCTTTTCCTTGACAGCTATGGCTAGGAAAGCCTCACTGGCTGAGTATTTGTAGGACAGCAAGGAGTTTGTCCACAGCTGACAAGACCATGGAGAACACAGAGAGTAGGGCCTTGCAGGAAGCACAAGGAAAGGCTGCTGAAGGCGTCAGAGCAGTGTTTCTACAGATTTTCAAAGGCAACATACTGGAGCTGAGTCTGGAGGACGTCATTGATGTGCATGTAGGTAGAGGTTTGTAAGGACCTTTAACTCTATCTTGTCTTACTTTGGCATTTTGAATTTTAACTGTTCTGTGATTGTGATTTGCCCAGATGTAACCATTGCTTGAGTTTATATACAACAAATAAAAAATATGTGTAAATACAACTCCTAATTTTATAAGACTTGGTCTTTGATTATAAGACTTGATCTTTGATGTACAGGTGCTTGCAGTTTTACCACAAAGCTTCTAAAACTTCTGGTTGTGAACATAATTTTAGAGTCCTGGTAAGAGCTTGCAGCTGACGGAAGGCTAAAGCATAATGAAGATACAAGTGTATACTTTCAGAGAGAAATGTGCTTAGCGTTAGAGCTGCCGTTACTTTCAGTGTTAAGTTTGGGTATGAAGAGGCTCTGGTGCTTGCCAAGTTTTTATGTGCAACTTATGGTTTGCAAACCAAAACAAGAAGCCTCCCATTTCCTGGCCTTTGTTTTTGTTTTCTGTTCTCACACACAAAATATTTGGTTCATGAGTGAAATTTTCAATTTTCACTATCAAGCTTAGAGTCTTTCACAGGTAACATATGACTTTCAACCTAATCTTCTTGCTTTTCTTTAGTCTTTGTTCTTGGTGCTTTTCTTTAAAATGAGTTAAAGTCAATTGACATCATTCTTAGGTACAAAATAAAATAATCATATTAATCTGAGTTTGAAAGAGATTTTCCTCTTGTGTTATCTTCCAGTGTTTTGTTTTTACAAGTAACTGAACTGTAAAAACGTGTACGGGTCCATCAAATACTGAGGTCAAACTAAACCACAACATTTTAAACAGGAACTTAGTCAGTACACACATTCATAAAATGTGATTCTACTACACTACTCTGCGTTTTTTTTTTTTAATGATTGATAAAATAACAGTGCATTCTGTTTCAAGTAATCCTTTCTGCTGGTGATTTGTTGCACATCATAGTTGTGTGTAATCAGACTGCTGGAATAAAGGCTACTGTACTCTTTGCACAGTATTTAATCTTCAGGAGAAATGTAATATTTTAACTAGGTTCAACTACTTGCTGCTCTGCGATCTACACAAAAATAATAAAACAATTTAATAGCAGGGAGTTATTACAAATAACTTGTAATAACATAACCTCATTACTTTCACAGTACATCCTGAAGAAAATTTGCAAATAGCATAATTAAAATAAACATATTTCCCATTAAATTTGAGTGTGTTTTGTCATGTGGAAAAGGTCCATGTTTTCATGGGTCAAATAAGCTGGCTGATTTGATTTCCACAGATTTTTTTTGGACCTTGGTGCTTTCTCAGAAGATTGCAACTCTCTCTCTCACATGCAGACCCTGATACCTGATATCCATCCCTTTGTCACACTGAGATACAATCTTCACAGGATTTTGTGCAATGGTTTTGAATTTTGTATTAAATGTGCTTCAAGAGACTGGTGCTCCACCAGCAGCTCAGCTGTGCTCCTGATGCAAAATGCAATGTAAGGCTCTGGGTTTGACCTAAAGGAAGCAAGGTATTACAGCAGTCTTCATCCACTGCTTTTTACTTGGATTTGCTTAAGTTGGTCTAACTGAAGGTATTAGTCTTTGAGTCACGCCAAAGTGATTAGCTTTTCCCACAGGGTTTTCTGCAGGGTGGTGCAAGATTTGACTATAGTTCAGTGTTGGTCATTACTACAGTTCTGCAAGAAGTAAGCATTTCTCATATGCATATTCCTTGGAGCAGCTCATTAGTATTTACTTATACTTTAGAACAGAAGTGTGCCATTTAAACTGTCTTAAGTAAGTAAATTGTGCAAGTACAAATAGATCTAATTTACACTGCTGACACCTAGCGTGGGAATTTGCTGCCACTTTTTCGTATTTCACCAAACTCTTTTCTCAAATAACTCATAGCAATGTGAAATGAGGAAAGAGTTATATATTTTTGCAAACTCTGATAGAGAGGGGAAAATTGCTCAAAGACTATTTGTTTTCAAAGAAGCCCACACAGCTGTATCAGAACCTCCTAACAGCTCCACATGGTTATCCTTAGAGGAAAAAAAAAGCAACTGGCCACAAGCTAAGCACTGATTTTGTAAAGGATCTTTGTCCTGGGATACTTGCACTTACCTGGAGAACACATTTCTAAGATATTGACCAAGACACAACAACCACCTTGATATCCACTGAGTTTTACTAGGCAGTTTTCAAACACACATTGGATTGTTGTACAATCAGACTTCAGCCATAGTTAGTCGGAATTATAAATAATGTCACCGTAGTTTATACATTTCCTTTAAGAACAGAGTCCCGCTTAGTCTGAATGATCTGCTGTCCAAGGAACTCTGGAGCTTAAGTGCAGTCTTTGTTGCAAAATCAGGCTTGTAAAAGCTTGGTTAAGTATCTTCTGTATACTAACTCCCAAATACCTCCTCCATCCTCCCTGTTCAGACAGACTATTCTGTTATTTATTGATGGCAATGAGCCATGCTGATATTAATATTTTTGTCAGAAAAATATTCAAAAATATAAAAAGAAATTCAAATGGCAGTTTGAATTTGATGCACCCATATCTCATATATTTGTTCTGCATAAATGCCACTTTGAGATAAGTTTTATTCCTTGAAGTGTTCACTGTAATTAGAAAAATTTGGTCATGATTAATTTATTAAAGGAAAAAAACCCTCAATTTGATTTTAATTGAGGTAGAAAGACTCCAGAAAGATTAGATGATCCAGTTAGGATACAGAAACAAGACTATGGGGTGAAGACTAACGTCAAATGGAAGTGAATACAGCCAAGTATGTTTAAAATTATAACTGGAGAGAGTTAAAGGATTTTCTGTAGGTCATCACACATTGACAATTTCTAGAGAAAATTATATGTTTATTACAGTAACAGTAACATGAGAATTCAATCTTTTCCAACTTGACCGTGTCCAATTATGTTGTGCTTTCAGCATTCAGTTGTTTTCCTTTTTTCTTTCCTTAAGACACACCATCTGGACGTCTTCATTAAATGAAGATTAGATAATACACTAATAAACTATTTCATTAGGAATTCACCAGGAAAACTACTAATGTTGTTATTTGTCTTTACTCACACTTATTAGTGAGAGAAAAGAAACCACAGCATTAGCTGGAATATTTTGAAATATATTTGGAATATATTTGAAAAAATGCTTTATATCAAACATACAGTGTTTCTAGCTACCAGGGTAGTTAGAAAAGTAGCCTAGTCCAGCTACAGAATTTGCAGTTATAAATTAAAATAGTGTAATAGTGATGTGAAACAGTTTATGTAGCTTTTTTTTTTTTTATTTCAGATGACTGTCATTGTCTTATCTGTTCCAAAAATGTAAGAAACAATAAAATGCATAGCTTTTACAACTTATCCTTCTGCTTTTTTCATACCAGCATCAGTAGGGAAAATGTTTTCCTAAAGTTTTATACATGACTAGCAGACATACAACACTCTTTGAAAATGAACCTGTAGGGCACTTGTCCCGGACTGCTTTAGCATGTATTTCAAGCATATCATAGGCATACCAGCCTTGTACGAAATACTCCTCTCTGTAATAAAGCTATCACTTTGGTGAATGCTGAAAGAGGACCATTGCTGGGTAGCTTCTGAGATGGCTGCTCCTGTTCAGTATCAGCTGGATTGAGACCTTCTTAACACGTTTCACTTGTGATCTTTTAAAGCTGTCAGGGTGGAATGATTTTCAGTCACTTTGCTGTGCAGTGAATTTAAAATCATGTCCCAAAGGTGGTATGTTAATAGATTAGGAAGGCAAAGTATTAATTTAATGCACTGTCCTGTCTCCTTAACCATAACTTATAGTATAACTATCATATGATTATGGCAGTTCTCCGATGAAACAAAGTACTTACGTTTTGTTCTCCATAAAGCATTTCACTGACTGGTGCACTTGTTACTTCAGTGTGTTATTCTGGGAGCAGAATGGTCCACTAAACTGATTTTTAAAGAGCAAAACACCACATGAGCATTAATTTTGGTTATCGTACTTTTGAGTATAAACTTACTTAGGTGTGGTAAATCTAACCATTAGTTGGAAGAAACAATTTTCCTGGAAAATTAAAATACGTTTCTTCTACAGTGCCGAGTCTCAAGAAGGTCAAGAATGTTTTAATGTGAAACACCCTCAATTCACTTCAGATTTTGTTCAATAGTTTATCTGGACAGATGGTGGAAGCAAACCACTCTTTGTATGGAATAGAAAAATTATTTTTTCCTTTGCTAATTGGGATGGAGAAGATTTTATGTTCACTTGTTTGTTGGTGTGTGTATCTAGGGACTACAAAAATATTGTTTGTGTCTCAAGTATTTCAATTTCTGTTTTGTTTTATTTTCTGGTGTTTTGTATTGTTTTAGTAATGATCCTCATGAGTTTACCCTGTAAAATTGCATTGCTAAGCTAAGACCCAGGATACCTTAGCTAAGGAGTTCCCAAGATACAACCTTCTCTAAAATGATCAACTTCTACATCTATTTTTAAGATTTTCTTAAAATAGTTTTTAAAAAATAAGTAACTCATGCATCCACTGAGTTTGGATCCCAGAAACTTTGTATTTTAGAAGAGAGTGGATTTATCTTCTTACCCTGTGGAACAGTTCTTTGGAGCATTATGGGCAAACTGTGGAGTCTCTACTTGTTTTAAGCATGTGTATTATCTGGAAAGCAAAACACCTATGAACACAATGTGCAGCCTATTTTCTGCCAACGTCTGAAGTCTGTTGCTATGTGGTTGTTCATGTTAGCACAGTTTAACTTATATTTTTGTGAGAGAGGGGTTGTGTACGTAGAGACAACAAATATCTGTTTGCTTAAATTTGGAGGTTTAAATAATGGTCTCCTATGCTAAATGTATATTATTTCTTATATACTAGAGTATTTCTTTAATATGCTTCCACTTTTCAGACACATGAAGTGAAGGGAGATTTCATGCCAAACTTTTTCACAGATGTCATTCACATTTAAGCCACCACTCCAAAAAGATATACCAAGAAATCCACACAGTTCTCATCTCTTAGTTTGCATCTCCTATGAGTATCCAAGAATTTACATCTATGTGTCTGCACAGGCTGTTCTGACCCCTCAGTATAGCAGAGCCAAAGCTTGATATCTTATACTAAGGGAGAAAACAAAACAGAGCATTACGATAACTATTGATTTGAACATATAAAAGAATCAAGAAAGAGTCTAAGAAACAATTTCTAAAAGAAATAAAAGGTACTAATAATTTTTCAAATATATCAGGAGTAGGAAGCTTGTCAGGAGTTCTGAAGGGAGTTCAGAGAAGATAATTTAATGGTAGAAAAAATACTTTAAAAAAATTTTTTTTCATAAAAAAATTTTAGAAAGTTTCAAACATAGTAATTCATATTTGCGGGTGAAACTCATTATATATGTCTCAAAAAAAAGGAGATATAAATAGGAAGAGTTGAGGAATAAATCCCTACACTGAACCTTAACAATTTTCAAAAACGCTGCCTCTCAGATTCCATGGGTTTCCTTGGATAAAATAGTTGAAATATTAACTGTAGCATATAATTTTCCTTGTTTGAAGATTGAAGATGCAGTTTTTTAGATCATTCAGGGGCTCATATAAATCTGTAAATTATATGTGTACCCAGAAAATCTGTGAAAATAAAGGATAGAATTAGATAAAACATGAGTAAATAGGGATAAATAGAATAAGGACTATAACACATTAGGAAAGAATCATCAAAATGCATTAGGAAAGAATCATCTAGTTTTTGTGAAAAGAATTTTACTTAATTAATGATCTATGACTTCTTTGAACAAGTCAACAAGTAAGTAAGAAAAGGAAGTTGATGTAGCCATTTGGTTTTCCAAAAACATTTATTTTTGGAGTTTCTTCTCCAAAAGTTCCTGAACTGACTTTCTGTGAGATAAATCTTCTCAAATGGAGAAAATATTGGTATGAGAAAAATCAGGTAGAAATAAATTTTCATGGTGGAAAGAGATCACTAGTGAAGTCTTATGCAGATCTAATAAAAGCTGTCCCTGCCCACATCAGGAGGCTTAGAACTAAATGATCTTTGAGGTCCTTTCCAAACCAGGCCATTCTATGATTCTATTATATTTGTGTTGTTCATCATCCTAATGAATGATTTAAGAAGAAAGGGAGCAGTAAGGTGAAAAAAACTCACAAGCTTTACTAAGTTAATTGAGGTTCTAAAAATGAGAGACCTGCAAAGTACTGCACAAGGACATCAAGATGATGCTAGAGCCACAGATCAAATGGCAAACAAAATTTGAGGTAGACATATTTGAAAGGATATTTATTAGGGAACACTCTAAATTTTGTAGTTCAATGAAAACTATGCTCAATGCTAACTAAAAACCAAAATAAAATATTATGAAATATGATGATAAATACTGCTCAAAATAGAAGATATTAGTGTTCTGCGTAAACCCTCCATCTGCAACATGAATACTGAATGTAGAACTGGGATCTCAACTTTGAAAGAACAAATTCTGTCAAAGTCAAAGGAAAACAGGGTCAATCAGAGGTATGAAACGGTTTGGGATTTTTTGTAAAGGAGATGTCATAGGAGAGATGTGACACAATTCTATATATTCATGATAGTTCCTGTGAGAACAATACTTAGTACTGGTTTTTATACTGCAATAACATTTAAATCATCAAATGAAACAAGTAATTGGCAAGTCCCAGACAAGGAAGGCAGTTTTTCATATAATGTGTAATTGTGGAACTTCCTGCCAAAAGGAAGTTTTTAATGTTAGAAATTTATCTGAGATAAAAAGTGATTGGACAAAATAATGGAAGAAAAATTTATAAATATGAAAATGCTATTCCTGGCTCAGAAGTTTGAGTTACCACTGAGGGATGCAGATCACCAAGCAGATACAACAGCATAAGATTTTCCTGTTTCCTAACTGTTCCAGAAGTGCCTTCTGACAGGTATGGTCAGAAAAAAGATTACAGAGATCTTTGTTCTGACAAGGTGTTGCTGTCCTAGTTTTATTCACCTTTCCTTTCCTTCCAGACCCTGGCTGCTCAGAAGCCTGTGGCTCAAAGGACACTATCCCTTGCTGACACCAGACACGGCTGTGGTAGCTCAGGTGTGAGGTTTGCATTTATTCCTCATTCAAGGGAAGAGGCTGAGCCACATAAAGCCTGGCTTGCCATAAGCTTCCATGTGTCAGCTACTTGCTGAGTGAGTCTGATATTTGTGCAGATTTTGCTTGCTGTTCACACTGTTAACATGAAGAGGAGGAGGTTGCAGGAAGACTGAAGACTCAATTAGACCAGCACAGAGTCTGCTTTATGGGAGCTGATGATAGGGAGACCCACACTGGTAAATATAAGAAGGGAAATACTGTCTCTGGAGCTAGCTCCACTTTGCATTGCATTGCAGAGACATGAACTATGAGTGAACTCATAGCTCCAGCACATGTGAGCAGCCATGAACAGTGAATTACAGTGCATCTCTCTGGGCTGTCAACATAATTCTGTGTGAGTTTCCTCAGGCAGCTTGCCTCCTACCCCTAATGCTTATTTCATTCATAGTGTTGTTAAAGTACTAAACGAAGAGGGACAAGGATGGTGCATGTTACTGAAAGATACCTGCTATATCATTTCTTCTTGTCTGCTTTAACAAAACCCAACACATAGAACCTAAAAACAGGTATTGCACTGCAATAAGTTGGAAATGAAGACAAATTCATATTGCAGCACCTGAAGAGTGTGAGTGAAAGACCACAACTAGAACAATTTCCTGCACCAACTAATGTGAAATAAAATGGGCATGTTTGGAGATGCATCCGTTCACTGAAAATATAAACAGTGGCAGAAAAACAAAAGGGAGAGAAAGACAGGCAAGATAGCTGCTAGTCTAACCTGCAGTTTACTAGGGGAAATAACCTGGCCAAAGGTGAGGAAGGAAGAGTTGTTCAAATGGAAGTCTCTTCATGTGCTTCCTCAGCTACCTGGAGCAAGAGCCCTGCAGGGCACCGTCATTTTCCAAAGGAACCTTTTTGTAAATCTCATTTCAAAAGTTAAGAAGTGTTTCTTGGTAACTCCAAATCAGCTAGAACATGTTGCAGGAGGAAGAGGGTGTGATGGTCCATAAGAAAGGCAGGAAATGAATGGGAAGTGCAATGATCAAAAATTTTTTGTCAAGGAAGACACTGAGAGGAGAAGATAGACGTTAATATGTCCTTTCTTAGACAACAAATAGGGGTCTAGAAGATGGTAGAAAGCCAAGCCGTAGTTCATTGTCCAGATACGATCTCTATCATGCTAAGTAACTTTATTTGATATAGCAGTAATCCCGTAATATACTGACTCTGACAAAATGCACTGGTTTTGAGCAGCTAAAGATTTCAAGTCTGAATTGGGTATACTCAAGACATAAATAGTTCTCCCTTTATTAGACCAGACATAAGTTACGTAGCCAGAGGGGGTATCACATCGGAAAAAGAAGCATGATTGGTTTCTCTAGTGGCTATTCAGATCTTATCTGGAAATGAAAGATGAGAGGTGAGACTGGAGAAGGTAGGCAAAATTGTCAGAATTTTTTGGTTATCTTGCGGGGTTTTTTTTAGGTACCGATCTGTTTTGCACTCTAAACTGACCATTTTGACCAGGGATCTAGGAGATATCTTTTTGTAAGTTCTTGTAACACGTGAAAAACATTCAATAAAATATATCTGTCTTTTTTTCAGTTTCTTCCCCCAGCTTAAGCACAGTTTACAAAATTGGGGCCTGGATCTGAAAGAAGCAAAAAATATGGGAAATAATAGGTGATGGTAGGTAACTTGGAAGCATAAGAAAGTATTTAAATGACCAGGTATTCTGAAAGAAGGAAGGCAGTTCATGCTTACCTGATTATTAAAATTCAATAATTTTGTTTCAAGAGAAAACGACTATATATTCCTTAACCTGAAACACAACTGTGTTACATAAATGACCAGTCTTTAGAATTTATGTAAGCCCATGTCTTTTTTGGGCTGCCTTCCTGTTTAACTTCCTTTTATATCTTTGATCATAATATCAATTTGCATTGGGAAAAAAATAGAAAATAGATCCTTTCAGCAAACTGTTAAAGAACAGGTTAGTGCCCATTTGAACCTGTTTATACAAAATTTAATATTTTCTCCATTAATACAGTATGTTGCTAATATGTCATTATCTCTCTCTCATAGCTACTCAGCATGATTGCATTTTTGTAGCAATCTCAGTAGCAATAAAGAGGCTGTAGCATGTGCTTCAAGATCGATTCACCAGAACATGTGTGTTGAGTAACAGGTGGTGCTGTTTTGTGTTGTTTTGCCTTACTTACTGCTCAGTGCCTGATAGAAGTCCAACCACATGTGCACACACAGTACAATCAAACCTTAGCAGACAGACCTGATTTTTTCCTAAAGAATCCTTATCAGATTTATTTGAAAATCCTATTTTCATAAAAAGAATTCTCTACCACTTCCTGGTAACTACAAAATAGACTGTGAAATTAGCTCACTTGGTTGCAGCACGTTGCTAATAATGCCAAGGTTGTGGGTTTGATCCCCATAGGGACCATTCACTCATGGGTTGGACTCAATGATCCTTGTGGGTTCCTTCCAACTCAGAATATTTTGTGATTATGTGAAAATATATCAGTTTGTGAGCATGTCTCCTTGTACCTTTTGCTTGTCAGATGAGAGTCCTGAGTCCAGGATCACAAAGGAAGGCACATTTCTACAGTTGCTTCCTATCATTTCAGATCAGCTAGAAGTGGACTAGCTTCAGAAGGAGGATGTGCAATCACATTAGCACAGCACTGTGCCTGAAGGAATGATCCCTGTTGGATTGAAGTACCTGCTCTGACTGAAGATATTTAGCTCTTTTGTTTTGCAGTTCCCCTGACCTCTCTAGGGTAGAAAACATGTAGGAGAGAAGGGAGTGAAATAGTCGTAACTTACTGGTGAGTCTTTTTCCTCTGATCAGTTAGGAGCCTAGCACTGTAATTTTTGCTCCATACATTTTGGATGCATGATTTTAGTCATTAACGAAAATGCATGGGCAGCTTTGATATTTGAAGTGAACGCTTCCTCACTTTTTCTACCCTACAAATTTCAGGAAAATTACTTAATCGCTATACTTTGATTCTGAAACCTCTAATAAATCTTGCTGTTAATGTTTATAATGCTAAACCTAAAGTAATAATACTCCCTTATAACACTGATGTTAAAGATTAACATAAACTGCTTACTGACTGCTTAGTATGTTGATTTTTTTCAAGCTTAGGAAGACAAAAACAGTATGATCACAAATGTGTTAATTCAAATGTAACTGTGTAGTATCTTGGAATTTATTTTCTGTCTGTGACTGAAAAAAAGAAATATAATTTTGCTCTTATCATCCAGTAAAATTAAAAGAGAATAAAATAATTTTTTATTAGAGAAGAAAGGAAAACATAGGAACAGTGAGAATAGAACAATCTACAAAGTGA
Organism: Oxyruncus cristatus; assembly: GCA_013399855.1. Taxonomy (NCBI): domain Eukaryota; kingdom Metazoa; phylum Chordata; class Aves; order Passeriformes; family Cotingidae; genus Oxyruncus; species Oxyruncus cristatus. The sequence continues at coordinate 925,753 of VXAY01004421.1, read as the reverse complement.
AACCTATGAGTGAAATTTTCAATCAGAAATTTTAGTATTTTCTTTTACTTAATGAAACCTGCACAAATGTGTTCATATGCCAGTAGGCTAAAGACTTTTAATGATATCCAAACAGAAAAGGCTTATTAGTCACACTTCATTGTTTACAACCACTGCCTCCCATCTCTGTCCAGAGACAACTAAGGCCCACTATTTAATGATTAATAACCACAGAAACAGTCATCATAATATCAGTAAAAGACAGTATTTAAATATTCACCAATTAATTTATTTTCCAGTCTCTTTGCTTTGTAGTGAAAGTGATTTCCACAGAATTACCAATGGTCTGGCAGTGCAATTTCTCTTTTACTTCTATATGTGAATATTGCCCCGGTTTAAATTCATCTGCTAACATTTTAAGAATACCTGTCGACTTTCTATTATTCTTAATAAACAGAAGTATTAAATACTTCAGTTGAGGCTGTGATTATTGTTTACAATTTTTTTGCCACAATCTAAAAGTTGCTCATAACTCTAAATAAATATTTATCATCACCAGTCAACTGATAAAAAAAATTCTATTATAAGCCATTAAAAATCTTGAGAGGATGGTTTCTCTGTAAGTATTAAGCATCAAATTCTGGCCCTTTGGTGAAACAGGACACCACACAGCCTTATGCCTTCATCTGGTAGCAAGTTGTTTCTCAACGCAACGTACATTTCTTCTTACAGAGGTAAGTACTTTGGGATTTAGCAATTCAGAGGACAAGCAGCTGTTTTATAACCAATTCAAACTGTTGTAGTAATTGACAAGAACAGTGTTACTGTGATTCCTGGACAGTGTTTCTCAGCATCAAGTACTACCTGGCTAGATCCATGTATTCCCATTTCAGAATCTGTGCACCTGTTTGGACCTGCCCTTTCCTAAAGAAACTTTTCCTTAAAATGCTGGGGGCTCTACGAGGTGAAGGTAACTGTCTATAGGAGGAGTTTTATGGCTTTTCACCCACACCCACACTGACCTCCTTTCAGCTACTGCTTTGCCAGATGCATTTAATTATTGCCATAAACTGTAAACACTACTGCATGACCATTTCCCCTTTAGCAAAATTGTGTGTGTGAAAAAAGTAAACAGATTGTATAACAAAGTGTTCTCTAGCTGTCAGCAAGGGCTTTGAAAATAAAACACTTCCCTCCCGACTCACAATTGGCTGACAGTCTGCACATAATGAATAATAGCTCCTGGGGACCAGCAGAAAGATGTGTGGGAAAACTTTAATTAAAAGCTTGTCAGTACAATTTTACCTGGGTGACATCACCTGACTGAAATCCTGCTGCCGGGCTTTGTTGTCTATAGGATCGCAGGTAGCGCACTTGTTTTGCTGACAGCAAACAATTCAAAAAGTACTTCAAAACACTGGGGGGAAGATGCTATGCTGCCAGTAAAATATAATCTATTTGTGGTGTTCTAATTTTCTAATTAGCAGCCGTAGAAGTCTCTTTGCCATTGTGGGAGGAGGGTGACAAACAGGTTTTTGTAGCTCGTTATCTATGATGCCCTCTTGATTATGTATTTTCTTGACATTCCATTCCAGAAAACTGTGTTCCAAAATCAAATATGTTTCCAAATGTAGACAGCTGGGCTGGAGCCAGAAGTACAGACCTAGCATCAAATTCCCAGCCTGAAACGCTCTTATATATATTAAATCAGAGCAACAAATCCAAACAGCCTAAAAGTTCATTGCAGAGGACTTTCAGGCTGTGAAAAATTCCTAAGGAATGGGAACTTCCTAATGGCCCAACATAATATAGCATGCAGTTCAGGAGAAGAGTCACAGTGATGGATTTGATTTGCCTAATTCAAGATGCTGGTAGCCAACACAATGAGGTGGCACACATGCTTTTGTATGCCTGTTAGCGTAAAATGAGAGTGGGAATCTCAAAGCCCAAACTGGGCCCTTAAGTTGTAATTATTAATATTCATGGAAAGAAACTTTCATCTACCACTGCTGAAATCATTAATGCTAGTAAAGCCTGGCTATTTTACAAGTAATTTGTAGTAATGGAGAGCAGTTTCTCATAATTTAATGCTAATTAATTCAGTTACATCATGATCTAGCTCAAGTCCTGAGCTGACTTTAATGGGAATAGGCTGGGTCTGAGCCAAAAGCCACTGAGGCCAAAGGGAGCCTTTCCACTGATTTTGAGAGAAGTTGTTTTGGGTGTGTAGAGGTATGGAAGTTACTTACTTGACAGAGGAAAAACTCTCACTGAATTGTGTTTGCCTACTTATGAACATTCTCTCAATTTCCTTAATTTTTATGCAATTATGATTTGCCAAATGTTGAGGAAAATATTATATCTAATTAGTGGTGAACAAAAGTAAACAAGAGGTTTATTTTCTTATTACATGTAAAATTAAATGTTATTCTAGGGCATGTATATGTGAGTAATAACACACAAAGTAATTCCCATGTAAGACTAAAGACAAGGCTTCTAAAATAAAATATTTCTAGTACAACATTTCTGTGCTAAACACAGTCTGAAGATTGATGAACAAAGTTTTATCACTTTTTTTGATAGAATAGGCTAAAGTTAGGCAAATGGGAAGGAAAACAACTTGAGAAATTACTTAAGACTTTTCCTTTTTCTTTTGCTTCTCTGATACACTAGGCAATAACACAATTCTTTAGTGAGAGGTATGCCTATCTGAGGCTTTCAGTCCATGGATATCAAAAGATCACCTTTGTACTCCAAATGGAAAAAAAATTGTAATGCTAAAATGTAAAATAATTGCCATTTGATAGTCAAAATGTCTATCACTTATTCAGTGACAAGCAATATTTATGAATTTCAATTACTACTGCATGATAGATTATTTATTTGGGCTAGATTCATTAAGGCACCTCAAGAAGGAGTTTTGCAGTGACTAAGTATTTTGCTTTTAAGACCTAATAAGACCTTTTAAGACTCAGTGCTGTGCATGAGTCAGGAACTTCTGATTAGGCTAAATGATAGTTGGTATTTTGAGAAAAGTCCCCAAAGTCCCCTTCTAGGTGAGACTCAAATCTACATGTGGCCAGGTGGCACTCTAACAGTCAGGTCACTGAAAATTCATTGACATCATAGCTTTTCCTCTGGAATTCTTCCATTTTGTGTAAATGAACAAGCGAATGTGTAAGGAACGGTGTTTGGAGGATGAAAGGATGGACAGAGACATAGTGTATCAAGCATGGTGTTCAGAACACCCCTGTAAGGAGGGAGATACTGCAGCTTTAGCTTTATGTATTTGATGGAGCTCACTGTTCAAATCCTGAACTGGGGAACCTTTTCCTGTTTCAATCACTATTCAATTGTGACATAGAAAGTGAACAAAAAGTGAAAAAGCTCAAAAGAGCACTGCAAAGAAAAGTGCATTGCACCCAGCCACTGTGGAAAAACTTTGCCTGCAGGATTTCCTGGGACAATATAACAAGTTCAAACACATGACCCAAACCTAGATTTCCTATGATGTAAGTGAGAAGATAGAGACAAGTTCACTGGGCTTTTAGAGCAGTATGGGCAAAACCTCATTCATGTAGTTTCAGTTTCCCTCAAATATGCCTTTGTCATGTGTTGAAAAGGATGACATTTTAGGCAGGATTCATAATATTTATCTCATAATCCTCCTTGCCTTCTTTAGTACTTTTTTGTTGAATCATCTGAGAAAGACATGGGGTTTTGGAATTAGCTAAAACAAAACCCAGAATTTTCTCACAGTGCTAGCTCCATGCAACACGGAGTATTTCAGGTAGAGGGTCTTTCATTCCTGTGTTTTTTCTGGCTGTCAGACTGTTGTCAATGTTGGTCTTGCCAGCCATTTATTCTTACATCATTACTCAAGAACTCAAGCTTCAGAAAAAAATGACCTTTGCTGGCTAACAGTAGTAAATTTGAAGATCAGGATATCTGGCAGGTGAGGGGAACAAGAATACATTAGTTGTCTCATGAAACTAGCTTTATGATTTCATTCCAGTTTCTGTAGTGAGGAATCCTCTTCAGGAATCTGCTTCACAAAGTCAACCATAGTTATGATTCTCAGCAAGGTTCATGGGAAATTCAGTGGATATTCTTTTCCCTTCAGGCAGTCATCCTTCATGAACACATATATTAGTGATACAGTACAAGAATGGTTGCAGTCTTCCTTGTGCGTATGAATCTAATGTGATACACCACTGTTTTGCATAGATGTAAGTAAACTGTCTGGTGTTTCTTTTAGTAAGTAAATTCAGTGTCAGGTAAACCACTAAACAAAGTATGAGAAGAGAGGGTTTCAGTTACTGGCACAGGCTTCCTGTGTGATCTTGAGTAAGTAATTTATGGTCTGATTCATTAAAGTGTTAAGTGGTAAGGATTAGATGCTTACATTTCAGGTGATTAGTCAGTAGAATTCAGATGCCTATGTTTTTTGGCTCTTAGGGGTGGGGTTATTTTGATTTGGTTATTTTGTTTTGTTTTATTTTTTTATTTTTTTGTTTTATTTGAATGGCATGTAGGACGGTTCAGGAACAGAAACAACCACAAGTCAATGGACCATTTGAATTTCTAGCACTAACAACAAGAAAAGATTGCATTGAGTGTACAGCCAGCCTGTATGAAATTCCCACATCTGCATGGAGGAAGAACTTTTGTCCTTTAGATTTCTGAGCTCAGAAGTCTCTTCTAAAGGAAGATAGGTTTAGTAGGTTAAAATTTACAGTCATCAATAAAACATTAAATGTGTTTCTTGCCCGTTGTCTTACTTATTGATTTATATTCCTTATTGTGCTGTCTTTATGTAGCCTAGGGGTTTTTTGTCCTCTATTCCGTATCTTCTATGAGGCAGGGAAGAAAGAACATGTCCTGTCTTCCCTTTCCATCCTGACCGCCTGTAAATGTGTGTCAGTATGCTTCTCTGGCATCTGCAAGACACAAGTTTGAATACTTCTGAAGTAGAGTGGCAAAGCCTGCTTTGCATGTTGTGGGTGACCATAACTATGGAAAACAAAGCAGCAGTACCATGTTTTTCATAGTAAGTAGTTCATGTCTTTCTGTTTGCAGAAACAGCAGCAGTGGCTGCTGTGTGTTGCTGGGAACATGACGCTTCAAGAACAGATGCTCTAAATAACCAACAGGATTAGGCACATCAAGGGGAGCCGAGACTACTCAAGGACCGTCAACAGTGACCCACCTCATATTAGTGGTATCATACTTCTATATATGTATTGAATAACTAGGTAAGTATGTAACTTACAGCCTTTGAGGTCATCCACTACAATCAAAGTGGTTTTAATGACATCTGAGAAGAAGTTTTCAGGTGGTGGCAAACACATCCACAGATGAAGATATAACAGCTTCTTGCCTATGTCCTGCTTTAGGTATCTAAATCTTTTAGACTTTTTTTTTCTCTTTTTTGATCTATTCATAGAAAGGTTATGAAATTCTTGTCAATGAGAACAAATATACTCCAAGTATTTCTCCAATCACAATTTACAAGCCTACTTGTGTAGGTGGGAAACATGTCTTTCTGTTGACATTTAGTTATGCCTTGAAGCAGGATTTCAGAGTTCTTAAAAACATGCCAGTTATACAAGTTAGCAGATGATAGTTGTTTTCATCACCACAGGGTTGTTACAGAAGCTAGTAAGAAAAGTATAAGCAGACACTTTTATTTATTATTTACATATTATCAAAGTGAAGGAAGCCTCTTTTAATTTAAGAGAGCTATGAAAAAACCTATAGAAAAACAGCTTTGCTCTTGGTATTTGATGAACTGTAATCTTTGATTGTACTTGATGATAAATTAGGTGGCTGGTCTCAGTGTTCAGTCTGATTTATAAGAGATTCTTTTGAAGTGATAAATGCCTATCAGCCTGCAGTCTTACACTGTAGAACAGAAGGATCTGAACATACTTGACCAAACAGCACCATGTTTTGTTTCTAATAGATAATTAAAGTGATGCAATATAAAGACATTTTAAATCAGTTATGAGTAGTGAAGCCACTGTTCTTGTTTAAGACTGACAAGTCTGAAAACAGAAGTTAACAGAAAGTCACAAGTCATTCTTGTGACAAGTGCGTGAAATCTAAAGAACAGATTCCATATGGTGTCATATTTCAAGTTGTATGTCAATGACTTCATCAGAAAGTTATACCCTTTCAGTAGGAGAAATGATACCTTTGAAAACATGTGTGGCTGCATGTAAAAAGTAAGCTCTCCCTGTCTTCACAGAGAGCCAAGACACTTTCTGCTGAACAGGCAGACAGAAGAGAAAGAACAGATGTAATTATCAATCATACACTGTCATTAGCCCAGCTCTCAGAATCTGCTGAAGAGCACAGTACATACTGGTCAGTTACTCGTGCAGATCAGAGCTGTCTTCAATATACATTTCTTATCTGTTGTTTATACTCCAACACAGTGAAGGCAGAATTAATCTAAATGTCTTAAAGTTTAGGCCTGTGGATGGCTGCTAAATCCTTATGCATTTGTTACCACTTGGACATCTACCAATGGCATAAGTGAGATGGACTGAGTCATAGAAATTAAATGCATCAGTGTAAACTGTAATCAACATCCTGTCCAAATAATTCTGGCTCCTCCTTGGCATAGTGGACAGCGCATAGTTCAGATCTTCTTCAAAGTTCAGATCCACTCCTTCTACAAACACAGAAGAGTGGTCGCCTACAGTGTGGAAATGAGATCATACTACTCTTCAGAGGTATCAAAATCTCTAAGATCCCAAAGGAGTTTGCTAACACGAGTTGCAGATAGGAAATATTTAGTTCATTGTTTCTCCCCTGAGCTATGTCCACTGTAGAAAAATATTTGCGTCTATGCTCAGACACTGCAATGTTGTGGATAATTATATATTGCTGAAGATAAAGATGTACCTAAACAGATGAAGCTCAAAGCACTTTTCTGCAGAAGTGGAAAAACCAATGTCAGTATTTTAAGAGGTGCTTAAGTTAAGCATCTGTATTTATTTCCATTCTGGATGGCAGTGAGAGAAGCTGCTAATTAGAACTATTGAGTCTGATTAGATTACTAAACCCTTTAAATGTGGATTAACAAACATGGTATAATAACATGGATTAATGAAACTGAATTTTCTCATCTGTATTTGAAAATACAGTCTTGAATCACTTGCTTGAAGTCACCTTGTCTCTCTGTGTGTTTTGAATTCATATGATTTCCTGTAGACACTCTATTCCTTTATATGCTCTTTTTTTTGTTGTTGTTTGTTTTGTTTTGTTTTATTTTAATAGAAGCAGTATTTCACAGAATCATAGAATATCCTGAGCTAGAAGGGACCTATAAAGATCCTCAGGTCCAGCTCCTTGCCCTGCACAGAAAAACCCAAGAATCACACCATGTGTCTGAGAGTGTTGTCCAAATGCTTTTCAGACTCTGTCAGGCTTGGTGCTGTGATCACTTCCCTGGGGAACCTCGTGAGGGAGTTGTAGACTGTCATGAAGTCTCCCCTAAGTCTCTTCTTCTCTAGGCTGAACAAAGCAAGTGACCTGAGTTGCTTCTCATAAGGCTTCCCTCAAAGCACCTCGCCATCCTTGTGATCCACCTTTGGACACTATCTTAATGTCTTTTTATATTGTGGTGCCCACAGGACTCAAGGTGCGGTCACATCAGCACATTTACTGTGTCAGTTATATGTGTAGCCTGTAGAACTTGTATCATAGGATCATAGAAGTTCCTCAGGAACCTCCTGGATTGCTGTGTTGTCCCTCCAACAGATATCAGGGTGGTTGAAGTCCCTTATGAGGACCAGGACCTGTGAACATGAAGCCTCTCCCATCTGTCCATGGAATGCCTCATCCACTTGGTATTCCTGGTTGGATGACCTGTAGCAGACCCCTGCTATAATGTCTCCTGTCTCTGCCCTCCCTTTAATCATGACTCATAAACTCTTGGTTGGCTCCTTATCCATACCCAGGCTGAACTCCATGCACTCCAGCTGGTCATTGTCAGAGGGTGACATTTCCTTGTCACCCCTGCCTGTCCTTCCTAAAGAACATGCATCCATCCATTCCAACATTTCAGTCATAGGAGCCATCCCATCACATCTCCATGATGCCAATAAGATCATAGCCCTGCAGGCACATGCATGTCTTTAACTCCACTTGTTCATTCCCCATGCTGTGTGTGTTTGCACAGAGGCATCTAAATTGAGCCCCTTATGAATCTCATTTACTGGCTGGAGTGGCAGGAATTCCTTTGTGCTGCTCTTTAGGTCCTCTCCTTCTGACCTGTCATCCTTCTTCAGGCTCTGGACATCTCTTGGTGGCTGGACCTGGCATCAAACTGATCTGAATGGGATGGATTGAGGTTCCTCTTCTGAGGCAACTTTAAAGCCCTCTTCACCACCTTGGCATACCTATGCCTGAAGATCCTCTTCTCCTTCTCCAACAGAGGGAACCCATCGGCCCTCAGAAGACCAGGTTTCTCTAAATGAGTCCCATGAACTAAGTAGCCAAACTCCTGACTATTTGTACCTCACAAAGAGAGGGAAATCCACCTGTTTAACTTCAGTTCCTTCAAGGAAACTTCAAAGGAACATGAGCAATCAGATCCAAAATGCTGCACCTATATCCCAAGGTTTATGGAGCAGTAGAAATAATGGAGTATTACCAAAGGCAATAGACAGTTCTCTAAGCTTAAAAAATAGTAGGGGAAACATTTGAGAACAGTTTTTCAGCCTGAATGACTTATTGATGTCCTTGGAGAAAACACTAAAAAACAGTTGTGAATATTATTAAATTTTAGTGGTTTATTGATGAGACATTTTATTTCTGCAACTTTGCATTGACCTTTCAGAACAAATTACTTCATCCTGGCCTTTGTTCTTGTCCATAAGTAAATGTGAGGGCCAAATGTTCTAAGAAGGACATAAAGGGATATTCCTTTTAGCTGCAAATTGTGAGTTGACCGATTGCTAGGCTGCTTGTTTCAAATGTGTACTATCTGCTTAGGTCTGTGATGGGTAACCAGCATAAAACAATAAGGAAATACATAAGGAATTAGTAAAAAAATACACATTACATATGAAAATACCACTTTCTTCAGAGTTGGTTCGTAGGTCAAGAGGGTCTTGATGACATTCTTATAAAGAGCTCTGAATTCTTCTTCTCAGAAAAAAAAAAAAAAAAAACCCAAAAAAAGAAAATCCATTCAACAGTTCTGACTTCAAAGCTTTAGGAATCAAAAATGGGGAAAAAATATTTCAGACATATTTCTGTGAGATCATGTCCTGCACAAACAACTGTTGGACTTGCACAGATGGTTAAAATATTTGCACAACAAAAAAGAAGCCGTAATATCTCTGCTTAAGTAGAGAACTATTTCTATGTTAGAAACAAGCAGTAAGTTGAGCTACTTACATCATTTACTAACCAGAACAACACTTACTGCCAAAGGCCTAAATCTTATCTTGAGGGTTCTGCTTGAAGTGTGTGAGTTTCTGACTTTCTTCTTTAACCACAAGGATAGTTCCATAGTTTAAATCCTGATAAAACTGAATGGTGAACACTGGTTCTTTTTAAAACATAATTCTTCCAGGGGACTCTTTATAACTAGAACCAACAAAGATATTTATTGCAAATGAAATAGACAAGGCTCTTAATTTTATTTTAAATTGGCCTGACTTGCTTCATGGTATTTATTTCAGTGGTTTCCAAACCACAGACTGAGAAACCTCTTAAACTTATCAGACAGGATTCTGTTCCAGTAAAGTTTCTAATTCTTATGTATCAAATAGACAAATTCTCAATGCCAAAAGGCATCACAGACTGAACATATGGTAAATCTGGGCACTAGTGAGTATATGTTTGATTGCTGGATATTAATTTCAATATATAAAGCTATATAAAAATTTATATGTGTTTTACAGAATGCATAATTTTATATATGCAGATATAAATTCATATAGTATAGATATAATTATATATACTAAACATTGAGTTAATGTTGGTGCTTGTAACAGAAGCTGCCTACAAAGAGCTAGGATTGTTTCAAGGCATGATCTTCAGTAAAACAAAAGCAAAGAAATCTGTAATCATAACTGTTTTCTCTACACTGTTGTAATATTTGTGCTTTCCAGGTGTGAGATGGCTGCTGTTGAGACACACTTCAATACTGCAGTGCTTTGTTCTTAGCCTCCCTTCTTTTGAAAAGAGCACAGCAGAAGGCATCCAGTGTCTCATACAGTTTTATGAGAACAGAAGAGAATTATCAAGAAGTTAATTTTTTGAAGGTGCAAATGCAGTCTGTCAAGCGGAGGAGGTTCTGCCTACCATGTCCCTGTGTTGCAGGTTCCGTCCAGGAACAGCCTCTGACTTTGATCGGGAAGACTCATCTTTCAGTCACCCTGCATGCTTGGCTCCTTGTGCTCTTCACATCATACCTCTTACTGTGGACCCTTGCTGCAGGTTTGCTACTTGCTGCATTTCTCCCCTACTACCAGTTTCACCAGGTGCTCTAAAAGCAGCACCCAGCTGTGCATGTTTGATTTGACTGGAGAAAAACAATCTCCCCTCCAGCCACAAGCTAGCTCCCCTCAGACTCAGGTTGTGAAGCCAGGACAAATCACAGATGGGAGTACGCCCCAGATACTCAGCTACAGCTTTTCAGAAGATTCAGCATATATAGAAAATAAAAAGAATCAGATTTATAATCCTTCCCAGCCCCCACCCCCACCTTTAGTGTACTTGGAGGTGAACCACAATGTGCAAACAAAATATCTACCCTTTTCTATCATATTGCTAAAATGTATTTTTTTTCACCATTTAGAAAAAATACATTCTCTCTCATCTGCATTTTCATCATTATTCGGTCAGTACTGTCAGGTTTTAGAAGAAACTTTGTTTTAATTTTAAAAACTTTTGTTTAAAATCTTTTCTCCTTTCTCCTGAGAAAAGAGACAGGAAATTATTTGTTTAAATGATTTAATAAAAAATTACCTTAGTCTTCCTCTTTCCCAGCACAAAAAAAAAAAAAAAAAAGCAGGGAAAAATGTATTTTTTCCCTATTATTTTGGGTTTTGTTCAAGATTATTTTGGATTTTTTTTTTTTATTTCATGACCACTGTTCCTTCTTTATTTTAGCTGGAGTGTTTACTGTGCAGAGATCCAGCAGTTTAAAAATCTAATTACAATAGGAACCAACAACCAAATTAAGGACAGTGTAAAAAGTTCAAAAAATCTTCTACTATTTTTAAATATTTTGATAAACTTATTTATTTCATATTTAAAAACATTTTTTTTTTCAATTTGAGAGAATATTCATTAGAGGATGATTAAATCCATGCTTATTAGTAGGGAAACTTCTAAAGAATCCTTTAGTTCTGTTGTCTGACTGGATTTTAAAGTCATCTTTCCCAAGACCTTTCAGAGGGCTTATCTATGATTCCACATGAAAAAACATCATTTGCACTTACAAGTTCCTCTCTCTCCAAGGCAGAGGGTTTTTCATATCTGTACAAGAAGATGGTTAACACACATCAGGAAAGCACCATGTTTTCAGTAAGTTTTAGCAAGTAGCAGTAGAGCTAGCACAAAAAACAAACAAACAACAACAACAACAACAAAAAAAACCCAACAAAAAACCCCAATCAAATTTGGGAGGTTTTTTAAGTTTGTCTACTTTTTGTGCACCTAATCAAATGGATCTTATTAATGAGGTACAAGAATGAATTAACAGTGGAATTCAGTTGCTCTGCACAAGGACATGACTTCTTCCAGGATTTTTTTCTGGGATAGAAGGGATCCCCATCCATTGATCGGTTGTTCATGGACTCAAGTCGAGGAAAGTTGTCTCAGTCAGGCATCTCTTGAATTCTGTACTGAAGGATTCAGGATTTGAGTGTAAGAACCCCTTGGTGTATTATTCTCACATGACACAGTGATAAGAGTACAGTTTAATGCATCTGTGATTATTCATGTAAACTCTATCTTCTAACAAATTTTGCAGGAAACAAGGGAAATAAGAAAGTATAAATCTACTCTTCATTCTTGTGGTCAGAAGAGGATCTATTTAATTAAAAAAAAAATTTCCCTCCAAATTTCAGGTAAGAAAACAAAGGAATAAAATTGCAAATACACTAATTACTATTACATAGTCAACTTATCAGACTATGATAATTTCAAATAGACTATATATATTTAACTGCTAGTATTGTGCTCATCAACAATGCATAAATATAGGCACTTGTTAAAAACAGTGTCCTGTAAATTGCTATATATTTGCTAACTCTATGGGACTGAGAAAATTCAATATAGACCTTTGTACATCTGAACATGCATTTCAATACTCTATCAAGACCAAGGAAATTATCCCCACCAAGAAAAAGCTAAGTGATTGTCAGTCAAACTGGGAACAAACCCAAGAATTCAGAAACGTATTTCAATTGAATAATTTATTTTGTCTATGGATAGATCTACTATTTGAAAAGAAGTTCTTTCCTTCATTTACTTGATTGCTTTTGTGAAGTCTTATAAAGCAGTTCCCAGTGATGAATATGGTAATACTGAGCAATATCTCCGTAGAACTTTATCATAGTGTAATCCAACCCTTCTGGCATATATTTTACATGTGTAATTTTTTCTAGAAAAATGCCTTATAGTGGATTGAAGAATGGGTGAAAACACCCATATTAAGCACATTAACCCAGTAATGTACAAACATGAAAGAATTAAGTTGATTTTAAACTCTTGTATGTATTTTTGTATCTCATCCCCATCTAAGTTCTCAAACATTTCCTTTTTAAAGGAAAAAAAACAGAAAAGAAAAAAGGAAAGATAGTTAGAAATCTGATTATCATACTTCAAATCTGGTCTTCGTTTTTTTTTTTTTTTTCATGTATTTCCTTATCCCTTCTACTTTTGTAGTGGTATGACTCCCACTCCAGTGAAGCCAAAGGTTTATTTAATGCAGTTTGTTAAATTGGAATTTAAGACATTTCTTTTCAGAAATTTGTACCATCTTTTAAGTGAGATCATGGGATTCTGATTGAGAAATAGTGCCCCCTTTAAAAAGCAAACAGAAACTCAATCAAAAGCTAAAATTTCCAGTACATTTCTGTCACTTTATAGGAGCTGTAGGAGGCCTTTTTTACTCTCTAAAATCCAACCCAATCAAGAGAATAAATAATTACATGTTCCAAATATTAAATATGGTGACAGGCTCTCATATTACAAATGCTATGGCCTAGATCTATATGTCAGTATGTGTTATAACCTAGCCATGACTATTCATCTTGAGGTTCTAAGTGCAAAACCAAGGAAACTCATTAGAGATTTTGAGTTGTAAGAAGAACGCATAAGTATGGATGACGAGTAGTTGAATAAAGAGGAATGACTAAAAATCAACAGCTGTATTGACTTTTTCTTGAAAATATACAATAGATATGCTCACTGTTTAGAGTTCCAGGATTCTGCTTCCTTCTGTAAGATAGCCACATTTTTCATGCACAAAATGCAGTTCAACACAGTGAATTGGTGTACTGTCTCTTTCCCCATTTTGAAGTCTGATAAAAGCACAAAAACATTCTGGGGAACTTGGGAGCCTGTTTCTTAGATAACCAGCATTTAGATCTCAACTTTATCTCTGTAGGAGAAACAAACTTCACAGGTGATTTGATTATTTTAATTACTTTTTTAAAAAAGCCAGATGTTCCTGTGAAAATCTGTTAGTCGTATTGTGATATTATTAAGTTTTCAAAGTAGGGACTACATGTGTAAGTAAACTGAGCGCATTTCCAAGAGTTCATTATTTTATGTGTATTTTTTTTTGTACTGCATGTCCTGTGATGATTATAGCACACTTGATTGGGCACAGTATTATTAAAAACATCTTATCCTTAACTGAGTATATATATTCTCAGTTAAATTGAGACCTCTGTATATTACTTTAGAAGTGTAGAGTAGCCTTAAAATGAGTTAAGCTAAAAATAAAGGATTTATAATTTGAAACAATACATTTCACATTTATTTATTTTAAAAAACCCAAACAAACAAAAATCAAAAAAATAAAGCAACACCCTTTTTTGTTCTAAAAGAGAAAACAGAAAAATTCTGAAGACTATATTAAAAACGTCTTACAAAGCTGGTGAAGACTGGAGAGTGGTAGTTCAGACAGACTTCTAGCATACTACAGCAAAAGAGAAATCACAAAAGAAAGTCAAAAGACAGAAAAAATGGATTGTGTATGCATTAAAGTGCAGAACTTAGATTTTTTTCCCAGGGTTGAGTAACTTACTTTTGTTTGTGATTAGGATCATGGAAAAAAGTTCTAAGTTGTAAATGAGAGTAGTATTTTGCTATGTAGTTCACTACTGGGGTAGAGCAGTTAATTAACAGATTTTTCAAGAGGTGGAATCACAGAGAAATATCACTGACAGATAACTGTTCCTAAGAAAGTTGTCTATAAATCATTTATTCAAAACAGTAACTGGAAGTTTTTCTTGTCAGATTTTTAAAAGCAGAGAAGCGTTCCCTTGAACTTTTGCCTGACTTTGGCTGCCAATATATTACTAGCACCTGGGAGAAGCCTCAGGCTCAAACAGTCAGAAACACATGAAGTTCCATTTTGTTTTAATAAGGGTCCCCTTCCTGTAGTAGACTTTGTTGTATTATTTAATTTATTCTACTATTAAAACTAGAAAAAACCAAAAATCTGTCTTACTGTCAGAAGACATTTGAACTTCAGCTTATAGTAAAAATTACTCTCATTATAAAAGGTAGATCAGAATTTACTAGCTTTTCTAATTCTTGTAGAGTCATCCTCAGCAAATACTGTGAGTAAAGCAGAAAAAATCTGCTTGTGCTAGGAAGAACCATATGTGAGAACGTCACTATGTAGAGACAGTTTGTATATATTTCTGATTTGTAATGGACCCGATTATTTTTCATGGCTATGCAAGAGATCCTGGAGGAGAAATGTCTCCTTTCAGTGCAAAGGAGAAAGGAAGACTGATGTACTCTCTCTACTGTGCTATATTCCTGACTTGAAGGAAAAAGGAGGCAAGGTAGCTCAGTATTGACACCAACCCAGACCATGGCCTTTTTGCTGTCCTAGTGTGATGGTGTCATATTATTCTATGTGCTGGTGCTTTACAAAAGTGTTTTTGGACTAACACAAAAGAAGAATAATACAGTACATCTGTGGCATGAATGCATAGAAGAGCTCAGCTAACTGAATGTCCCTGTATCTAAAACCACAGAAGTTTGCTAGAACATGTTTTTTATTTGCTTCCTTTGACAACTTCAGGAAGGAGCTGAAGCAGAAGGAAATAAAGGGATAAACATGATCTCATTACCATGATGCTTCTGACATGACGTGGATTAAATTTCCTATTTAATTATCTTTCTTGCTTCTGTTTTGAATAAATAATTTAGTGCATATCTTCAAATCTTACGAGTTAAAATTTGAAGGTAAAATTCCTGAAAATCTCATTTTAGAAATAATTTGAATTGTTTTGAACCCTTCTATTGATAAATGACTCCTGTACAATTTTTTAACTTTTCCAAAAATCTGATAGTTACTGTCTCACTAAATTTCAAATATACATTGCAGTAAAAGAAATTGTGCCTGTAAAATTTACTGTCTTTTGCTTGTTTTTCTAATATTATTTCAATAACTGTTTACCAGCATGGCCACTATTTCCAATAATTCACAAGGGTATGTCAGCCAATCAGCAGAATAGAAATACTTATGTTCAGACAGCTACAACATCAGTCTGACTGACCATTGAACTTATTTTCCAATGGCATTCAAGTTATAAGCCACCACAGAGAAATGACAGACCTCATTCTTAAAATCTGCAATTATACATTTGAACTTTCAATCCTGACAAAATATGGCACAAACACAGTGTAGTCCAAGTTCTCAGAATAAATAACAACTGCGTTTTCTTCTGTGGCAGGCCATAGCTGAAAGATTGTGAAGGTCTTTCCATTATAAAGCTTGTAAGAGAGTTTTGCATCATGTGAATGTCACAAACCTTTAAAAGAAGGAAACCCCCCACCCTTTAATGCTATTGTAGGCAGCCATAAGTATCACAGTGAGGTTGCTATTAGAATGTAAACTTTCTGTAGCCTACTTCAGAATGCTAACAATTGAGTTACTGTTGGCTTTTAAGCAGACCCAGGTCCATAAAAGAATGTTAAACATTTTCCTACCCTTAAGGATGAACAATAAAATATCATGTGGGATGTATACATCCTTTTGCCACCAGAGATGCAACATGTAATCCAGTAGCTAATATGGATATTTGAAAGACAAGTATTTAATTTTCTTCCTGGTTAGTACTTTTACTCTACTGCTTGGAATAGGAGGAAGTTGATTTCCAAGCATCTAACACTGTAGACCTTGGTGGGAAGAAGTAGTCTAGGAGATAAGATATGACTTTACAGGCTGCACAGTCAAGTTTGAAGATGTGCATGTGCTGTATGCAGAATCAGCCACTGGCCTAGTAAAAGCTCAGTATACCAGTCTGGTCTTTGCTAAGTCTTAGTTACTATATTAAAAAAGTTTGATTTTGTAAGGAGAAAACAGGAGAAGAGGGAAGGATGCCTACATGACTGACGCTTATGCTAACAGGAGGACATTTGCTCTCTAATGAGTGGTTTTATTGGTAACCTCTTCTTTGCTTTCAATAACAATTCCACTGTTTTCTTGGGCTGGCTGCCACGTGATTAAATCCAGCTACACACTTCTTCTGCTGACCTGGTCAACTCTTCACAACTGCTTATACATGAGAAAAGAACGATATTAAGGTTTACCAGTGAGTAGGGAAAGAAGCTGCACTGAAATATACTCACTTCAGATAAATCATTGAACTGTTTTGTTTGGTTTTATTCATTAAAGTGCCAATGCAACAACTTTGTGCAGTACTAGACTGGAAGTCTTTTAAGACTTTAAAGCATTTCATGTTTTCTTGGGAACTTGCCCAAACTGACACTTTGAAGGAATTTTTAGGTAACCTGCCATGGTTTATTCCGGATAAAGAAATTGCTTCCATACACTGAGTTATTTCTACATCTGAATGTCACTAAAGGACAGTCATTCACATAGCTGTGCCTACAGTACTATGTGTAAAATGTGCGCTGCAGTTTTTGATGACAGTTCATTGAGGTAGGGGCATGACAAAGTGAACTCCACAGTCACAAGACCACCACAATTTTTTTGTGTGTCCCAATACAATTGCAGTCAAACTCAAGAGCAGCAAATATAAAAGCTTCAGAAGGGATTTGATTTATTCACATGACCACCCAAGTAGGCCTGTTCCGCAGCATGCTTACATGTAACAGTCTTAGCAATGACTGGTGTACCTGCCTGTTACACCCTTCTTTCACAGCCTCCAGCCTAGGGCCTCAAGTGTGGGTGTATTGGATACTAATGATGCCTCTCATTATCCTATTTCATTGTCAGCTTTCTTTGATTTCAGGAAAATCAGAGAAAACATGTGACTTTCTCAGACTGAGGCAGTTTCTCAGTTGGATTGCTCAGTTCTCATCATAGATTTTTTTTTGTTCAAAATAATAATCAATTTAGACCAATAATTCTATTAATAGAGACAAGCAACATAACTGGTAGCATAATTTTCAAAGATTATTCAATCAATAAAAAGCTGAAATATTGAAAGATAAAGTTCTGTGAAGAAGTCTTAAACTCTTCTCATAATCCTAACCTCTTAATCATAACCATGTTGAGCGATGCAACCATGAGGCTTCTACCTCCACCCCTGTAAGGCCTCTACCTCCATCCCTGTACAGGCTATTGTAAATTATAATTATTATAAATTATTATATATAAATAAATAATTATAATACATATAATTATTGTAAAGTAGTATAATTATAATAATCAATTCAGGATTGACATATAGATAAAATTTTATCCTTAGAATGACATTAATCAGAGAACTAAAGTAGGCTATCAATCCCACAACAGTAACAATTATTTACAAAGCCTTCCAAAGGACCTTGCTGGATTGGTTGAAATGGGAAATCACTGCAAAGGTGCTGGAAAGTCTGACATGGCTCTTCTGGTGGCCAGACCTTCCAGGTATGAGGAGGCTCAGACTCGAGTGTTTTGTGTCAGGTTCAAAGTCGTCTGTTATAAGAGAGCTAAATATTGTGCCTCTTGGATGCTTCTGGGAGCATCTCTGGAGATAAATCCCTTCTGATTCCAGTGCTCAACCACCCTCTGGGTGAAAAACTTTTTCCTGACATCTAACCTAACCCCCCCTTCCCCCACCTCAGCTTCATGCCATTTTTCTGAGTACTGTCACTGGTCACAAGAGTGAAGTTTTTTGTAAGACAGTTTTCACTTCACAGCTTGTTGGCCATGGGTCATACCTTGATGTGGACAACACGGTAGTCCTAGTGATTTGTTGGTTGTTGTTCAGGAGAAAATAGATTGGACTTCGTAACTGTGGAGAATCCTTATCAGTAAAAGACACTAATAATCACTAAAGAAAGACAATTGGTAAAGAGCACAAGTTGAATATAACTCCTGAAAAGTGAATCTGGAAGAGCAGATGGATATTCTGGGTATTCAGTCTTGGTGCTCTTGGGTAGATGGGAAAAAAAAAAGTGAGAGACAAAAGCTGTATCACATCAGCCTGCAGAGCAGCTTTTGGAGACCCTGCAGAAGCAATGGAGACCCTTCAAGCAGGGCCAGAAGGAGGATATGGGAAGCTACAGGTCTGTTAGTCTAACCTCAGTGACAGGAAAGGTTATGGAGCAGATCGTCTAGAACCCCACCACATGGCACGTACGGGACCATCAGGGGATCAGGCCCAGCCAGCGTGGGTTTAGGAAAGGCAGGTCATGCTTGAGTAACCTGATCTCCTTCTGTGACAAGGTGACCCACTTAGGGAATGAGGGAAAGGATGTGCATATTGTCTAACTTCAGGAAACCCTTTGATACCACTTCCCACAGGTGGTGTGTTTCCCAATTGGTAATGGATCACCAGGGCTCAGAAATGGGGCCAGACCTATTAATTATCTTTGTCAATGATCTGGATGAGGGGATTGAGTGCACCCTTTGTAAGTTGGTGGACAACACCAAGCTGGATGGGAGTGTTGGTCTGCTGGAGGGGAAGAAGGCTTTGCAGAGGGATCTAGACAGGCTGGATCAATGAGAAGAGGCCAACTGCATGAGGTGAAACAGGGCAGAGTGACAGGTCTTGCCCTCGGGTTACAACAATCCCACATAGTGATGGGGGCAGAGTGGCTGAAAAGCTGATCAGTGGAAAAGGACCTGAAGATGCTGGTTGACAGCCAGCTGAACACGAGCCATCAGTGTGCCCAGGTGGCCAAGAAGGTCGATGGCATCCTGGTTTGTGTGAGAAATAATGTGGCCAGTAGGACCGCGAAAGTGATTGTCCCCCTGCTCTCGTCACTGGTGAGACACACGTGGCAGGCACTTAGGGATACGGTTTAGTGGTGGACTTGACAGTGCTAGATTAATGATCGGACTTCATGATCTTAGAGGTCTATTCCAACCTAAATGATTCTATGAGTGCTATGTTATTGGTAGGACTCGTCTGGTAACTCTTACCTTTGTGTATCCTGGGCATGTGAATGCAGCTCATGTATCAGGAAAACCACTATTATGTCCATCCAATTTTGATGGCAATACATGTGAGCTTTTGCCAAATGATTGAAACACAGCCAAGCAGTTGCAAAATCTGCTTTTCTACTGTCTGAAAAGGGAGAAGTTTTCCTCCTAAATCCATAGCAAGGAAGGGGTTATATTAGCTATTCCTTGAAAAGAAGCACTCTCTTCAGTCTGTGAGCATGTGTGACCTTTGTTACTCTTCTAGTTTTACTTTACTGAAGAGTAGTGAGGAAGAAGAATGGAAAAGATGAGCTTCTGAGTGGCTAGCCTCAGACTCTCATAGAAGTCCCCCATTCAGGAACATAAATATCTTCTCTGTTCTCTGTTAGGCCTAATGAAGTCTACGTCTGCTTTTTGCTTGGTCCTCCCTTGCCTTCACCAACAGAGATACATCTGAAGTCATCATGAAGGGTTTCTCTTGTTTCTACAACAAAGAAAAGGGTGCCATGACTACTAACAGAGGAAAAGACAGAGTGCTGTTTACACGAGGACTTATGTCTGGCACAGAATTTCAGATTAGGTTTCCTTTTCTCAACATGCGCGAGTGAAGAAATTAGTAAGAACTATTATGTACAACACAAAAGGGTTCAGGCATCTATGAAAATAAATTATTATTGTAATTTAAGTTTAGAAAATCTTAAAAATTTGAAGATCTTGGAACTGAACCCACATATATAATCTGATATATCAAAGCATTGAAACGTGGCATAGTCTTCTGGGAAGTTTATGAGCTTCAGAGATTACCGCAGGGGAAGTAATAAGAATCAAAAGAAGATCTGAAATTCTTTTCTCGCAGGCTTACATTATATTCTCTGCATTCCCCTCATCACTATACATTTTGAAACTTGTTAAACCATCCCTGCTTCACAGTATGCCCCTTGGGAGAAGCACTGGGGGCAGTAGACAGCCATCTTTGCCTTGGGGTAGCACATGAGACTGATCGTTTCTCCAGAACATAGCCTGGGGTTGTCCCTGCTTTCCAGACCTCCACCAGCACTTCCATCTTTCCACAAGTCTGGCACTGTGCAGCAGGTACACACACATAGCTGTGATGACCTAAATCTGAGGTAGACCACATAACCATGAAGGGAGCTGGCTTCAGGCAGCAGAGTAGCAGTGCTGAAGAGAATGTAATCTGAATGCCTGGCTATGCCTAGATTAATTCAGAGCTGTCTGATGTGGGTGTGTTCATAGAATCATAGAATTATAGAATGGTTTGGATTGGAAGGGACCTTAAAATTCATCTAGTTCCAACCCCCCAACCATGGGTAGAGACACATTCCACTAGAAAAAGGTGCTCCGGGCCCCATCCAACCTGGCCCTGAACACTTCCAGGTATGGTAACAACTTCTCTGTACAACCTGTTCCAGTCCCTCACCACTCTCACAGTGAAGAATTTCTTCCTTATAGCTAATCTAAATCTATCTTCCTTCATTTTAAAGCCATTCTCCCTTGTGCTATCACTGCATGCCCTTGCAAAAAAACAGTCCTTCTTTAACTCTCTTGTGAGTCCCCCTGTAGGTAGTGGAAGGCTGCTCTAAGATCTCCATGGAGCCTTCGCTTCTCCAGGCTGAACAGCCTCAAATTTCTCAGCCTTTCTTGTTAGGAGAAGTGCTACAACCCTCTGATCATCTTTGCGACCCTCCTCTGGGCCTGGTACAACAGGTCCATGGCTTTCCTGTGTTGAGGCCCTCAGACCTGGACACAGTAATCCAAGTGGGTTCTCACAAAAGCAGAGAAGAGGAGAATAACCTCCCTTGACCTGCTGGCTACTCACTGTTTGATGCAGCCCAGGATACAGTTGTCTTTCTGGACTGTGAGCACATGTTTCTGAGTTATGTTGAGCTTCTCATCCGCAAGCACCCCCAAGTCTTTCTCCTCAGGGCTGCTCTCAGGCTGTTCCCAGGATAGATCTGTGTAAGAGTAGATAGGGGTGAGTTTTCCCCTTCATTCTGCTCCATTCTTCCTGTTCTCCTAAAATTAAACCTTATTGGTAGACAGACAGAGGTATGTCAGCCAGGAGAAAGCTGCATTCATTCTGGTTGGGTGCCACGGTTCAGTCTGGCTATGGGGGAGCTCTTTACACCAGTAGAGGAGAAGGCTCTTACACCCTCATGCATCTTGGAAAAACTTGCATCACCCACCTTTGTAATGAAGACCCAAACTTCAGGACCCTGTTGTTGAGTTTACCAAGTTCTGTAAGCCACTCTGCATCCCATGATAAGGGATGCCAATTGTTGAGCTGCCAACAGCTTCTAACCTGACATAGTAAACACCACATTGCCACTGATGGTAACAGCAAGACAAGAAAATTTAGGTGTGTCCTCTCTGGTGTAGAATCAGAGTTTTATTATACAACAGGAAACAAGGTGGTTTTTTTTGTTTGTTTGTTTTTTTTTGTTGTTGTTGTTTTTTGTTTTGTTTTGGTTTGTTGGTTTTTTTGTTTGTTTGTTTGTTTGTTTTTTTGTTATTGTTGTTGTTTTTTCATTTCTCACTTAAATTCTTAGGAAGAGTATTCATGAAGTATAGCTAGCACTTCCCAGATGTACTTTTCCTTACACCTTGCACCGAACTCTTTTTCGCTAATTTACTTAAAAAAAAAAAAAAAAAGTTTTATTTTGCAGAATTACTTCATGCTTCAGATGCAACCATGTTAGACTTCTATAAATTTCAGTGTATTTTCTGAAATTCCCTGGACATTTTTGTTCTTTCATTAATCTTGCTTTTTTAATCAATACCCCTGTAGAGCACAACTCTCTTACTAGATGCAAAGTTATCATAGACTTTGTATGATATATATATAAGACAAATCAAATGACAAGTAATTTTTATATTTATGAAATTTATTTTTTCCTAGAAATTGTTAAATCATACATATACTCAGATTGAAAAGTCTTTGTCCGAAATAAAAAAAAAAATCTTTAAGTGGTAATTAGCAAGAAATTAACAGTAATTTTCAAACCACAAATTTTCTTGGACAGCCAAGAATTTAGGGAAATGCTAACTGTGAAAATACAATTAAGTGAATCCTTTTTCCCTTTTGTTGTTAGTTCTCTATATAACTGTTCTTTCTACAGTGCTATTGAAAGATCTGAACACCACTCATAAACCGTAAGTTGCAGGACAGCTAAATGTTTACTCAATTGAAATTTCTTTACATTTAAGAAAGAAATAAAACAATTATATATAAATATACATTGTAAAGCTGTCACAGTGAACTCTCATGCATCAACAGCTTTTACACAACTGCATACTCTAGTATCCACTGAAACTGAGTAGTTGCCACAGAAACTGTGTCACCAAATATATCTTTTCAGTGCAGACACTTAAAAATCAAACGTTTGTGCTATCATTATACCACTTATATTGAGCTTGTGACAATAGGTTGATTTTACATTCTTTTTAATCGCAGTTGCCTATTGTGGAGATGAACATTTTTCTTTGCAGCATTTTAATTTTAATTCCTTCTGTATATTACAACAACAAAAATGAGTTTTGGGGTTCCAAATTGTATCAGAGTTCACTGACAATGAACTGTAGTTGTTTAGGTTTATGTAGTGGAATTATAGAACAGTGAACATGAGAAAACACCTTGATTTGAAAATCCTACAGTGAAAAATGATATTATTTATGCCAGGTGATATTTTAGAAAGACAATGATATTTCCAGTTGCATATTTGAATAACACTGTCATCTAGTTCATTCTGATGAATAAATCAAAACACAGAAAATGCAAGAAGTATAATAACCAGTTATTCACACTCCAGCTCAGGTAGAAAAGCTTGCCAACATTCCCTGCATGTTTAGGTATAATTTTTCCAGTTTTGAAATAGCTAACGGCATTGCTTCATTAAATTTCCATTTTAAGAATAAGCTATTAATTTTCAACATGTACTATCTTTACATATTTTATGTTCAGTTTGTTTTTATTTAATTCCCCTAGCTTTTGTTGGAACAAATAAACCCTACAAAGCTTTATTCTTTTCTGTAATAACTTTTCATATGACCATAACAAGGCACTTACTGTAAACTGGAAAAAAACAAATAAGCATCAGACCAAACAGAAATGAACATTAAACATCGTTTTTTTCCTGAGAAATCTTGCTTTCAACTGCTCTCACATTTCCCCCCTGCCTTAATTCTAAATAGAAGTTCGAAGAGAATTAATTGTCTGTACTTACCTCTGCTCATGAATGTGGAATAGTTCAGTTTACTAAGTTATGGCCCAATTAAAAATTCAAGCAAATATATGTTGCAAATATATGTTTGAAAGAAACCTATTTGTTGATTTCACATGCCACTGAGAAAAATATTATAATTCTATTTTAATGATTTCATAAAAACTTCTATGTTTCTAGCTAGTCTTTGAAAGTAATATTGATCTATAATCACTCCTAAGTTTTGTTGGATGTTTTCTAAACTATAAGAAAGCAGGTCCATACAGGCATTTTATTTTTCAACATTATATGAAAGTAAGAAAGCATTTTTAAATGCCTATCATGAATCTAGTGCCATATTCTTTTTGCAGCTGAAGTTCAAGCTGAGATATAGTAATGAAGGGACTGGACTTGTACACAGGTTGTAGGTGGCTTTCTCACTTTCCTTGCATTGCACTGAGAAGGGGATGGGCAAAAGACTCGATAGACATGGGCTCCATCTGTGGCTCTGCTACTGGTTTGTTGGGTTACTCCGTTTCTCTTTCTTGGTCTTTTCTTTGTGAAGTGGGATAATAGCACTGAGCTTTGTTCTGTGTCCTGACATCCACAGATAAAAACATAGAGGTAAGGATTGTGTCACGTTTCAATTGAGTTGTGATGAGTGTTCCGTAGCAGTCCAAAGCTGTTTCCATAATACATGATAATAAAGAAATAAAGCTCTTGGAACATGTCAACTCTATGGGAAAGTAGGAAGGAACAGGATAGAATGGCAAGTGGAGATTTTCATGGTATCAGATGTTTTATGTCAGTCAGAGCACTGTACAAAAAAGATGAGCTCTGAAAGCTAAAGATGAGTCCTAATATTTTCTAGTTGAGATGCTCCCTTATAACACAATTAACTTAATTCTCTCTTTTGTCCAAAGTTTTCAGGTTTTTTTCTTTTTTTCCAGAAGACCCATGGGGGAAAAGAAGAAACAGAAGTGTGAAAGGAGGAAAGAAAAGTAATAGAGTTATGAAGTTTGAGAAAGAAGGAAGACCATCTCGTGAGTTAAGGAATGGGTGCAGAACAGAATGACTGGTGACAGTATGGAGAGGAATGAAGAATGGCACTTGATGGGACAGGTGAGGAAATAGAGAAAGGCAGCCAAGTAGGGGGTGCTTGTCAGTGCAGTAGCATAAATGTAACTGATTCCCTGCACAAGTCAAAGCAAAGATAGCACCAAGTTAATAGCGTCTGACAACCTACTGGAAGGAAAAAGGTAAAATCTTTGGAATCACCTGGTGATAAAGTAAGACCTGAAGACTTCCATGAAATCATGTTTCTAGAAATGGGATGGGTTTTGTATGATTTCGTAAAGCATTTTTAAATGCTCTTATATTTGTGAAAAGTCAATGACTGAGCTTAATACACAGTTTCACTGCTTCCAAACGCATAAGTTTCCCCTCTTTGGTAATGAAACTATGCACTGTCAGTTCACATGCAGTTTATGACAATTCTGTGATTAAGATGAACGTCAAAAAAGATAAATGCATTTGATTAACTGGCTCTGGTCAGAACCCAACTCTGCAGTGTTTACAAAGCATCTAGGTAAGTAATTTTATATACCAAACATGAGCAAGTAATATACTAGGACATACTGCTTGTTGTGACACTCTTTGCACGGCATTTTGAGAAATTATTAATTTTTAAGGAGAAAGAGGAGATAGAAAAGACAGCATGTGTGCCCAATGACACATGCCTGTTTGTGCCTAATTCATTGGAAAAATTGCTCAAGAACTGTTCAGCCATGTTCGAATATGCTGCCAAGGTCAATGGGACCTTTCCAAAAGTGCTGGTTATGTGAGGTAAAAGTGCTTGAGGCAGTTTCAACTCAAGCATTTTGGATATTTACTTGTTTTATTTGTGGGGTAGATAATCTGACTCTTCTGGCAGTCCCTTCTCTGAGCATTATAGATGTATCTTGGAAAACTCAGAAGAGAGGTTTGACCAAGTGTCTAAAACCCAATGCTATATTACAAAGCTGCATAGTAGAGATCATCTGAGGGTGCAGAAACTGTATTCAGACACCACTGACTTTCAAGTCAAATTCCATTTTTATGATAGTGGTAATCCAGAGACAGAAAAGAGGAGTGTAAGTGTAATGATTTTTTGTCCTATCAGTATTCTTTTGTATACTCCCAGAAGGCATCTAGAAAATGTGGAAGAGTTGATTTCAATCTGAAATGGTCAATATGCATTTGCAATATGATATTTTGAAAGCAAGAAAAGAGAACAATGGTAATATGTACCAGCTGCTGCTGTTCTGTGTGCCTCTGGAAACAGTGGATAGGTAAGAATATCTACCTAGTTAAATACAGCTTTTGTGTGTACACATGTAAGACTATCTGGTTTGGATTAAAAGGTTGTGGTGAGTGGGAAAAGTTGCTGGATAAAACCTGGCCACATTCACCTTAACTGTCTACTCTTCCAGGCATCGTTTCTGCAGTGTGGTTTGGGTATGATTTCTGACCATTGCAGATGAGAGGTTTCTTCAACAGAGACTGAAAGAAGGCTAGAATTGAAAGAAATCCAGCATTTGGCTAAACTTTGAAGTTAAACATAGTTCAAGAAGAGAGAAGACTGTGATCCTTCTCCCATGAGAGTGAATGAGAACAGAAGTAGGCATAAAAACTACTTTGTTTCCCATATTTCTCTTAATCATTAAGTTTGGAATAGGTAAGTCTCCTATATAAGCAAGGCTGCTCTGGGTGTGGCTTGGTTTCCAACCTGGTTGTTAAAAATCACCTCCAGCAAGCTTTGCTGCCCTGGCCTTTGGGACTTGCAATGTCAGTGCTTGGCATAGCAGGAGTTTCCTTTGCCCACAACTTCTGGTTCCCCGAGGCTTGGACCTGGAAAGGTTGATGTGCAGCCCCACCTCCATCCTTGGATGTTCTTGGAAGTGGATGATATTCCTTTGGCAGGAATATCCCTGAGGCAAAGCAGGGTGATGATACAAGTTCACCTCGTTTACTGGAATGTCACTTGTACTATCCAGTGCTTTTTGCATTGTAATTATTTCCTGGGGGTAATTGCATGCTTTTTTAGACTTTCTTTTGCGCTCCCATGCTCAGCTGAAAAACTGCCAGAGGGCATTGCTGAACTGTTCCCAAGGAGAACAGTAATGCTTCCTAGTCACTGTGATGTTATTGTTATTTATAAATTTTAAACAAAAGAAAATAAAGGGCTAGATACTGTGAACCCAAATCCATGCTTTTGGAATATGGAGCTAATCTTATGGTTGACAGTTCTTTTTGTGATAGTGTTGTAGGTAGACTAATGATGTGCTCTGGTGTCAAAACTTGGGCTACTGACTGATGCTATTCCATCAGTGGATGTGTTGGGTGTGTCTCAAAGTGGCAAAAAAGTTGCATATTGCTATGAGTCTCTCTTCACATGCATCAATTGGGAACGTTATCCAAAAGGAGAATTACATACTCTATAGCCCCAAAAAAGTGAGGGCACATCTCTTTCATCCAAAACAGGACTGGGGTTCAAGGGACGAACTTTGAATCACAATTCTTAGATGGTGCTGCTCTCTGGTGCTGAAGCTAAGTACCACCATTTCCTACTAAATCTCTCTATCTGTAAAATAAAGGTTTGGGGAAACTCTTAGTTATTGATTCTTTTCATTATCTATCATGATTAAAAAATAAATTCAATGTATCCAAATATCATTTTCAAAAATAATTATTTAAATGCCTGACAAAAAACAAAAAAAACAGTATGAATACGGAACACTCAAAACTAATCTGCCTTGAAGGGGTAAAAGACATGTTCATTTTGCTCACAATGCCATGCATTTTACACACCATGTAGGAGTACATTATAGATTACAGCTAGATATGACATCTAAGTAGCAACTAAAAATATTAATTAGTATTAACTTTTCTAACTGCTGTTTTCACACACTAATTTGAAGATTTGTTTTTAGTCTCAAGAGATTACAGTCGATTTATCTCGCTTCATACGAACTAACTCCATTGCTTACTATTTAATAAGAACTACCACAAATAACTTAGAGAATGATTTTTTTACTGTTCCTAAAAAATTAAAAGTATTAGTTTGGAGTAATTTAATTGCCTTGCTAAAAGGCTCCACATTTAAGGGATATTGCTACAACATAGTTAAACACACAGAATCCTCCACATCACTGCAAACCTTCACTGTTGTACGCATTATGAAACTTGCATTGTAGTCTTACGAGTAAGCAACGGAAACTTCAGCTTACTTGTGTGTTAGCATAGAAGTTTAATTCCTCACTTAGAAACCTTAATACAACTATGTAGTAAAAGTACAGTAATTCAGTTTCTTTTTTGCTTCTTGAGGGAAGTTAGTATAAACCTTACTTGGAGTTTTGAAATGTAACAGGGGAATCTGTAGGGAAGAGCTGCTTTTCCTTTGAAAGAAGAGTCTTTAACCACGTATGAGGAAACTCAGTTTTCGGTTCTGTTCAATCTGCAGTTTTACCCTTTTCAAGTTTTATGCAGGAAAGTGCCCTGAGTTGATATGTTAATTGTACCAGAAGAGTTTGTAATATCACCTCTGCAATCTCTAAAAGCTAAGCTTAGAGTGAGGTCTGTTTATGACTTTTCTGAAAATTAGTTCCAATGGGAAGTTTCAGAGCAGCTAAGTTCTGCTAATCTATTTGTATGGGATCAGGAAGGGGAGGGGCTAAAAGGAGAAAACCAATAATTAAAAAACAGTTTTGAAATCTAGGGAAACAAGGGAGATAATTTAGAGTGTCATAGAGGGAAATAACAAGAGAATTTTTTTTCCTTTGTTGAGTGAGGCAGTCTCTCGTCATTTATGGAACCTCTGAAGCGTATATATAGACATGTGGAAGCCTATCCATAAGCCTTTAGTTTATGCTTACACTATGATGCCACCTCAAATACTGCCATACTTGATTTAGAAACCACAGAGTCTGACAGAGATGGAGCAACCTATTCTGTAGATAAGAAAAAACACTGAATTGAAGGTCACTCAAGAACATGCCCCATGCACTTTGTTTAACTGGGGCCTGGATTTTCCTTCTGACTTCAAAATGACTGGAAGCTGCAGCCTTTCCTTTGATTTATGGTGGGCCAAAGCACACATTTCAGAGTTCTTGAGCAAAAATTATGGTATAATTTTAGCTATACACACTTAAGTAAATAATGGACAAGATAGCAGAATAAGAACTGTGTAAGTTTGACTGAAAACAGTGAAAGAGGAACTACAGGTAAACCCAGCCACCCATGTGACGTACTGCTGTTTTAGAAGCTTGTTCACTGTATCCAAAATAGTATTATAATTTAAAGGCTGCCACATATGGAAGATGTTAGCATTTTCCATTGCCTCGTTCCACTTGATAGACATACCCACTGAACCTATACAGGGTCTGTTCCAAAGTAGGTGATTTGTGAAAAGTTTTCATGCTTCTGGTTCTTATAAAAACTGATATATAACCAGTGTATGACTTTCATTTTGTTTTTCTTTCTACAGCATGAGCATTTTATTTTAGAGAAAATCTGATTATAGCATTGCTATTAAGTTCTAACATTAGTAGGTGGAGATCTCCTGATTAAAGTCTATTTAGTCATTAGTACTATCTGCATGACAAAATGAAAGCTTATTTCTAATACAGAGTATTTACATGATCTTTATCACTTGTAACTATTACTAAAAAAACGATAAATTAGGCGTACACTTTCAAAATAACACCTGGAACAGAACTCCCTCTACAAACTTGTTTAACCTTTTATTTTTTTAGTGACAGATTGGAATTTATTATTTTGAAAATCTTGTAGCACCTGGTCTGTGATTTTATCGGAGTTATAAGAAATGCCTTGGAGGCAAGGGTGGGGGAATGGTTAGAACAGGAACTATGATCCTTTAAAAAGTGCCTTTTATCTTAAGAACAAATTTAGTTTGAAAATTCAAAGCACTCTGGATTGCAATTCATCCTGACAAATCAGTTCTTAAGGTGTTACTTATATTGCAGTTAAATAATCCTAACATCCCTGCTGACTGTCTAAGTTTAACCTCTGACCCTGGGAAATCTGATTAAGAGAGAAATGTAGATGGAGAAATACACCAAGTATTTGTTGCATTTCTCTTCCCTCTGAAACAGTTGTTCCTACAACCAAAATGTGATGATGTGAAGTTAATAGTAAATTTGAAATGACACAGACAATATAAAGCAGTTTAATAGTAACTTACCCAAAACCTGCTTTTTAGGCAAATGTTATAGGAGATTTGAGGCTTTTCTGTTATCCCAGTGTCAAACTACAACATTTGCAGATGCAATGGAAGGGTACTTTAACTCCTTCCTTCCTTCTTTGTCACATGCACATAATGATGCAAGTATCAAAGAGACTTCTTTTTTCTGTCAAGCTTTAAAAATGTTTGAGAGCTGATTTTTCTCAGATGTGCTGCCCAAACCATGTTTGGCCCTGATTCTGCATGGCACTGTTTATGGTGTCTTTGTCAGTGGGATTGCTAGTATCATCCCAGGACTGAGTCCTGGGAAGCCTGCCTGTCTGCTAAATGTCACTGTTGCTCTTTGACTGACTCATTAGCTGGACTTTGACAACGCTAAGCTTGAGTGATCATTTCCATTTGAAACTTCTTTTGCTGTTAAGGACTGCCCGTCTTCAACACTGAACTAAAGCTTTTATTGATGCAACTGGAGACAGTATTTTTGTGTTAACTTAGATATTAGGCTTGCTGCTTAGCATGTCTAAAATTAGGGTGGCATGAAAGCTCAAGAATGCAAATCAGCACTAAACCCAAGGTCAGCTTAAAAGTTTTACTTTCTTTTCTTAAAGATCACTCCATAAAGAAAAAAGAAAGAGT
Organism: Oxyruncus cristatus; assembly: GCA_013399855.1. Taxonomy (NCBI): domain Eukaryota; kingdom Metazoa; phylum Chordata; class Aves; order Passeriformes; family Cotingidae; genus Oxyruncus; species Oxyruncus cristatus. Next base: position 895,083 of record VXAY01004421.1, on the reverse strand, counting down.
TGCATAATTCAAGAACACATTTCCGTGTCTGAAAAAAAAAGCAAGTGCACAATGTGGGTAGAAAAGGAAAGATGGATTTTTGCTCTAGCACAGATCAACTAATTTTGTTTTCTTTCCCATCTGTCCTCCATGTGAGTCTGTCCACATGAAAAATCCCACTTGGTGAAGCCCCACAGGGATGGCATCCATATCACAGCAAATGCTGGGACTATTCATCACTTTGGTGCCTGGGATAATTTTACAATAACCTTGGCAGGCACACTTCTACGAAAGATGATTTTCAGCTGTAGGCCTGAAACCAGATTAGGTCTTGTTGTTTAATCACCAGCATAGTCATATTCCCAATGCTCTTGAGAGAAGTTTCTTTATGCCACATATTTCTTCATTCCAGAGTTACACTTTGGATGCATAAAGGGGCTGTCTATAAACTCATCTGAGACGTTCCAATATTAATCGTGGACAAAAACAAAAGGGATAAAATTCATGTGATATAATTGGTCTAAATGTAGTTTAGTTGCAACCAGAGTTTGTCAAATACAGTTTCTGCCCTTAATAAAAGGAATAAAGTATGAAAAGTGTGGAGCAGGGGTAATCCCAGGCAGAATAGATGAGTAACAATGAAGCTTTCAAAAGAATGTTCACATATGTCTGTATGACAGGGAGATTTATGATTACTCTGAGTTGTTCACTTCAAAGTATCTGTAAGAATGGTTATTGTAAAGTAGGACAAGGCAGAGCAAATTTCATATTGTGAACAAAGAAAAATTATCACTGAAAATTATCCACAAAATTAGAGTGGAAAATGAGCTGCAGTCATTTATATTTGCTCCTGGTTTAAGACTAGTGGCATACAGAGATTTCTAGAAGAGGAAAGTGAAGGTAAAATGGGGAAAATTTGTTCCTTTATGTAATTTGTCTCTACTTGGTTTTGTAATAACATATTGCAACTGATGCCCCAGGGTCCGGCGTTCCTTGAGGTTGCTGAAAGCCTCTGATCAGACTCTAATAAGAACCGGATAAGGGTCCACATGAGTGCACTAGAAGCCCATTTCAGGTTGGGTTTATTTTTAAATCACAGGCTTGAAAAAAATCCCTGTTGTTTTCAAAAGACTTTTAAACAGCAATGTGAGAGATATGCAGACTAGAAACAAAGGTATTTTCCAAAGAATTGCTTCAAGTCTCATTCTGCAAAGTTTTCACTATGAAATCTATAATCATTCACTTTTTTTAAGCATTGACAAAGCCATGGCCCATTCTTGCTGAATGTAGCTTGATTTATGTGAGTGAAGACAAATGGTTCTCAGTAAGCAATCATCAAATTCAAAGTGAAACTCTAGAGCTTTGAACCCACATGACCTGAAGCAGAAACCAGTGTTCACACCAAACCTTGCAAGACAAAATTGCTGAGTTTAGAAGAAACATCAGCCATTCATCTGAATAGTCAGGGAAAAAAACAGTTTCATGAATATCAGTAAAACAAATTCATTCTTTTTAGTTTATGAAATTTATTACTGCCTCATCACCCTTTCATCCTTTGAAATAATTACATATTATATAATATTTTGTGAGAAATAAATAGACTGAAGCCCATTTACCTGGGCAACAGGAACAAAATTTTGAAGAGTCCATGTATACTTACATTTACTTACAGGAGTATAACAAAAAATACGTGGGAATTCAAATATTCATTCTCATGGAATGAATATGTGGTAACAAAATGATTACTTTACATACATGAATTCCATGAAAAACTTGCTTCAAAACTAACCATGAAGCCACATCTCCAGGTGCTGGAAACATGGGGATATCAGTCCAATCTCTTGGAATTAGCCTGGTCAAATAAAACCAATATTACTTTTGAGTAGAACTAGAATTTTGCTTAGAGAAAGGCCTCTGTAAGGGTATCTATACAATTCTATGTGGAGCTCGCCATCTTGATAAGGGCTAGGATCAATTCTTGCTTCTCTAGGCCAGACGGTGTCTTCTGTGAAAAATCACTGTGTGCCACTTTTCTTTCTCACCATTCCTAAAGATCCTATTGCTACTTCCTCTGTTCCAGAAGGCCCTTACCATCCCTGAAGCTGCATAAATGGTATCTTCCTATTTTCGTTCTTTCTGGCAGTCTCCAATTTCTATTACTTTTTCTTTTCCCTTTGTCTGGGAAAAGTCATGATTCAGGATGTCTATATAGTGACCTATACTGAAGAGAAGAGCTCATTAGACTCATCTAGTTTTTTGTTTGGGTTTTTTTGTTTGTGTGGTTGATTGGTTTTTCCTTTTTTTTTTTTTTTCCTTTTTTTCTTGTTTATCAGTTGGTTTTGTGTTTTTATTTTACAGTTGGAAGGCTCTAACACGTCCCATCACATAGTCAAAAGCTAGTCCTGTGAGAAGTGATTGCAGACAAGTAAATGGGTTAAAACCAGACTGAGTTTAAAATAGAACAGCTAAAAGATGTCATCACTGCATTCAGTCCTTTACAAGGGAGTGAAGAGATTTGTTACACTGTCCTGTGCAAGGGCTTGGAAGGATTACAGAACATCTATGCTAAGAAAGTTTGTACATGATACAAAGACTTGTGGAGCTATACCTATGAAGAGCTCATACAGGGAGCAGTCTAAACATTTTGATTAACTTTTTGTCAGAGAAAACAAGCCATTTTAAGATGGGAGGACTAGACTGACAAAATTTGGGCTGGCTGTGATTTATAAATTTTTTTCAATGTTTAAGCCATTATTCCAGTCAAGCTGCTACCATTCCTACCAGTTGGAGCAGCAGGTGTAGTGAATTGTCTTTCTAGGCTGTGGACACCTGAGGAGATCCTAGAGTCACCACTTATGAATGTTGCTGCTATTTCTATACCTTCTCGTTGGGAAGCCAAACTGTCTCTACAGTTTCTTTTTGGGAAACTTTCCACATTGGACCCAGAGTCCAATTCTGTGCCTTGACACTTTAGTCATACAAGGTCTCTGTAGACACATTTCCTAAAAAGTCATCCATTCATCACTTCTGCCCCTCTAACAACATTGTACCAAGTGCTAGCAACTTACCACTTTGGTCAACCTCAGCAGTCCAAAACCAGGAGAGAGGAATAAAATTCACAAAATCATAGAAAAGAGATGTGTATCTCAATGGAACTTCAGCGTGTATGGGAAGGAACAAGGAGGGAGAAGGTGGTTCCACCCCAGCTCTGGCAACACTTCAGTGTTTTGCACAAGGCTATGGGATGCTGAGTGAATGAAAATGCTGTTGTCTCGCAAGAGCACTGTTTATTTTCTCAAGAGAGGATAGAGTGTAAAAAATTTGGGGGAACTGTTTCCATTGAGATCTGTGTTGAAAGAAACCTAAGGCTCCTTCCCCTGAAATAAGATTTAGGAAAATGAAATATTTTGAATTTGAAGCCAGAAAATCTAAAATAAAATGCACGTTTTTACCAGTGATGATAATTAATTATAGGAGTTGCTTATTAAAGAATGGGCTCTATTTTCTTCAACTTGAAGTCTTTCAGAAAATACTGGATATGTTAGTGATTATCTCCTGTTCAGCCAGAGGTTATGGGCAGTGTTATGCAGAAAATCAGATTAGAAGCTTATAATGGGTCCTTATGGCCGTAAAGGTACATGAAAGTCAATGGCACAAATTTGCAACAGTCAGTGATTTGGTTCAAGGCTGAAACTTCTAAATGCAGATTTCTGTTTTCTATTCTGAATGATGAAATGCCTAATGCGACAGGAGCTGAATTCTGGCTGCAGTTAGATTGATGCAACTCTGGTAACTTCAGTGGAACCGCAGGATTTGATCCAAGGACTTTCAAACCCGTCTGGTTTGACAGAAGCATTATTGTCACTTAATCAAAAGCTTTTACCTTGAGAAGCTTGTTAGGACCAGCATTATTGTAAGGAGTGGGCTTTGTTTTTTCTCTAGAGAAGAAAAAAAAAGGAAAGAAGCATTTTAAAATTATAGATGCATCTGGCTTGTTTTACTATACCAAACTCAAGAACCTGTTGTTAAAGCATATAAACATCTGATTAAGTAATCAAATTAAGTATCTGATTCCTAAAAATCAAGCCTAAATTCACTGGCTAAGGATCCTGATAAGCTATGAGAAGTGCTTTGTTTGAGGAGGAGTTAAGATAACTCTCATTCTTTCAAGTTGCTACCCAACATACCAAGCATAATCCCACAACTTTACAGGTGGAGCCACATTGCAGCTAGTGACACAGACAGATGACATATTTATTAGCTTGTCAAAGCTTCCTCTGTTTATGGAAGACTCACCCAGCTAAACAAAACAGTCTGCTTCCCATTGGCTAATTGAGCTGGCCCCTGTTGAGAGCCTCAGCAAAGTGGTTGATGAGGCATAAAATGATGATTAATTAATTTACTGCTCAGTTGATCATCAAACTGAGAGGTTTATGATTCTCACAGCGGTCAACACTCTCTCTTCAATGTGCAACAGCATGAGCAGCCTTCTCTCTGGCCTGCTGCTGCCTTTGCTATGACCTGAGATATGGTGGCTTAATTCAGGGGAAACAGGGAAAAAATTAAGAGAAAAGTTTCAAAAGGGATGTACACAGCAGCCTCTTTCAGAGAGGCTTGTGAGTGCCAGAATGCTTCTCACAAAGGGGCTTTTCATATCTCAGCATTAATAAGAGCTACTGGACATCATTTTGGTTCAGTGGATTAAATAAGAATCCCCCCAAAAATAACAGTTTCTTCTCTGGTTACATGACTAAAAGAATTAGAATGAAGTTATATGGAGACTACAGGGATCTATAAAGGCTTCACAGTCACAGGTATAGGTTAGAAGAGATCAAAATGCCAATACAAATAGTGAGAGGGAATTTCTTTTTTTACTCCTAGAGATGAATTTTAGTAACCTAAAATTCCTAATTTTTTTTTTTAAGATTAGAAGATTTAACAAAAGGCATTCTGTGTATGGTAGGCAGCATATTTAAAAATGTTATTCAGAAAGCACGTTTTTCCATTTGTATGCATTTGCAGCTTGTGTGCACTCACCAAGTGTTTTGCATACGTTTTTGTGAGCAAACTTTTAAATATTTGCACTTACGGTGATATTATGACTAACTTTTCTCCGAAATGTTGATTTGATGTCCATTGTTTATTCCCAACTAAATTCTGCTTAGTCACAATCATTTAATTCCAGAATAATGACAGGTGAATGAATATACACATAAGAAAGTAATTGAATCCTGTACTCAGATGGGTATGTTTTATTACAGACATTTAGTTTTATTTTACATATGGTCTAGGTGGTGGGATATACATATTGGCATGTATACACCAATGTGAACACATTTAGAAGTTTCTTTTCTCTCTTTTCTATAAGACTGTCCTAGAGTTACCAGAAGCACTAGAAGACCCAAAGAAAGGTCTTTGAAATTTCCGGAAGCCTGAGCATCTGAGTGGGAAATAAATGGTTTGTCAGTAAAATGGGAAGATCTGGTCACTTTGTACATTAAACCAAGTACGTATAACACATTCTTAGATAGGATTCTCGCTAGGAAGAACCCAGACAGAAAATGAAATTTTTAATATAACTTCAGTCCTTTTATTTGGCTCAAAAGGACAATAAGAACAATAAGCAAGTGCAAAAAGAAATTTTGCAGTCACTAGATGCTTTGTTTATGAACTACATTTCTTCGATTCAGCCTTTAGGAAATTTACTCTAGTTTAGATAAACCAGTGGAAGCAGTCTCCTTCTCCTAGAAAAGTAGTGCACAGGAACACAAGTTTGCACATTTACACAGAATATACTATAGTGCAGGAAAAGAACTCAAAAAGAAAAAGCAAAAAACAAATAAATTCTGAGAAATTTAATGACAAAAAGAAAAGGGAAGGAAAACAGATTGGTAGAAAGGATGAAATATCAATGTGTTCCAAGAACTTGCACCTTTGTCAAGGAATGGGAAAAGTCTCACTATGCAATGTAAATTAAAATTTTACATGGGCCTATTAAAATAAAACACCTTTTAGAATCCTAATCATCTGTCTTTTGGAAAAAGGTGTATTCTAAAAAATGCATAGATGATAAATTCCTTTCAAAATATTTAGGAGCAGCACTGGAAAAATATTTAGTGTGAACCTTTGTGACGTGATGTGACAGAGTAGGCTGATGTTGACTATTGGGTATATAAGTGGTGTATAAATGGTGAGTCTTTAGAAGTTGAAGGTCTTTTGCCTCTAAAAATGGGACTACTGGTATTGCACAGATTATATAAAAAGGAGCTCTGAAAACAAATTTCAAAATCATTATCCAGTCAAAGATATAGATATATTGTTACCTGATGCAAGCTTTATGCTCATACTTTCAGATTTGTAAAGTGCTACTGAAGATATAAGAATGATATTACTTAGTAACTTGCCCAGACAAGAATATATAGAAAGCAGAAAAGGAAGACAATTCTGCCATGATATTGATTGTTGGTTAGTATGTTTCTTTTGGGCATCTTTTATTCTACTCTATGTTGCTACTCTCAGTAGGAGTACCTGCATAATGGAAGCTCTATGGCTCTCTCTGCAGTGGATATTTTTTGCATAAAAACTTGACCACATCTGATCTTTCTGATTTTTCCCCACTTGTCTACGTCCTATCATGGTAAAAAATCCATCATTCTGTAACCATGTCTGCTTTCTCTCATACTTCTTTTTATGATCCCTTTCTGAGGGTCTGTATGAAGATGCATAGTGCTTCATTTTTATAGCTTCATAAAATGTAATGGCAAGAAAACCATTAGCTAATCTGGTTGACTACCTTTGAAACATGACTGTAGAATTTCACCTGGTTATCCTTGCACTGAGCTGAATAATGTGTACTTGACTAAAGCGTATCTTCCAGATGGATATCTAGTTTTGATTTGAAGACATCAAAGGCCACTTCCCTGACAGTTTTGAAAACATCAAAGAGTAGTACGCTTATGGAAGATAAAAGAAAAATGAGCTAATTGCCTGGATGCTAAAGGGAAATTTACAGCAAATATTTTGGTCCTATTCTGGCTTTTAAAAATCTGACTTTCTGGAAAGACTACAAGCCATTATTACATACATATTTAAAACTGCCTTTTTTTTTTTTTCCTGTTTTGTGGGGGTTTTTTTGTTTGTTTGTTTGTTTGTTTGGGTTTTTTGTTTGGTTTTTTTTTTGTTTTGTTTTTGTTTTTTTGTTTTTTGTTTTTAGATCCAGGCCTCAAATAGTAGACAAACTGGTCTTTGTAAAGGACAGGCTGAAGCAAAAGAAATTTATCTTCATGGCTTTGAATATATCAAGAATATATCAGAATATATCAAACTCTCTTTTTTAAGTTGTAAGCTAGGAAGGGTGAGAGGAAAGACAAGGGGAAGGGGAAGGAGAATGGAAAGGGGAGGGGAGGGAAGGGGGAAGGCAAGGAGAGGGGAAGGGGAAGTAGGAGGTCCAGTCATAGTTCAGCCATCTCAATGGGATTTATAATGTGCCTTTAAAGACTGTTTTCTCTTCCCTTCACACTGTCATAGCAAAATAAAAGTTTATATAATTTCCTTCTGAGATGTGTTTTGTTTTCCCTAACTTTATGGTTTTTGGGTTTTGTTTTTTATATATCACGTTATACTTTCTCACTAATAGAAATGAATAATGTTAAGAACACATTTCTGACTAATTTAATTAGCTAGTAGCATTGTAGGTCAGACACTTTACAATGTAGAAAGATTTAAATTATGTCTAAATTAAGCCTTTGCATCTTATTTCTGACCTTTTTTGAAGGCATTCAGTTTTGTGTTTTAGTAATCAGCTAACACCCTCTTTTTGTGTTCCAGGACTGAGGTGTCCCTCAGAACTAACCGTCTTCAACAGTAGCTTGAACCATCACCTGTTAGCTGGCATGGGCACAAGGATAGGCATGGGCACATTTGATAGTTGGAAATATTTGATAAAAAAAATGTATAGCAGACTGAATTACACCATTGAAAGAATTAACGAATTATTAAAATTTTTGAAACCAGAATCAAGGATATTATAAAAAATAAGATTATGTTTCACAGAGTGAAAATACATGGCACTTAAAACAGAATGAGACTTTCCTAACATGGAAACACTCATGACACTCTAATAGTTCATAGTTCACCATAATGACGTGGGGAAAGCTCACATTAATTACAAACAACCATTGTCTGATGACGTTCTTCTGTCAGCAGGTTCAGCCATGGACTGTGGACAGCTCCTGGAAGAACAAACTATCTCATGACCTTTCGCAGGCTACATTCCAACAACATAGCCATGCGGGCATGGCAAACCCACAAAATTTTATCAGATAGCTTTAACAATTGATGATTTTGCCATTAAGCATCTGTGGTGATACATCCTCTCCCCTTCAAGTTTGCGATACTCAAAAGTGTTGCCATTGATGATGAGATCTAGTCTGATATCTCCTGTCTGCACACACTCATGGAGATGCAAGCCATGCTTGTTGAGAAACACAAAGGAATTTGACATATTTCACTGAAACTGAGAATTTTTGATAGGTACCTCTCCACATGTAGATTTATATGTTTCTTTGCCTTTGTGTGTCTGAATAGATTACAGCATAAATTTTGTTGTATTGAAGCTATAATTAAGTAATTCTTGTAACTGTAGTTAATGCTTTTGAATCACCTTACAAATGTTAAGCTAATCAATGATTAAGTGCTTCCATATCCTTTTGCATCCTTATCTTTTTGCACCCATATCCTTTGCACCCTTCCACTCTTGCATCCCTGGTCTCTGTGTAAATCATTCTAAATTGATTCTAATCCAAATTTCCTTTGTATGTTTCATCCATGTAGTAAGTAATAGGGTGAATCTTGCCATTGAACTCCGTAAAGCTGTGCTTTCACAATTCATATTAAAACCTACTTTTTACCAATAACTTTGATGATGATTGCTTAAGTGGCCCAAACCTCTCATTTGTGATAACATTCTCTTCAAATATAACATTTAGTGGGTTGAAAAAAAACTTACTTATTCACTGAACCACTCTACTTATTCCATAAGAAATTTAACCTATTGTTAATTGTTCTGTTAGAGCTGATACTGGAAGAAGTGACAGTGAAAAAAGGCAGAAAACACACAGCTCAGTCTGACTTGAAGCACTGTGGTTGAATCCACAAGGACAGATCATGCATTCTGCTGGGAAGGAATGAGTAGGATGAAGAGAATGAGGCTAGAAGGGAAATGGTTACTACTATTATAAATAACTGTTCTCACGCAGATCTGGGAAAAAAAACCCCAAACAAACAACATTTGGAATAGAAGTTGTTCTACACAGAGCTTACCAAATAATAGTTACTTGTCAAATATTCATGGACTGGCCTGCTGAACATGGCACACTCCTTTCTTTTCCTGTATTTGTATTGAATCTTTAAGAAATCATTATATGAAACCAAAATCAAGGCATGCAAAGAGTGATATAAAAATCTCTTAATTGAAGTAGATTTTAGACAATCAGTTGACATGTCTACTTGCTCAAAGTATATATTTCTGCATGAAGTTCCCCAATCTTCTTATTCCCTTTTACTAAGATTATCAGGATAGGGATGACATTTGAAGAATATTGCAAGACTGCTTTGTTAATATCTTCCCTATTTTTGTTAAACAACAACAGTCCTTGGACCAGGACTCCACTTTGAAAGGCACAATGCACTAGAAAATTTTGTTTCAGAGGCTATAAACACCAGATGTATTCTAGATAAAATATAACAGAAAATCTTCCCAGGAATGAATGCAGAACTGGTTTAATTTAGAAATGTTTACTTAAACTAATGAGCACCTTGCTGTGACAGATCAAGAGAGCTACCCTAACAGTCCTTGTCAGCTTTTCACTATATGGTCCTGATGATCCATTTGCAATTTCAAGCAGATTTGCTTTGGGTTTTTTTTGCTCCTGTAGTTCCATTAACTACTTGGCACCTACTTTTTTTCCCTCTCCCATTTTTTCTTCTTTTGTTAGGATGACTGTCTAGTTTCCCAGGCAGAAAATCACACATCTTTTTTTTTTTTATGCACACATCATGTTCTTGTTGTGGTTGTTTTTGTCAGTGTTGAAATACACTAAGAAACATTTCTTGTCAGCAACAAAAGAAAGCATCTTTATTATCTATCATTTATTACTTATTACCATACTTATTGTCTATCACTAGACTGAAAGACTTCTACTTTGAAGATAACTTTGTTCCTTGTAACTTAACATACCCTCCATCTTAAATTTTGCTGTAGAATTTTTTTCTTTGTTTCAAATTTTCTCCATTTGTTTTAACCACAATTAAAATTAAAACTAATGCAAATTTGGTAAAGTTACTGTCTTTCGGAAGTGTCTTGAGAGGCATTTACTAGGACTACTCTTCCATATTTTTCACATGGTAAATGAATATAAACTTTAAACCCATTGCTGTGAATTCAGTTAGAGACTGAGTTAGATTGCTAAGGTTTTAAAAAAAGTTAAAAGACCAATATATTACAGTTAAGCTTAACACTTGTGTCTAATGCTGTTTTCCCAACCATACTTACATGCTTTCGTTTGGCTTTTCTGCAATACTTTGAAATATTAAAAAAAAACCCAAATGATCCTGGTTAAAATAAATCAGGTACCAAAATTCTCCTCAGCTTCAAATTAATTTTTATGTACATATATTTTGAGCAAACAATCACCATAAGTTTCAAGAGAGTGAGTAGGAATTGAGGATTATAACTGCATGTAGCAGAGCTTGGACATGCTCTACTGTCAGAGGCACTGATTCTTTTAAAAAAGTAAGTCTGAAAAGACCTATCAAAGCCAATGAAATAAGAAAACAAATAACACTGTAAATTGAAAAGAAGAAGTGTAGTGTTTAATGAACACTTATTGACCAATAACCTGCAACTAATGTAACTATAGATTTTTACTTTGGCTATTCATAGCTCTAAAAGGCAGTCATTTGAAGCTGTACAGACAATAGGGTGAAGTGATGGCTAACAGGAATCCATTTTATTAAAAGCTAAATTAATAAGACTAAATTGGAAAGAGATGAAAAAGTCTGCTTAGTTTAATATATTCTTGGCTGATCGTATTGTTCAGTCTTGATGGTCTTTTAGCATGTAACGTTGGGAGGTCAAAATCTTAGAGCTTTTTTTTGCCATTGCCATCATTTCTACCAGAAACCACAATATCTTACAAATAACCTGTATAAGCTAGAGAGGCCCTGTAATGAGTAAGCAGATGACCTTCTAAAGCCATCCAATAACAAGGATTCCACATTTCAGATTGTATGCTCTTTATGTGGGACTAAATTGGACAACTCTTATTTATACTGGGTACTATCTCCCCATGGATAGGCACATTTTGTTTCAAATAAGAGGTCTCCTTTTAAATAAATACTCTCCTGTCATTTATACCAGAATATAAATAAATCTTCAGCAGCTTAATTTCCACCAGAATTAAGGGAAGCTTAGAATCTCAAGATGTAGCCATAGGAAAGATCTATAAGACCACATAGTCCAAACACAGCTTTTCTAAGATGATATAACCCACTGATCGCAAACAAAAGACATACTATGCATTTACCAGATCAAATCACATTGTTTTTATCTGTTAATGTAATAAACTCGATTCAGATGTCGTAGAGTTAAATAATTCTCCATTACAAATCTGTGCAAACCATGAAGTAAAACCAGGCATCATATGTGTAACCATGTATCTCAGTATCAGATGTGGTATAAGCAAATAAATACCTGGAGATAGCAATGCAATAGTACTCTGGCAATGGAGCCCCATGTTGAACCAAACTGTATTTTTAATGCATTTTACATTTAACTTATTTTAGTGAACTTTTAAATAAAATTTCCCAGCAATAAAAACAAAAAGCTGAAGAAAATTATTTCATACAATCAGCTATTTAAATTATTAAACACAGATATTGTTTGGGAGTGAGGACCTGTACTTATTAACTTTCTATGCTGTGTGGAGGGTCTGTGTGGGCCTGCCAGGTGTTTGTGGATGCCACACCAACCATCCTCTGGCATACTTGGAAGGGCATGATCTGGGTGTTTTCCCCTTAAACTTGCAAAGCTGCAACATGGAAAGCGGTTTGACTTTCTCAGCTTGTAAAAAGTTTATCTTTGCTGTGTGAAAGAGAAGTTAGGCATCTCTTATGGGTTCAACAAAGCAGGAAGGCAAGCATGTGTTGAATATGGAGAGGTAGAGTGCCTCAACCTGTCAACAGGAAAATCAAGTTATATCTTAGCAGCAGCAGAACAGTCGATTTGAGCACCTTGCTTTGGACTCCTGGGACCTGTGGTTTGGGATTCACTCTCTCAATGAATAAAAAAAAATAAAATCATTTTTACTTCTTAGTAATACTCTGAAACAAAACAAAAAAAAAGAGTATAGAGCAGGCAAAACACTGCAGTGAATTCCCCTCTTATTGGTGTTACTCTAAGGATTCAGAGATAAATATTAATGTGTGTCCATATATCACATCAAGCTATGGCAAAGCACACTTTGTCACACCACCCATCGCATCCTCTTGAGAACATTGAGAACATTGAAAAATATTAGAAGACATTAGGATTTGGGTGAACCATCACTGTAATGGTGAGGTTTCTTGTCAGGCAGTTGAAACATCACTTTGGAGTAGCCAATGAACCTGACCACACCTGACCTCAGAGAATCACAGTCCAAGCCAGAATTCCTGGGGCATGTTCCACTGCAACTGTGTTAGAAGATATGATCAGCACTTCATGTCTCCCTTCTGTAACTAAATTAGTTTGTTTGCATTTTCTGGGGGTGAAGAATGAGGCAGGATTTCAGAGGTACTTAAATAGATTGACCTCCACTACCCACTTATACCATCAAGAAGGAAAAGAAGATAAGTGCTTCTGAAATTTCCATAAAGTACTTGATTGTTTTTTGGAATTTTATCCATGGAAAACAGAAAAATGTAAAGAAACTGTTTGCAAACTGCAGTAAATAATTCCATTTTTAAAATATACTAATGTTTTAGTATTTTTTTCCCACTACATAGAATAGGGCACAACTATCTTAGCTAGCAAAACAATGTGGTAATTCTATATTTGTGCACTTTTAATTCCGTGATGGTTTTCATCAAAATGTAACTTAGTATAAATCTTGGGTGGGAAGGAGAAGAAGAAAAAGTAATCACTAAAAAAATGGGTGATTCTTTATCTCAGGTACACTAATGCAAAAATTAAGAATCAAAATCTATTTTAAGCTATATAGCCACATGAAAAAAATTAATTGAAATAGCTAACCAAAAAAATGTTACATTTTGTTTGAAGCCTATATTTCATGAAGGAGCAGCATGTTTTGAAGGACAAATCATCAAATGGGAAAGCATCTTTCTTTTGGGAAAAAAAAGGGAGAAAAAAAAGGAACACAAACCCAGAAGGAATTGAGTTTAAATAATGTTCTATGCATTCTGGTTCAATGTACTCTGATAGCTGGCAATGTCTTTCATTAAGTCCATGCATTTTCAGTACTTGCTGGTTCAGGTGCAGTTCCTATAAAAGAGGGAAAGCTAAGTCCTACCCGGATTGTTCCTCCTTGCAGCCTGCCACAGGGAAAAAGGCAGACAGCTCAACTCTAAGGACTAGCACAACAGGTACACTGCTCTTAGTCCAGAGGGCAAAGCAGGAGATCTGCAGGACTTTGGAGCCTGAGTCCAATTTAACTGTCCCTGGGCTGGGTAACTTCAAGCTCCAGAGTACAGTGCAACTCAGGAATCGTTAGATCAGGAATGAGAACTCAGATGACTTCTTTCTATGTTTTGTATAGTGGGTTAGAGTCATTAATGTTTTTCCTTCAACTCCACTAATGTTGATTTGTCTCTAAAAACATAGTTTTCACTAACAGGATGACAGAACACTTTCCCCAGCAAATCCTGTAAGTGAGTAATTATGGCTTTCACTTGAGAAATCTGGATTGTAAGTTGCAAAGTGCTTTGGCAGAGACTGACAGTCAAAACAGCAATGAGCAGACTGTTGTGTCCTATTGCATAGCAGGAGATGACTACCACTTCCACACCTGTAAAACCCTGTGTGAATGAACTCTCTAATTTACCTAAGTGTATAAGAAGATTCTGGACAGTGATTTCTGATATATCAAACCCCAGAGAAGGATGGGCTATCCCTCAGTTATTTACCATTTGATGTCCTGAATTACAGGTCCCCTTTTCAGTATCTAGTATTACCAACTCTTGATGCAGGGGAAGTTGGACAGAAATTTCCACAAATTCCCTTCCTCAGAAACCAAATTCTATTAAGGAGAGAAATAACTTCCTGAACCCACAGGCAAAGCAGAGAAAAGGCATTATAAATCTACTCAGGCCTCGAGACTGCTCTTGTCCCCAAAGCATGTCCCGCATTCTTCTTTCCAAATGTGTTCAGCCATAGCTTGACCAGGTGCTACAGACTCTTCTTTTGCCTTGGTATCTGTAAGTCGTTAGTTTTAGCAGTTCCTTAGATAAGACATTAGCATTTGGAGTCTTGTTCTTAGGCACCTATTTCCCCATCTTTAACCAGATTAGGAACCCAGGGATCTGAATATCACAAGTCTTTGGCATCCCTGATGTCATGAGACATAAAATCCTTATCATCCTAGGCCAATGGGCCACTCAGAGCAATTCATAAGGTGGTGGAGCTCAGAACAGCTCCTATTGAAGACACATCCAGTAGACATAATTAACTTCAAAAGCTGGAAACTGGGAGAAATGTAATAACCTTTTAATGAAAGTCTTTTTTTATGCACAAACTGCTTTCTCGGGTACTTTTCTGTAACATAACCTTATTTGACAATAATACTTAAAATGACAGAGGGAGCTTTCAAGAAGAAAGAAAGAACAAAAAAGTTTCAAAATTTAATACATGAAGATATAAGTGACACAGAGAAATTAAAACTAAAGATGAGCTTCAAGACGTCAGGGGTGAGAACTGAGGGAAGGGAAGCAGTGAACAACAGCAATGACTGAAGAAGGGAAACCAAAAGGAATCTCAGGGCACAGATTTCCACAAAAGCTTCTCCATAAGGTACCACTAAACAGGTGTTGGCCTGCCTCCTCCTCAGGAGCCCTCCTCAGCAATAGAAAGCCATGAGTTCTTTTCTGTGGCTTGCCCTTTAAATGTTCAAAAGGGCAGATCTTCTGGTGAATACCACCATGATGCCATTTCTATATGTACTGATGTTGGAAGTGCATGAAATGTAGGTTTTACTAGTATTTTAAGCCTAACGAGGAAAAAAAAAAAATAAACCATGGTTTGTAAAGGTTTAGCTTTGGTTTAGTGTAAAGAGCTGTTTGCTTTCTGCAAGTGCCTTTATTACTTAATCACAGTCAAAATCACTTAGTCACAGTCAAAAATTGCTTTCCACCACAGACTGGTGTTGCCAAAGCACCACTGTGCCATAAAACCTAAAAACTGTCTTATGGTAAACAGTATCCCTGTCTTAGAAAAGTATATGAAAAAAACCCAACAAATCCAAACAAAACTTTGCAGTTACATAAGGAAACAAACCTGCGGCTCAGTAAGACTATGAATGGAGAACACTCTAGTAATGCTTCTTTGTCTTGTTTTCCAAGGAGAATCCTACCTTAAATGACTTCAAAAAACAAATCTAATGGAATATAATGTACAGAGAGAGGCACTTAGATACCCCAAACCAAACCACTTAGGACTTCATAGGTCAGCTCTGTCCTAAATTCCACCAGGGAATTAAGCAACAACTGGTACAGATTTCTGCTCTGTACTCACTGTTTGCATCTTCTTTCTAGAAAGACAAGCAATTTCATTAACTTGAATATTATTAAGGTGCAACCTCATAAAAAAATGCAATCAAAATAGGGATATTTACCACAGGTTTCTCCAAAACAAACTTTATTCATGGTCCCAATTGGGGAAGAGAAATTTCTACACCAGTGACTCTTCTGCTTCTCTGATGGCACAGTCTGATAATCAATATTGTACTCTTCAAAATGGCTAGGAACATTTCATTTTTAAAGCATTTATAAACCATCTTTATGATGTATATGTATTTGTAGTGATTTATCAGAACATTTTTATTTTTTCAAATTGCTTTCAAAAAAGGTTTTGTTTGTATATATGTATGTGTGTGTATAAATATATTTAAATATTAAAATAAGATGTACTGTATTCTATGAAAAAAATTCACATTTTGGTACAACCTAAGTTAACATAATGCATTCTGTATTGTGTATACTGTACAGTTATTATCCATTTATTTATTATTACTTTTGCAATCTGTGTTTTTTCCTTACTCTTTCCTTAAAAACCCAAAGTGTTGGTTTTTTTAACTGAGGATGACACAGAAAAAAAATTGGCCATGCTTTTGCTACCAGGTTTACGCATAAGAACTGTACCTAACTTTTTTTTTTTTACGTGATGTTCTGCTTGAGTTAAGGACGTAGCACCTCCCTAATAAGGGAAGTTCAGACTCTATCTTCTGTAGGTACCCAGTGGAGGGAGACAAAGAGATTTACTGTAAGAACTTACTGACACAACGCACAGCAAGAATGCAGAGCAGCTGAAAAATTTCTCAAACATTTAAATAATCGGAGAGGCCCTAATGTGCAGAATACACTAAATATATTGGAATTATTTTTCCCCTACAGACTTTAAAACATCACAAAAGTTTTATGTGTCATTTATATACAAATATTTGCACTTATGCTTGTGTGCATCTGTATGAGTGTATGCATATGGAAGCATAGCTCTCGACCTATACGTTTGCCTCCTGCAAACACTTCAGGAAGGAAACTAACTAGCAGGAGTGTTTAGTAATTCAGAAATCCCACATGAGTACTGCTGAATATGGAGTCTGGCTTCTTAATTGCAGTTATGCAGCTTGACAGTCTGATTCTAACTTTTACATATGCACAATTAACTAACAGCAGGATCATCCCATCCTTCAGCCAGTCTGGTCAGCTGCCCAGAGATGCTAAATCAGAGGGGTGGTGTGCCTGGAGCACTTTCCAACACAGTTTCTGTTACACTGGTTGTTAGCTGCTGACATACAAGGGAGAAGATTAACAGCATTGTTTTTTCCACACTAACAATCAAAACAACTTGGGATAGGGCTGGGTAACTATCCTGGCACACTGGGGTGGTTATGTGTCAGATAGTCAATGTTGACAAAAAACAAACTTCATATCAATGAACAACAGGCCTAAGTAATAATCAGAAAAGACAAGGAAATTGTTGGGATGGTAGAAAAGGATGAATATTGCTTGGGACTGGAGATGTAATGTTGAAAGCAGCCTGAGGACCCATCACAAAAGCTTATATAGACCTTCTTAGAGGTTTTTTGTGGCAGGCCAAAAACCATGACACAGTATTAGCAGCAAGACTGATCAGAATTCAGTTTTTCTGATAACTAATCATGGAAATTAGTCACAAGGTTATCCCTGTGATTTTGCTTTAGAAGTCTCTAAAAATATGTTGAACTGATCACTTGAGTAGACATTGGTTCTTATTAAGTGACAGAAAACACAGAGTCAAAGAGAAGTAGACTGACCCATTTGTGAATTATGACGAGGCTGGCATCCCAAAGACTTTGGAAGGGAATAATTATGAAACGTCTGTCATTTCATCATAACAGTCTGTCTTCAATCAAAGCATGTTGTAAATAGAAGTGTTCAGAAATTATCAAAGGAAACAAAGTTTTGTCAAAAAATGCTACTTCATAGTCTGAAGTCTTTCATTTAAAACATCTTGTGTTCAATGAGGTTTTAGCAAACTCCAGACAGAGTTCAAAGAGAACCCTGCATGGATTCCTGCAGAGTCTGCCTGGGCTACGGACATTGGAAACAGCCACCACAGGTCAGATCAAAACTAAATTAAAAAGAAACTTCCAGTGAAATTGGAATCCCAGTTTTGGGCCAACTTTGCTTGTGAGGTATTTTTACTGCTATTTAAAAAAGAAAACTTTGTATCTAGCAGCTACAGCTCAGGATGGTGTATTCTATAGAATAGATTTTTATCTTCAAGAAAAGACATGCAAATGATTTAAAATTAGAAGAATGCAACTAAAAATGCACATTGTTCTTACACTGTAATCTCTAAAGAGGCTCTGAAATTGAAACAAATTAGCTTACAACTGACTATTAAACAATATATTCATTAAAGGTAAAAAATAAAATTTCAAGTGTTACAGATGCCTCACAGATCTTTTGTTATATTTGGTGACTTTTGAAAACAAATTACAGACATAGTGCTCACTAACAAAATGTAAAGGGAAGACAGAAATTTGTGCATACATAAAATATGAGTACAGTGATTTTACATAAATATGTTCAAGATCAGTGTCTATTCAAGAGCTAAATGTATAAAATCTCAGAGGATATTTTTTCCGTATCTCAATTCCTTTAGAATTATTAGAGGTATCTCTTGATACCATTAATAGAGTGGTTTAAGGTTGTAATATATATAGACTATGTATATAACATACATAAATATGGATATTTAAGTATCCAAATTAGTAGGTACATTTTCACTTGATGGTGGTAAAAGCATTAAAAACATAGAATAGCATTACATTTTTCATTTACCAAAGTAACTAGCAAACATATCAAGCATGAAGTATTTACATATCTTGTTGGTATGTTTCCTGCCTCAGATCAGGATGGGATAGTTAGCAGACTAATTAGAGGGTATGCACCTAGGCAATGTTCATCTTGTGCAAGATACTCAACACTGTCTTTAAAGCTCCTAGGAGTTTTCAAGTAATTTTTTTGAAATCCAGAATTCTTTCTGAGCCCTTCTGTCTATACTGAAAATAAGAAAACTGGTGTGTTTCTTATCAACTTATTTGAAAGAAGAATCCTATTGAAAACTAAACTCATTTCAGTTACATGCTGAAGTGATTGTGCTAAAGGGCCTTACTGTATAAACGGAGCACACAAGCCAAAAACAATACAAGCGTTTAGCTGCTGGCTTTAGCCAGTCTCTTTCAGTGCAAATCATAATTGCTTTAGGACTTTCTGAATCCACTTTTGAATTCAAAGCTTCAGACAAATAATTGGATTTCCTGAAAACATGCTGAGCTATGTTGCTCTCCCTGTCTTTCTTCATGTCCTCAGGGCTCCAGTCTCTGCTTTATATCAAGCTGCACCTAGTAGGCTAATTGGAGGGATGGGTAGATCACTCTGCATTAACATGTCCATCTGTATTAAATAAAATCTCCTCAACAGTCTTTATCATCTTCACCAGAATTATCACTTCAGAGCTGAAAAAAACAGGAAATCAAGTAAAAATGTCTGTGTAATTTACCAATGGCTCGGTGTCTTAGCCCTGTAGACCTATGATCCAAGCCAATTATATTCTAGCTGACTTATTTTTACAGTATTTTGACATTGTATATTCATTTTATGTGTCTCACTGACTGCAGGGCAGCTCTAAATATGCTCTGGGCTATCTGCCTAGACATTTCTAGCTCTAGGTAAAGTACAGTTGAAATACCATTTGAGTTTGATCTGTGAGGCTTGTAAATATGTAATATCAAAGATTAAGCCCTTCAGTTTCCCAGTACTGTAACAGGTGTACGAACGATATCGTGTTAAAAAATGAGATGTGGCTTTTTTATTGTTGTTATTTAACATTAATAGTATGCAATAAGCTGGTGACCTTTTTTACCTCCATATTTGTAGAAAAGGAATAATCAAGCTAGAGTGGCTGCTGAGACAAAAACCACTAAAATGTTCATCACTGATGACATCTCTGGGGTCAGGTTTGCATTAAGAGTTCTCCTGGCATAACTGTGTTCAGAGACTGAAAATATTCGCACCTTCTTGCTGACCTTACTGTGTTGGAAAACACTGAAACTCGAAACTGTGAGGGCACAGTATTGCTCTAGAGGAGGTTTGGGTGGCTTAAGACATCCAAGGAAATGGCATTTGAATGCTGACAGAATTCTTTTGTGTCTCAACACCAATTTGATGGTACTGCTTACTGCTTAACATGCTACTTGCAACCTCATGTGCCACTGCTACCATCTTTACTTTTTTCTCTCCTTGCTGTCCCAAGCATAGCAGACAATGGAGACACCTCTCTAGTCCTCAGAGAAAGCAGCTATCCTCTGCAATCTCTGTCTATTAGCTTGATGGGGTTTGACTTACAGTTCTGGTTCTCTGAGAACTGTTTTTGTTGTTGTTTTTAATGAGTTGTTTAAAAAGGTTTCTGTGTTCTTGGATTCTATTATTTTGTGCTTATTACCACCAGAAGCCATTTTGCAGCTGAAGTAGGAAGGCTGCCAATACTGCAAAGAAGCATGCATTAAAATATTAATGTGCAGAAGCATACATACCTGACAATCTTTTCCATATTATTGCTCTTCTGGTCTGGACCCGCAAGAGTTTAAGGTTGGTTTTGTCTCCTAAGGTTTGTCCTTTTACATGATGTATCCTAAGAGTCTTACTGGATAAGACCATAGGACTAGTGCCAGAATTCTGTCTTCCATCAGCGGCTGGGAGGGGAAGCAGGGCTAGTGCCACCTGCTTCCCATGAGACAGCAGGAATCAGAAAACCACAAGTCACATCAGGGCGTACCCTCTGCTCCATGCCAAATCTGAACAGATTTATCAACACAGTCCCTGTACTGACCCTTTTGAACTCCAAAAATTACTTCTATCCATGCTGAAAACTGACTATATATTTCTGCTTTCTCTGTCATATGTAGTAGTCTTTATTTATGGAAAGACTTTCTTTATTTTGCTGTAGCTACTCAGTTTCCTTCATATTATGCCTGATTCAGGACTTCCCCATCTGAGAGAAGATCCTCAGCAAGCTTTTCTTTTGGTACTGTGGAGGTTTCTTACTCTTGGTTTGGCACAGCTGGGATATTGTTACAGTCTCTGCCAATTATGGATGGATCTTATTACTGAGGTTAAGTTTTAACCCACCCATTCCCACCATCATTTGAAGATGTGTAATAATTTTGACAAACCTTAATGGCCATTCCAGATGCCCATTTACTGTGGAGTGACCCACAAACTATCACATTACAAATGGTCACAAAGACATACTCACCATCTGTGATGATGTTTGAGCTTTGTACAGAACTTTTGATATATAAACCAGGAATTCAATTGTATTTGGTAATAGAAAAGTTGGTCAAAGTTGGAACTAAATCTGAATATTAGATAGAATATAGCACCTTACATCTTTAACAGCTATATCAGCTGGGTTTTTTTAGAAACCAAATTTAGTCTGATGAGGAAACCCTTTGTGAACAATGTAACTGTAACCATTATGGATTAGACTACAGTTTCACATGTAATTATTCCACTTTTTTTACAAATAAGAGGTAGCAAGATGAAGCTGTAAATCCTAAATCTGAGTCACAGGTGGTAGGATAATGCAGGTAGAAAGGCACCTCAGGAAGGCTCAAGTCCCATTTCCTGCTCAAAGCAAAGTCAACTGTGAAGTCAGGCTGGGCTGCTCAGGGCTTTAGCTGGTCTTATAAACCTTGAAATGCTAAAGGATTAGGCTTGCACAATCTCTGCTTCACTGAAACTGTCCTGTTTCAGCTTATACCTTTGACTCTCATCCTCCCACCTTTTGCCACTGAGGAGAGTCTGGCTTGATCCTCTCAAAAAGCTACTCTTAAGTGATGGAGCTAGAGTTAGTATTGACTCCCCTTAAAGCTGTCTCTTCCCCGAACTGAACAAAGCCTATTGCCCCAGACTCTCCTTAAAGGGTGAGTGCTCCAGCTTCTGACCATCTTGGTGGTTCTGATGCCATACCTAATTCATTTGACCAACATATTTATTTTCTGAGCCCAAACCTGGATTCAGTATTCTAGATCATGCAAATGTCTGATGAGTGAAGAGGAAAAATACCTTGCCTTGGCCTACTGGCTGTAGTCCTGTTGCTGTAACCCAGGATGCAGATGGATAGATACGTAGGTAACAGTTCAGGATAGTATAAATGTCTAAGCTGGGACTTCAAAAGCTTGGTCCTTCCTGGCATGAGCACTTTAGGACAGGGAAAAGACTGATTAGCTGTTTCAGAAACAATGGTATGATCAGTGGCTGTGCCACTTACAGTGGATCTTTTCAGTCAGTGGGATTGCTTCAGTTGGTAAAGATCTTCAGGTCACTCACTTTGATAAGCAGATTGTGCTAAAAGATGTTCCTTGCGCAAGCAGAAGTTAGAGGTTCATTATGATTATCATCTAAAGGCAGAAGCAGTGAAACACAACCTGACTTGAAAGGGTGTTTGATTAACTTTGAATATCGCCAGCCTGGTTAATATGGAATTCTGTTCAAAAAAAGTGAATCAGTAACAAAATCTCTCTGTGCCCATTTTCTCCTGCATCAGATTTTTCTACTGTGGGACTTGTATTGAAAGTAAATAGGTCAGTACACTGTGCCAAATTTTACCTTCAAACTGAGGTCCACCTTGTTGTGGAGCTGAAATGAGTTGACATACAGAACAGGTTTTCTGTGGCTGTTTAAAATATGACCAGACATCCTTCACAAGATGCCAGTGGTAAATACTTAATTAGTATAATTCTTTATGGAAGTATTTGGTTTTACTCTAGAGTTTGGCTAGATTAAGGCAAAAACTTATACCCAAGACACTACCTCCATAATCTTGGATTATGTTTAAGTTTTCATTTTAAAAATTGCTTTTAAACCTAATCCTTTGATTTTAGGATGGAAATGGAAACATTTGCTTGACACTTCAAACATGTTAGCAAGGCTGCAGTCAGGAAGAAGCCCACAGACCTCATGCCTGTGTTGGAACAACTCAAGCTCAGTGACACTTAGGGGAGAGGCAGCTTGGTTTAGGGAAGAGACTGGATTGTCCTTATTGGTATGACATGGAAACCCACAGGGCTCTGCTCTACTGCTTTCTCATGACCTTGTGTAAATTAGCATTTGATGACTATTCTAGGCAGAGGGCAGTTAACTGCTTCATTACGAGAAGGATGAGTTTCTCCTAGCTCTTCAGAAAAAAAAAGTTGTTGGCTTTGCATCAGAATAAACATGTTGCAGAGTCCAGATGCCTGCAGCCAGTTATTATTTAAGCAATAAAATCCTTACAGCCTTTTGGCATCATGCCTTATAGATTTTGTGGGAAAGGAAGAAGCTGTATTTTTTTTCCTTCTTACTATTTCATTTATATCAGAGAAATGGAATGTCTTTCACAGTTGATTGTATGTACTTCTGTAATTTGTATATGTAAAGCCAAAAGGCCACTGTGATTCCTAAATGTTCTGTAGCCAAGCTTCTTTCTAGACTCTTCCAAAACTTACTAGTACACCACTCAGGCCAGAAACCAATACTTGGGTAGCTCTGCTTAAATCACTCTGCCCGTCACCTGATAGAAAGTATGACTGCAATGCTGAAGTAATGAGGAACCACATTTTTTTTCCTGACAGGAATATTTTATAAACATTTCTGTAAATTCTTTAAAAAAACTTTTTTTCAATCTAATACCTTTCGGATGTTGAGCCATTAGAATTTGAATCTAGACAAACTGAACTTAGAAGTCTATTTTTTAATAGGAAAGATTGATTATTAATTGCTTGAGGACCTCTCTTCAATATGTAGTAGTACTCAGCTCACTAAAGTTTCTAAAGCATGCTCCTGGAACCCTGCCACAGTTCAGTAATTATAGCAGTAGATCCAACTACATAAAGTCTCATAATCTAATAAAAGGTGGCAAAATTAATTAGGTTTCCTGCACCACCTTTCAGGTAAGAGACAGAATTCTAGCTTTAGGGAAGCAACAATGCAGCAGGCAAAGCACTCTCAGGAATGATAGAGGGGGAGTTGGAGGACAAAGGTGTAATCAATACAATTGAAGGTAGTACGAGAGTATGATAGTAGAGCAGTCAGAGCAAGCCCTGCAGAGCACTGTCCCAGATGGTATCACACCACCCACAGAATGCCCTTTGCATGGTGTGAAGGGGGGGCCCAGAAACCAGTGCAGCCCTGGGGCAGGGCATCCTGAGCAGGTGTAAAGTCTCCCTCCTAAGAAGTTTGCAAGACTCAGTTGTACAAAGGTGTGGCTGCTCTGTTCCATTGCTGGTTGTCAGTCAAGTTTCAAGCAGGAAACAGTTCTGGGGACTCACAGAGGCCCCTCCCCACTGAGACATCTGTAGCTCTGTTATTCAGTGATTTAGACTGCATCAGGAGAAAGAGAGGGGATTCTAAAAACATCATGACATTTTAAGATCTTCAGAATTGTATTTCTGATGTACTAGGCTATTAGGTACTTTTAAAAATGCTTTCCTTAGCACACTGCTAACTGTTCCACTGTTAGAATAGGGTACAAGAAAGCTTATTATGGAGGTCGAATTTGAGACACTGCTCCTCACAGAGAGGAAACACACATACACACATTAGTTTAGACAGGAGAACTTGTGACATATATTAATTCCTCAGCAGAGATCACAGATGAACTGCAAGATTTACTTTGTCTAAGACATATATATTAAAGCTACAGTTTAACTGGTCATCGCTGTCAGGTTTAAGTATTCAATTAACAGCTTCTAGCAGTATATTTTTTCTTAGTGTAGACTCCTAGCAGTACTGCACAGGAATAAGCTAAGGATTAAACTGGTTGAATTTACATAACATCTGCTTATTTTTTAGGATACTTCAGATTAACTCAATTTTTCTTTCTGTTTAGGGAGGAAATATTTATTTGAATCATACGAAGTACTTTTGAAGAACACAGACTCATCGCAGATGTTCAGTAACAAATAGATCATGGGATTATTACAAGTATTTTAATAATTTCTTTAACATGTATCCATTTTTAAGTGCTTAAAGGTTTTAGTCTTTGCTTTTCCTTAAAGCGTTTTATGACTTAAGTTATGTCAAACTAAAATTTTCCTGTGTATCAGAAATGAATCTTCGATGTCCTAATCATTTACCATGCTTCGTCACATATGTCAAAACACACGGGCTAGATGTTGGATAAAACTAAACCAGAAGGTCCACTCTAGGAGTGTAACTCACAAGCTGCAACCACTCATACTCAGTAGCCATAGAGCTTACCTAAAGAAATGACCCCAGAATATCTGTAGGATACAGCATGTCTTCATGCACAAATTCATGTCTTCAGCACAGATTTTTTTTGTTGATCGGGTTTACATTTATAGTGCTGGACTCTTTGCTAGTGTAGGTGTGCCTTAGAAAATTAGGACATATAAGACTTTAGCTGAGATGGAACTAGAGAATAGCTTCTTTCCTAAGATGAGGTGCTTCCTTTGTATGCAACTTGAATAATAATGGCACTGAGATGTAAAAAGTACACAGTATTCTGTGTTGTAACAGTATTTTTTATGATTCATTAGAATGTGCAAGATTTAAGACATCATTGCTGTCTGTGTACAAAGTAGTCTAATAACATGCAATCAAAATATCAAATCAAAATATCTTAAAAAGAGCACATATGTATTTTCTTTCTGTGTTAATGTGGCAGTCAGACTCGAAGAGGAAGTGGAATTATTCCAGTTCAGATGTTTCACTGATTTGGTTTAAAATAGTGTAACGAAAGTGTTAGTAGGAATATAGAGAAATGTTTAGCCAGGTATCAGCAAGAAAAAAGTTGTGGTATCTCTTCTCTCACATCCAAGAAAAACAACAGGGAAAAGCTGTGATATGCATGATTGCACTTGTAATGCAAATTCGATATAATTCCCTTAATCTGTATACAGTAATATGATAGTTCACGATAGACTGGAAGTGTTTATGTATGTCTCTAAATTAATCACTTTCAGATCTCATTATTGTAAGAAATGTCTTGCAAAATATTCTTGCGATAAGTCTTTTGCCAACCTAGGGAACATTATTTAATTAGGTGTTAAGTGAGTTAAAAACTGGCATCTTTAGAGAGGAAGGAATTATTGGGCTGGAAGTAGCTTACTACAAAATTTTGCATCATGATAAAATAGTTTTATTGTATATGAGAAATTTCTATTTATTTTACCTGGAGAAAGTTGTATGTATCAAAGTTTAGTTGCTAGAAAAAGCACTTTATCAAAGTTGCATGTGGTACAGAAATTAACAATTCTGTGTTTTGTATTCTTGTTGTCATAATCTCAGTTTGGCCCATTGTGCTTTCTACATCTGTCATTCATTGACAAACTAGAGTGGAAAACACATACATTCAGAAGCAAGTGAATTTTTATCAGCTGCTGCCAAATTTAACTACATTCACAATTTCTTAATCTTGATTTTTCATCCACAGTGAAATGCTGATGCAAAACATAACTCAATGAGTTAGGTAAGTATGTAAATACTTTGCCTTACTTTTTTTTTCTCCTTATTTAAAAAGCCCCAAAACATCAACCACAAAAAAACCTCCAAACAACAAAAATATTAGTTTTTTTCTGCTCAAATTATGATGCATCTCTCTCTTATATGAAAGGCAGTTCTGACTCATACTGTTATCCTGGGAGAGAAAACCAAAGCTGTTCTACAGGCCATATGCTCATGAGGGCTGGAGCCTGAGATGACTTGATGAAAGCAGTGTACTATCCCAAGTTTTGTCCACAAACTAAATTCTAGCTATTTGAGATGTTACCATTTACTGATGTTAGAAAAGGATGATATGCACTTTGCTAGGCTCTTGAGGCTTGTTCCTACTCAACAAATATGGTTCAGGGTATGGGTGCTATACACAGATGGGCTCAGAGCCTTGTGAATTTTTCAAGGGAGAGTATTTCCAATCTCATTGTAAAGAAAAATGATAAAAAACGATTCAGTAATGACTATTCTCTGGGTCTGAAAGTCATATAAAATGTTGATCTGGGGAAAATTTGTGTAGGCATGTATACACCAGTGAGCTCTGCAAAGTATTCCTTATGGCTTTTCCTTCCTCTAGCTTTTTCCTAGGGATCAGGAAATGGAACAGGTGCTGACGTTCTTCTGAACGTCATCCACAAGTGGCATCAGGCTGAGCACTACACATGAGTCCTTCCTAACGCAATCTGTTCTCTTCCTTGTCTGTATATTCAGCAGTGGTAATTTTATGATTGTAACAATGATGGCATTTTAATCATCATAGCAAGATACTTGTCTAATATCTACTAGACTAAAAGGAGATAGTAACTTAGAGTGCTAAAGATTTCATTACAAGATTTCAGCCTCAGACAAATGCCTCTGCATTCAGTTCAATTTTTTTTTCTTCACAACCATCAGGGCCAGAGGCAGATCCTTTTACTAAATTTAAATAGAAATTGTGGAGAGAAATATGGCACCCTTAAAAATATTATCATGTCACTGACTTAATACAGGTGGGACAATTTTGAGCTCTGAATTTAAAGAAGACTACCTAAGGGACTGGTAAGATAAAAATCGCTTATTTAAAGGAAAAAATATGGCAAAATTAAAGTAAAGGCACCAGAGCTTTATACTGATGTTGAGAAGAACTAAGTCTTTGAAAAGACTTCAGATTCATTGATTCACCACAGTAGATACAGAGAAAAAAAAGAAGAACCTTTGAAGCTGGAGGGAGTTTCTTTAACCGCAGATCTTATTGACTGCTTTCATTATGAAACAAAATATGTTAAAATGGGAAAATATGCTGATGGCATGATGTGCTGTCATCATGATGGATTAAACTGGCATAAAGGAAGAACTCAAATACCTTGAGACCGGAAGTAATAGAAATAGAAAAAAATAATGTTATCGAATGTGAACTAATGCTTTCAGAGCAACAATGTGAAGAATTTCCATAACCTTTTAATTCAACTGTTGGAAATAATAGAAGACAAGAAATATATGAGTGCTATACTTGATCACATTAATAACTTGCAAGCATGATACACACTTGCAAAAGTTTCCCTGCAGTGTATCTTGAGAGGTTTTCTCCACGCCCATTTCTTTAGTAAAAGGCAAATATAAGAATGCAGATAGACCCTCCTCCTTGAACTCTGTGTATACTTCCGAATGACCATATTTAAGAGAAAATACATTGATATTAAAACATATATAATGATGATCAGGTAAATGTTCTGTTACAGCACAACAGAAACCAAGACAAGCTTGATATGTGTAGTCTAGCAAAAGGAAGAATTATAACTGTTGTGCATAAACATATCAAGGGGTGGAGATAAACACTGGGAAAGGAGAAGAGTCAGGTACAATAAATGATGTTGTCCCCAAAGGAGCAATGAATATATAAACTATCAATGAACTATAATAGCTACAAACTAGAGAGAAGTTTCATACTGAAGAGGTTAGAAACAGTCACTCTGTAGCAGAATTGGGTCACTAAACTTACAACAATATATATATATTTTAAGATAAATCTTTCTCAGTCTACATAAAGTATTTTATATGATAGTTCTAACAATAGCAGGAGACAGAACTTGATAATGCTTATTTATTTCAGTTTTGGAGGATGTATTATTACACTATATTAGCCAGCTAATAATATCACAGTTCTATTTTTAATGTTCTTCTTAAATATATTAAAAGAATTAAGGGAACCTACTCAAACCTCCCTCACAGCATATCTGCTACATGCCATGCTCTTAGTTAGTGAAAATACAATTTTATGTATTTTTGTATATATGGAGTCATGATTCCTAATACTGGAAGCTAACAGCTCAAATTAATTGATGTCATATTGTAAGAAGAATTGTGCCAGGGTTGGTTCATTGCATCCTTTACTAAGTTTGTAAAGGATTTCATTACTGAGTTTGTAAGGGAGCAGAAATAACATCAGATATTTTAGATGATCATACATAGTAAATAAGGAATATTTAAGAAACTGGGTCAGAGGTCTGCCAAAGCCTAAATGGGTCATTGATCCTAAAGGATACCGGTTTCTCAGGATCAAAAAAGCTATTTGGATACTATCCTTGTGATTTATGAAGACAGCAGCAAATACAACATTGAAAAGTATTCCTTCTTTTACTGTGGATAGGATAACCCTTTTGCCCAGCTTTTGCATTAATTCATTATTTCTCTCTAATTTCTTGTTCTTATCTAACTCTTTTTAGGGGATATTTTTAGGGAGATATGAAGAAGGTTTTCCCTTGGTCATTGACTCCTCTAAATTACATCTGTACATTTATTTTTACTGTGTGTTTTTTTTCCCACTTGCTCCTTTTTTTCTCAAACCTTTCCTTTCTTTCCTTCTATGGTTGTAATTGCAAGTATATTGCAAATAGTGCTGTATATCCTGAAATATAATCCTGAAACCTAAGCATAGCTTCATTTCACCATTTCTTACACATTTTTTGTAAATGTGGGTTTTGTATCTTTAAAATGAAGAATTATATATCACTATACAATGACAATATTATTCCTGTGTTTTTTAAAAAATATATTTTATATACATTTTAAATTCAAGGGTATGATAGTAATCACTTTATTAACATTTTTTTACTTAGTCAAATTATTCAATCATGTAATTTACTTGTAGGTATTTCCGTTTAGATAGGTTTCTTTGTTGTTGATTTTAAATTTTTAAATTTTTTTTAAGTTTCCTTCTCCATTTGTGTCCGAAAGCTATTCTCAGTGTCAGACTAGAATCAGACACAACCTATACCAGACTTACACATGCTAATATGGAGGGATAGGGTGGTACAACTATGATTGTGAACAAGCAGGTCATAACCTGCACTGCCATGATTAAGACAAATAGGGTGAACAGGAGAACATGCACTCGTGTTCCCTGGAACTCTACCCTCTTGTGAAGAGTGACATAGAACTGTCCCATCTTGAAGAACCAAGAAGAGGCAAATGCAGTTGGGTCAAAGCCCCTTGTCTGCATAAGAGATCTAATCTTATGTCTGTGAGGAGAACCTGAATAACAGGCATGTGCATTGTGAGCTTAAAATGGGGAGCAGGTGGTGGGAAAGTTTATAAATTATACTGCTCCCACAAAAAGTATTCATGGATGTCTGCTTTAAGCATATAGTCCTCTTAACATTCCTATTTGTGGCAGAGAATAGTAATAATATCTATCCTTTAGATTTCCCACATTTTCTTCCTGAAATGATACCCTGTCTTTTCTTTTTCCTCAAGCGGTTTTCATCCCTCCATTATTTTCACTGACAGACTGATACAGGATTCAGCAGAAATCTTCCAAGGGTTAAGAAAACACTCTTCTCCATGACATTTTACTTGTAGTTGTTGTGTAGCTTCAGAGCTTCAAAGACTTGTTCACCATATACTCTCCTTTGATTTTTAAAGTACTGCATGGCTAGGAGCTTTTCCAATGCAACAGGAAATGGACCTGGAACCGGGTCAAGCTTTGTGGGAACCAGAACGAGAGAACCAAGAAGTCGTCTTCAGAATGCACACTTATCAGGACCTTCCCATCACTTGAGTTTCCACAATGGAAGCATTCATTACACCACTATGAAACTTTCTTGATATATTCCTGTTATCAAGCTTTCTGAGTTTCATAGGTGATTTGATGTGTGACTCTCTGCCTATTTCTCTCTCCTCTATCTCCCAATATTTGAATTCTTCTGCTGATTTTAACCAACTGTGACTAATTCTCTCTATGCTTCATGAGATCAGAAGACAGAGATGCTGGTAAACATCCAGACAGCAAAGGAAAATGATGTGTTAATTGCCACCTGTCCAGAGGCACAGTAGGCACACTGCTGGCACCGCTCTTCCTAATGCACCCCTGGATACTATTGGGCTTTGTGGCCCCCAGGGCACACTGCTGCCTCACGGGCAGCTTGTTGTCCACCAAGACCCCAGTTCCTTCTCCGCAGAGCTCCTTTCCTGCAGGTCAGCCCCCAGCCTGTACTTGTGGATGGCGTTATTATTCCTCAGGTGCAGGACCCTGCATTTGCCTTTGTTGAACTTCAGACAGTTCTTCTCTGACCACCTCTCCAACCTATTGGGAGTCCTTCTAAAGGGCTACACGGCTACATCTTTATCCTTAAAATGCAGTTGAGAGGTCTGTACCCATTGCACCTGATTTAAGGATGGAAGAGGAAAAGAGAACTGCGTAATGAAATAGCTGCAGAAGGGACCATTATCACACACTTATAACAGATTTTTGCTTAAATTTGGGAAACGAGTGTTTTTAAAGGTATTGACCCGTGCTAATGATACTAATAGATTGTAGAGATGGAGTTTCATGCTTTTAAATAAAACACAGTCATAATCAGCATATTGACAGCAAGAGTAGCTTAGGTTTAACAGGTAGTCAGATGGTACATGACATCTCTGTTACACTCTGATGCATGCGGCTCAGGAAGGTTTTTGGATTTTGCTGAAATACGCTGGAATAGGAAAAGCTAACATCAGCATCAGTGACTAAACTGAGGAACAAGAATGCAAGAGAATGAGAAGAGGAAACCTTCTTTCCCTCTAAGTGCAGTTCTATCCAAATCAGTAGCAACAATAATAACAGTAATTATAAGTTAAACAGAATGAACAATAAATAATAACAATTTATAGCATGAGTTAGATAATGTAGTTGTTACTGTTGACTTTGGACATTGTTGGGTGCCTAGCAGTCCCTTTCAAGTACAGGATCTCTTTTCACTGAGCAAGTAAAAGCTCCCAGGATTCCAGGAGATTTCCATTTAAATATGCAGGCAAATAGTTTCCTGATATCATACATCACTTCAGCATCCAAATAAGTTTTCCCCACCTTTCTTGAGAGCAATACCTGGTATGCCAGCGAATTTTATCTCTTACCGTTTTTCCTTAAATTAATTAAACTTTTAAATGTTTTTCCTTTTCTGATTTCTCCTGCACCTCTAAATTTTTAAGATGTGACAAAAAATTCAGACCACTGCTGCAATAATTTAGTGCCAACGCATGACACCTACATTTTTTGTGGAAATACCTTTAAAAATGGAAGGTACTTTGCCATCTGAAGTGACTAAAATGACTTTTATTTTACTCTGAATTTTATTGTTTCAGTATCTTTTTTTGATGTTTTTGGTATTGATTTCTGAATTACTTCACTGGTCAGTCTGAATTTTAGAAAGCGATACGATGAATTTTTTAAGCAGAATATTTGAGAGAAAGAACTTCCTTATCCTGCATAACTTTTTGTACTGATTGGTAAAGTTTCATTTTTATCTTGTAATCCCTCTCAACCACACTGCACTTGGCTGCTGCCCACCAGTGGTTCATTGTAGGGAATACATGAAAAAGAGAAAGCAAAATATTATAGCTGTTTTTATTACATTAATAGAAATAGTATATGCCAAGACTAAGATATGGATAGCTTGTGCTCTTTGTCAGAGCAAAAGAAAGAGGTGAATATTATGCATTTACATACATTATGGATTTCTTAGGACAGTTTTCTATGGTGGTTGCTAATTTTCTTCCAGTAAAAATAATTTAATTTAACGCTATTAAGTATTTGCTCCAGAATGCAAAATGCTTATTCACTCCTTTTTCTTTTCCATATTTTTCACCTAGCAATGATATATACAATTCAGTGGATTACTGAGCTACTATCTTCCTCGTCTAGAATTCCTTACTTGCTGCCTAAATGTTGGAAATCATTGTACTTTCATATTTATGCAAATGCTTTAATACTGAGAAGACTAATGAACTCCCAAACCCTTACTAAACAGCTGATTTACTAGCTCTCTATGTAATTGTGCTAGTCAACCACCAACCAAATAATCTGGAAAGTAAAACCTTAAGTAATAAAAGGGAACATAAACTTTTTACTACACAAATTTATTAAGTCATATGGAAATAAAATCAATTTTTATGTATGCAGAGAAAGAAATAAAAACTTCTCTCCTATTCTTATACCCTTTTGTAATTTTGAGAGATGTACAGAAAATATGAATACCTACTGGTTTAGGAGAGCCTGTTTCTTCACTGTATTGAAATGTGACTAATGATTTACACCATTCCCTCTACTGAAGAAGTAGACCAGATGCAGACAGAGGGTATTTTATTTACATGAAATCAAAAGTATTTTGCAGTTTGCAGTGGCTTTCAAGTGTGTGATTCTATTCAACTGCTGTTGTTATACTGAGAACTTTCTAGCATATGACTAATATCATGTCTGGTTTGTTCCTTCTGTGACATATGGTGTGTAACATTTTTTGACTGGATTTTTTTTGTTATTTCAATTTGCTTTGGAAAGATATCTGTGCATTGGTACTTGTCATCTCCAATATAATTTAAAGGAAATTCATCTTGCATCAGGGTTGAATGATGGTGGCATTTATGCTGGTTTGTACTTCTATGGAAGTCATTCCATTAACTACAAAAAATGTTATATCCTGGTACATAGCGTTGTTTTAAAAACTACCAGTAGAGCTATGGTAACATGAAACTCCACATGGGGAAAGTTACAGAGTGAACCGAGGAAGAGTAAATTATATATATTTAGCCAAAGGAAATTGTTTGAGATGAACTTTAAATGCACCTTCCAACCCCCACCATCATATGATTCCACGATTCTCAAAGTGATTTTTCCTTTACCATCAACATTATCTGTATTACATTGAGGTTTGGATTCAATAAGCTGTTCATCATTCATGGGCTGACTTTCTCCAAACACTAGGCCGTCCTAGTTGAAGGGGAAGTTTGCATCATGAAAGTACTAGCTGCTCTCAGATCTGTGTTGTCTGAACATTTTTTCTGCTCCAAACAGATACCAAATAGATATGGAGAAAGAATGTGGGATGGATAAATGAGGGACTGAGTCATGGGGAAGTATTTTCCCATAACTATTTTGGGTATGACCTGCCAACAAGGATGTAAATCCTTCTAATTCATTCAGCTTGCCTCCATCACCTCTGTGAGGAAAGCCCCCACTATCTCCTGTGGTGCAGCTGACCACTCCAGATAGTGAGAGTGGATATCTTGCTCTTAGGCACTGACAGGCAGCACTGATCTAAAAAGAACATTGAAGCTGCTTCTACTCAGTGAGATGACCTAAGCCTGTGTAGTCTCGAATATATAGTCTCTGCATCACCCGAGTGACCTTGCAGATGTTTATTCCTAGATCATCTATAAATTTAGTCATGAATGGAAGGGCTGATGACAAACAGTGAGTGTATCTCTCATGTATTCCCTACAACATGTGTGAAGGAGAGACTTTTTGTTATCTGAATTAAGTGCTGGCTGTTATGGATGTGAATGGCTATGGTTGTCCATAGTTGTTTTTTTTAGCCAGAGTGGGCAGAAGTTGGATTCTCAGTCTAAATTCAATTACAGATGTCACTGGAGGTGAACTTTGGAAATATTAGTACGTTATTACTTGACTGGTGTGGGAGAAAGAGATCATCATTGTCTGAGAAGACACCTTAAATGTGTGCAGTATTTGTGAAGTAGGTTGACTCAGGATGATTGTTCATAGCATTTGGTGCTGGGTTTTTCGAGAGGTGGTTAACACACCAGCACTGACCGTGTGAATTAGCACAGCTCTGGCAGATTAATTGGAGGCTTTTGGTTTTTTATACAGCTTCAGATTATGGTTGAATAATTCCTGAAATTTTCACTGCATCAAACTTAATTTTTTATTACCCATGTGGATGTTTTCTCTTGATTTGATTGATGATTTTTTTTCATAATTGTAGCACTGTTTTCCATAATATAATTTTTAACTTGAGGTAGTTACATTGTGGTTCACTGTCAGCCCCTGACATGGCACCATGTCTAGTAAACATCACTTTTGCTTGTTTGATTTACAGAATTTGCAGTCATAATTTCTAATAGTTCTCTTTCTGAATAATTTCAACATATAATATAGACATTTTACCTGAACAAAAAATAATATATGCACATTTATATGCATTTCACCAGATTACTTTTTTATTTCATGTATCTTAATATATTTCTTTCTTTTATCTATTTAATTTAAAATGCTGAAATTAACAGTATCTGTGTTATTTCACTTGAAATTTTATTTATAGTATTTGGATGCTTATAATGATTTGGATGCTCCTTTGCCACTTCTACACATTAGTTTTCGTGTTTTTTCCTGTCATTTTCATTTTCATGTTTTATACAATATAAATTCTTTCACAGGAATTTGCAATCTGTTATGCTTCCACTTCAATGTAGATATCCTGTTTCTGACACAACTCCAATAATTAATCTGTCAGGAGTTTTTGTTTTACTTCTATACATAGTTCATGTATACTCCTATTAGGAATTGTCTTTCCAGAATGAGAGATAAGATTTCCTGTCTATGTTCTATTTCATCAGATTTTTCTCTTCAAACCATTTGCAGATCTCAAATTAATTTGTGCACCCATGTCCAATTTATATTTAATACATTTCATTTCTTTTTAATATAGCATTCCTGTCAATGGACATGTTTCTCTTGAACAGTTCCCATAAACAAGTTTTCTTCATTAATGTTGTTGCCTCTTTTTTTACAGTTGATGAAATACTCTTAGCTGAAATCCTCTTAATTCTGGACAATCTAATTTCTGTGGGGGATGTTAGTGGTGTCATGTCCTTTCTTAAGAATACATATGCTTTATTTCTCGATAAGTGCAGTTTCTAAGTGTTGGAATGCTCTTGAAAAATTTGTTTATTGTGTCCATTTATGGTGGCCATGTCCAAAAGCTTGTGTTTATGTGCTGTGAGCATTTTAGTGTTTTTGCAACCATTCTATGTGCTGTTTAAAAACTCATGCACTTTTTCTCTGTGTGCAGCTTGAAAGACCATCCCATGTTTTCTTTATCTTCACCATCCTTTCACCAAAACTTGTCACCTGGTCTTTAGACTCAGCTGTTTTATTTCATTCTTCCAGTTCTTCCAAATGGAAATTGAATTCCCCTTGTGGTTATCTTCTTGGTTTTGACTCATTGAAGTCTTCTAAGGTCTGATCTCAAATTAGGGATGTAACGGAAATAATCTTTTTACAGTTTCATATTTAACTCAGTAGCAGTACATGGCCTTCAAAAGTTTATTTTCTTGTTACTGTTTCCTGTAAAACACATATTGCTGGAATTTAATTATTTGTGACTTCAGTGATATTGTCTTGTAACTATTCTATTTTCATGTTACCTGAAACTAAAACTCGACAGAATCAGACCATTTTAAAAATTATCACACATTTTTTTTCTTTATTGCTTCCTTGTTTTCTTGAAGAAATTATATTCTTGTATCTTAGCTGTTTACACAAGTCTCTGAAGACACAGGCTTTTTCAACAGTCAGATTCTCCATCTACTTCCTCTTTTTCCCTGATTGCTCAATTTCACACTTTCTTTGTAATACCACTCAGTTCTGGTACCACACAGTGTTTATGTGCTTTTTGTTTAACTCTTTAAATATTTTTGTACAATGAAATTGACTGTTTAGTGGACAACAGGAGTTACAAACATTTACAGAAAGAAAGGCAAGATCTAAGTGGCTTATTTCACTGTATCCACAGAGGATATGAGATCAGTCACAGAGTTTCCTTGTGACGCCCTTGCTGCCACATTCAATAGCCATCTAATTTCTGTAATAACACTCTAAAGACCCTCCCAATCACTGTGTTGTGAGAATATCCAGCCTTGCCAGCAGATTCCAGGCTGCTGTGGCTCAGAAGGCTATCCAAGAGTCCATTGGACCTGTTCCGACAGGCCACGCTGTTGAGCCCCCACCATGATTTCACACTCCTGTGCTTTCAAATTGCTTTGAAATGCCAGCATGCCTCCATGGAAGGAGCTATAGACAGCAGACAGCTGCCTTCCCCCAACATTCACACACAGTGATTTGTGGTTCACCTGCGTCACACTTCCTTGTTTCATGACATAACATCATTTCTAGCATAGCCTTTCCTGACCCTCCCTTGGTTTGAAGTGATGATCCTATCCACACCCCTCCTCTGTTCTCCAACTCCACATGGGTGAGAGAGGGATGGGAGACAGTTGCAATAGCAATTAAAGTGCCCTATGTGAGGACATGAAGGAGGAAGGGCCCTGTCTCTGCCAGGTGCATGAAAAAAGTTTTGTTACTTTTCCTCCTGAGCCAGGATGAAGACTACTCCAAAAAGTGGATTTCTCAGGAGGTGGAGATTCTCTCTGTCTGCCCCATGCTGCTTTAGTTCAGCAGTGTCAAACCAATGTCTTTGGGTCTGATGCCCACCTGAAAGCAGTAGTGGCAATATTGGAGTTCACGTCAGCTTTGATTATGACCTGCACACCTAGCTAAGAGGCAGCTGGGTGTTTCTAATTACCTCCTGCCCATTCAATGGGCAAAGTATTTCTTCACCCTTCCTCCTTTCCTGCCCATTCCTTCTCTTGTTGCTTCTCCCCATTCTTTTCTCGCTTTACTATTCTCTTTCTACCTGTGTGGACCTAACTTCCCATGGTTCTCACTGTACATGTCTGTGTGCTGACTTTGTCCTCTAAAATGTTGTGCTGACTTTGTTTTCCAGAATTTAATGTGCTAAACAGGTTAACAAATAAATCTTGCAAGCACTTACATAAGTTGTGATGCAGAAACCTGTATTTGGAAATCAGGGTGATGAGGAGGAATATGAATTACCCTCTTCAGCAGCAGTCAGTTGTTAAATCAACTTAAACAGCAACCTTAGAAATACAGGGTTTGAAGAAGCTTGTATAGGACAACTATCGCAACACTGTGTCAACTACAGTGTGGGATGACGAACAAATGGAAGGTTTGCAAGGTCACCCTGCTCATGGCACCAAATGTACTGCAGATGAAGGCACAGAGAGGGAACGGCATACTGTTGTTAGTGACCGCAGCCTGTGTTCTACTGCCAGGGGACCTGCTCCCTTAATTTCAGAGAAAAAAGACATGTGAGAGTCAAGGAGTTTGCGGCTGTTCCAAGGTGAATGATGCTGATTTAGTTCCTCTTTGCCAAAAGGCAGTGCCAGAGCTGTTTGTTGGAGTGACCAAGACACTGGGAAATAGCTGTGAAGGTGAAATATACATCTGGTCTCAGATGTGCATGAACCTCTGCTTAGGTCGGTGTGTCACTATACCCTTCATCAACAGGATCTTCCTTCCTCTTTACTGAACTACTGCATAAACGTCTAGAAAACAACATCTCACAGTACAATGGAGAAACTTAAATCCAAGTCTGAGAAGCTGTGGGGCTTCTCTTTCTGGGCTTCTGCAGTGGACTGACTGGCTATTGAAAAAAGCACACGTCAGATGTTTTGATTGCTGTGTGGATTTTCTCAGCTTTTGGGCCATAGAATTCCTCAATAGTTAGATCACTTCCTGATATAACAAAAAATAATTAAGTCTTCTTCAGAAAGTGTGTTCAGATCACGTATGAGTCTTAGACATATCAGGTGGTAATTATGGCAGAACCAGGTCAAGGACAGCCTTTCAGCCACTTGCTAAATTCCTGTAAGGCAATTCAGGGAACAAATTCTCTGAATCCAGACAATAGTCCAGCCTCTCTCCTTGTACTACACAAGTTTTAATTATTTCACTGCAAAGCACCAGCAAAGAGATACCCATAAATACTGCCAAAATTGATCACAATAAAAAATAATGCAGTTCTATGAACATAGAGGGGGCTATCAGCTCTCTGAAACTTAACTCATGATTTTAGTGCTCCACATGATTGAATCTGATATCCCAACACATCACATGCAATAACTAGTAAAGAACACTGTCATGGTTTAACCCCAGCCAGCAGCCAAGCCCCACGCAGCCGGTCGCTCACTCCCCCACCAGAGGGATTGGGGTGAGAATCAGAAGTGTAAAAGCTGGCAAACTCATGGGTTGAGATAAAGATGGTTTAGGGAAAGCAAATGCAAACAAATCAAAACAAGGAATTCATTCACTGCTTCCCACGGACAGGCAGATGTTCAGCCATGTCCAGGAAAGTGGGACCCCGTCATTCATAATGGTGACTTCAGAAGACAAATACCATCACTCCAAACATCCCCCCTTTCTTCTTTGTTCCCACACTTTATATATGAATTATGATGTCATATGGTATGGAATATCGGTTTGGTAAGTTTGGGTCACCTGTCCTGGCTGTGTTTCTTCCCAGCTTCCAGTTCACCTCCAACATCCTTGCCAGCATGGCAGTACAAAAAGCAGAAAAGGCGTTGGCCCTGTGTAAGCCCTGCTCAGCGATAACAAAAATATCACCCTGTGTTCAGCACAAATCCAGAACATAACCCCATACAAGCCACTGTGAAGAAAAATCAACTCTAACCCAGACAAAACCAGCACAAGCACTAGCAGTGTAAATGAAGTAATATCAAGGTAAAGTTTAACAGATGGTGACTTGGAAATACCTTGGGAGAAACCTGAAGATCAGGGTTTGTCAGTGTTAACTTTTACCTGCTTAATAGTTGCTTTTTGTATTTGGTTCTCTGAAGATAGTTGGAGGGTCTGGTTGACCCTCATCTCTCCTGCTCATTTTCGGAGAAATCAATATAGGCAGTATTCTTATTGCCAGGGGTTTAGAACAGGAGTGACCTGTCAGTGATCTGTGGGTTGTACATTACCTGCCAGGATTATTCTGTGAGGCTGTGGCCTCAGCCCTCCTGCTTTCTTTCCTGACAGCAACTCTGCTATCAAGTTGCAGCAATGTGGGCATGTGTCCCTAGGTCTTAGTATTCGGGGAAGAATAGCTGTACCTACAGATGGAAGATCCAACGCACACTCACTCTCTTATCTCACAGGACATGGAGCTCAGTCAGTGCTGGACAGGTGATAGATGTTTGGCCACTCAGATGAAATGATAACACATAGTTCTGAAGCATTTTTCTTAAGAGATACGGGATATTCTCCTCCCATCTCACACTCTCTATTACCAATAATCTCTTTTGCTCTTTCCTCCTTGTTTTCAGATTGTGATCTCTCTGATTGGCTTCAGAAGAGGAAACTTTTTTCCTTTTTTCTCGAATAAACAGAATGGCACTAATGCTTTTTCATAAATTTTTATTATTTTATATGAGTACCTTGTATGGTTTAATTCTGTTTTGTGTTTTATAAGAGTTAGTTTTGGAGGGTCTGAATTGTGTGAAAAGACTAATTAAAAATAAAATTTGATATTTTAAGTTAACATTTTGAAACAATGTTGAAAGTCTTGTACAAGAACAATATTTAAAAAAATCAGTGTAAAAACAACCTTTACAATGAGGCAAAAAGAAAAAATTGGGTTAGGTTCATAGTTTCTCACTCTTCAGTCTCTTCCAGCCTTTGCTTAATCAATTATACAATGGGGCTATGAAAATTAGTATGTTTTCTGTACACTATATTACTGCATCTGTTCATATTTCTTAGAATCTCAAAATAAAGATTAACTGTAAGACTGGAACATCAGCTGTCAAACATATTCAACAATAATATGACAAGACCCATATTTTCTTAGAGTGCAGCAAGGTCACTAGCCACCTTGTTTGTGTTGTCTTTCAGACTCAACTACACGCATATGTGCCCTTGCCATAAAAAATACTTTGCAATCTGTTTTGGATACCATTTCAAGAAAAGAAGGTAATTTTTAATTTTTTTTTTACCATTCCTACTAATTTAAGGTATATGTATGGAGTTTATGGCTTTGATTAGTTCCCTGTCCCAAATTTAAGACCAGTGTCTTTATATCTGTACGTGATCATCAATCACACAACTGTTGCAGTGCATGGTTTTGCTTCTACTGGAGAATTTACACTGGTTTTCCACTATTCTAAAAGAATTCTAAGAGATTTGAGTGGATAAAAAAAGCTTATCTTAAAATTTTTTCTTTATTTTTTCATATAGTTAGTTGGTTTGGGTTTTTTTAATTATACTTAAAATAACATTGATATGGCAAAATTATACTTGGTATTTTTTAGTGCGGTCCATGGCTCTGTGGCAGGGTACACTGTGCTCCCTCTCCAGCATTTCCATGTTAAAACAATGTTTGTCTGTTAGTAGAGGATCCTTTCCTTCTGTTAGAATTAGTAATAGCATCAAATATCTGGCCTTGAATTTTGTGTATGATTCCAAAAATCTTTGTCTTCCTTTGATTACAACTCTTCAGTATGACATGACTTTCCCACAACTTTTTTTTTTTTTGCATTGAATAGTGCATTCTTCAGTAATTGTATGTATTATAGAATTTGCATAACTTTCTGTTCCCTTAGCTGCATTATTTATTTTTATATTAGTCACATATGGAACATTAGTGTTTCATTTATCTCCTACTGCAAATAGTCTAGTGGAAAGATATAAATCATAAGACATCTGGTTATGGATAGACAAAATTTTAGTAACACAATCATAACCTAAGAGTAATGGGTTAATCTGACAGGACAGCTCTGTGTTATGATACACCAAAATGTCTGGATATCCCTAAGTAGATTAACTGCTAAAAAATGCAGTTTGGCAGAAATTGAAATGTTCATGATTTACACTCAAAATGCTGAGTAGTTCTGGTTAAGAAAGTAAAGAAGGCAAAATATTGGTTAGTCTTTTAAACGAAATATGGGGGTTTCTTTTCCAGTTCAAGACACTTTAATTTTTTAAAATTTTCATGCTAAGAGAAGACACATCTAAAAAGGTGAAGATTTAAAAATAATTTTATAATATGCCTGTGAGTACTTAGTTCACTTTTAAACCTTCTGAAGTATAAATTCCATCTTGATGTGAAAATATTTCTTTTTCATTCTTTCAATTCTCCAAACCAAATGTATATATAAACCAAATCTATATATATACCAACCAAGCAAAATAAAAATTCATAGTTCTTCAGCTGAGGTCTCCAGTTTCAGACTTCATTTTTTAAAAGTTTAATTTTGATCATCTTTTCTGGACACACTTCATGCAACAAGGAAGTCTTACATACGAATATATTACTGGTATATTATGTGGTACTGTTCATATTCACACAGCTGGTGCATTACTCAGAATAACTATGAGCTGCATGTCCTCTCTTATCTCCATTCCTATCATTTAGTCTGGTTTTGAAAATTTGATGCCAGTTGATTAAACAACCGAGATCTCTCCAGCCAGGTTTTGCCCTCTTTGATATAATGATCATAATCTTTCCTGGTCACACCATTCTTTGCCTGATCCATAGATTGAAAAGCTCGTTTGTGTTACACAGTTCTCTTGAGTCTCTGGATTTGAAACACTTAACATGATTACTACTCCCACTATTAGACAGCATTGTTTGTGAACAAAATATTTGTCAGCCACTCCCTTATTTCTGAATTTTTTATCCCTAATGAAAAAGCAATTGCTGAGAGCTTCAAGGGCATGTTATTAAAATTCAGAGCATGGACCGCCCTCACATTTAAATATATTTCTACCTTCCTTTCGAGTTCTAAAGTAAAAATAACAACATTTACATAACGTGCTTTTAAAGAGCACACACACTACTTTTATGTAGTTCAACCAGACCTTTTTAATCTATTACATCTATTATCGAGAGAAATTTGATTCTTTCAGAATGGAAAGAGCCTTTTTCCCCATCACAGTGGGAAAATAGTGCAGATTTTTAAATGGTGTATGCTTTTGCATATAAGTTTAGTAAGTCGTTCCGCCAACATCAGCAAAACTCCACTTTCACAGATCTGTGACCCATAATACCTATGAGGGTCCCATGAGATGTCTCTAATACTCTCCCACCAAATCTGTGCTTAAATCCTAGGTCTCTCTCACTGACCACAGCCATGAGCTGCAAATGGGGCAGCATATGCCCTGTCTCGTGCCAAACTGCAGGTGCACCGTGTGTGCCCAGACTTTATGTGCACCCTGGCTGCTAGCTGCCCAAAGAACAAGTAATGCTGAGCTAAGAATTCTGTCTTTCCTTTGACAGGACCTTTCTTTGATCTTTCTTCCACATTCAGTGACAGATTTTCATCATGAAACTTGCCCAAAGACAGAATCTCTGAGATGCCTATCTCTTTCTCAGCGGGTAAGTCAGACAAATAAGTTTTATCTTCTTAGGAAATCAGCATAAGAGAAATGTTCCAATCTTCACCCCCTTTTTTCTACACACAAGTTATTTCTGGCTTCTGAATTTTCAGAAACTTGGTTTTGTCTGCTGTTTATAAGCAGAACTCCTCCAGAACAGAAACTTTGTCATGCTGATGCTGCTTTTCTTGCTTTATCTTCTAGACTCTGACAAGTCTTAGCAATGTTTCATTTAGGCTGAGAATGAAATAGGAAATCCAAAAAGTAACATCATGAATACAAGTAACATTGGAAAGTGTTCTGAATTTCAGGCTCCGTTCATTCTTCTTTATCTTGTAGTGCCTATCAGTAGTGAAGCTATGTCTCCATCTGCTTCCATGCGGTCCCTGCATAAAAAATGCAGAAGCAGCATTCTGGCAACAGAGCCTCCACGAAAGCACTGCATTTTAAGGCCTCTAGTTGACATGACCACACCATAGGCCTTGTCTGACCAAAGCACTCACAGTATTAACCTAACTTTCCTTCAACCTGGTCTGAATAAGTTATCCTGTCAGGTACTGCAGATCTACATCTTCTCTTTTTCACTAGATCAGGAACAGAGCACAATCTCCCTGACAGTATCTTCTTGTGTGTACTTGATTTTATTTCTTTCCTAGCACAACAGGTTTCTCAAAACGTTGTCTGCAGAATAGCTCTCTGCTTTGAACACAGTATATAGAGCATGATGAGTGAGATGGATCAACATGTGGAGAGATTTGGACTCGTCTTTGGTATCTGTTTCCATCTGTCAGAACTGGAAAATAGAAAGTAATGTGAATCAGTTCACATTTAACTATAATCTCCACTGTAAGAACTGCCAGAGATGACTTTGGCGCAGTCTGCCTGGGCAAGTATCCAAGACTTCTCGTTGTATGTGTCTTGACTTAAGGAAGCCTCCAGGCACAAGAACCCCAAATGTTTTTGCTTAGAAATGAGTTCCAAAACATTTACCATTGTTGTGATCCTGAATTTTGTAAATGTGTTCATTTTTTTCCCTTTTGAACAGGGTTTTCTAATGCTTAAGCTGTCTGATGAAATCAAGGATATTTTACTTGATATGAATTGAAAAATGCTTAGAAACCCCACTCACTCCTCCCCTCCTTCT
Source organism: Oxyruncus cristatus (assembly GCA_013399855.1). Lineage (NCBI taxonomy): Eukaryota > Metazoa > Chordata > Aves > Passeriformes > Cotingidae > Oxyruncus > Oxyruncus cristatus. Next base: position 851,158 of record VXAY01004421.1, on the reverse strand, counting down.
CTAACTCTTGCACAAGTGAATGCACTAATGAAAAGATCAGTTCTAAAGCAGGAGATAGATGAAAAGATACCTTAAACTGACCCTCAACTTAAACAAATACAACATCTCTTTTCCTCAGACTTATCTTCTTAACACTTTACTCTGTTGCTCCTTGAAGGAGAAAAAAACCCCAAAAAACCACAAAAAAACCAGCAAAATAAGAAATAGGTATCAATCAATTACAAAGCTCTCCTCTCAAATTACAGTTCTGCCTCACGTCTCTCTTCTACAGCTAGTGAATGACTAATCAGGAGATGCTGCAGGCTTCTAGAATGACAAGGCCAAACAGGACTGAAAAGTTTGTTCCATTTCACCTCCCGTTATGAAGTCTGAGTGATTTGGTAGGATTTCTTATTTGTTTTTAATATAGACCTTGTAAATTCATACACTAGTACATTTCTTCAATAATGCATATATTTCCTTAAAGCAAGGCACTGTCACTTTACTGTTAAAAGAAAGACATAGAGCTAGGTTGAAATACATTTTAAAACTAGGTTGAAATACATTTATGGTGGCCAAGGGAGGACTTTGCAGTGGAATGTGTTTACCTCCATAAACAGTATATGCTGAAACTGCAGGATACCCTGTGAAATCTGTGTGTTCCAGAGGTAATGAAAACGTACTTGCACATAAATACCAGTATTTTCCTGCTAGGTATCTATTCTTGCCAAGACTGAATGAAATAAAAAACATAAATTAAAACAAACCCACATAAACTTACTAAAACTCTCTGTTTTTCAAGTTTTAATTTAATTTTTGGTTTGGGATTAATTGAATGAGTAGAATTTATATCGATGTTATACACAAGGCTGTAACAACTGTTTCAGCTTGTTAAAAATTCTGCTTGCCATAGAAAGTCTGGGAGAAAAGAATCAAGTTGTAACTTCTACTTTAAGAGAAGTTTAAGATACTCCATTTTTATAATTTAAGGTGCTCAAAATTTTCATCTACACTGGAAAATGTTTGCTTGTCTATGGTTTAAGAAAAGAGAAACCTGTCATTAATTTTGGAAATTGTCACCTCATTTAGAGGTTCTAAATTAATATGGATCATTTGTCTTTGCTAAAGCTTCACTGATTTACATAATTTGAGGAAGAATCCTCCATTGTACCATGCCAAGTGCTACAGTCTCTTACTGTAGAAGTGACAACAAACCACAAGGATAACACTCTAGCCTTATGACATTGCTTCTTTCATTTTTTTTTTTCACACCATTAATGCAGTGCTGTTTTTAAGATGGATAACTTGGGTTGAAAATGTCCTCGGGCTACTGTAGCAAAACCTGAGTCATCCCATCTGATCACCAGAGTAATGAGTATGACCAAGAGAAAGGTGACAAGTGAGCAAATTTCCAAATTCTGTCTTCATCAGAAGAACCTTAGATAAAGGTCAGACAGTGCAGTTGCACTTGCCCTAATTCTTACTCCAAATTAGTTCTGAATCTAACTCATCTACAGACACATGCTTTCATTTATACCTTCTCAGCAGTCACACTATTTACCTAACCCCAGCTCAATGCAACAGCTCATGAATAAAATTTACTTTAACATGTTAAAGTATACAACAGGCTAGCTCCCTGTCACAGAAAAGAAATTATTTCTTTTTCTGGAGAGTGACTTAAAAAATTTGTAAATGTTAACTTCCTTTTTATTTTTTAGTAAATAGATCAGAAAAGGTCACCCCCAGTTTAGAACCATTAATTCAAATTTTAATTTCATTTCATGACACAGAGAAATGCTTGGATTTTTTCAGCTTTCAGAAGCAAAACATTTTTTCATTTGCCATCTACTGTCTTTTATTTTTCCTTGTAATGTTCCCTGTTTCTGAACATAGAAGTCAATATTAAACAAACAGTTACACTGTTTCTCCTTCTGTGGCTGTATTTCCCCTGATTGCCTATTAACCGAAAGCATTACTTTAAGGATGATGCTGCAAAATCATGACTCTACCTGCAGTTAGGAGGCCTACCTTGGCTAAATTCTCACTATTTTATCACCACCTTCTCTCAACATTGTTTTTCTTCAATTAACTCAAAAAAAACTAGTTGCTCAACTTTGGAAAAGAAGTTTCCTACAAACCAAAAAAAAAAAAAAAAAAAAAAAAAAAAAAAAAAAAAAAAATTCTTATTGAAGCAAATGCACTGATATATCACTGAAACAGATATTTTAATATAAATGTGCATGGGATAAAATGGGGGTTTAATATGCATTAAATTGGTTTTACTGTAATCAGAGAGAATAACCTTTGCTAAAATGTTTATCAAACCAATGAAATTTTTAGAATACCTTTTCTTCCCCCCTTAGGACTAATGTAAAATCAATACATGAGATTAATGCATGATTAGCAATCTTACATTATGTATTCAAAGAGAAAGATTTTCACACGAGTTTCCCTGCATATCTTGATGAAAGTTGTCTGTAGAGATAGAACATGTTCAGGAATATTTAATGAAGTATGGTTCAAATACTGGTGTCATTTAAAATTAGGAAGACAGAAGTGATCTAATGTAACTTCCTCTTATACTCACTTCAGCTAAGCTCCGACTGAAACAGATGTCTCTTCTTTGTAGGAGAGCAAGAAGGTTAGGGCTCACTCTTGGCATAATTTAAACTAAAAATATTGTGCTTTGTCAGTGAAAAAAAGAGGCTGGATTCAACTAAGATGCAGTTTCATATAATGAAAATAAAAATATGTTACTTTTTTACCTGAATTTTGTTTCTTCAAGATTTGTTTCAGCATAAGGAAGGTGTGTAGGTGTGTATGAGTGTATATGCATGAGTGTATATGCACATAAAATGCTTCCATTCTGATTTTTTTAAAACATAGAATGCTTATTTATACTTCATTCATTATTTTGCACATCCCAAAGCCACTAAAACAAATGTGACCCTCGGCTGAAAGCAACAAAGTTACATGTCCATCTATAAAACACTGTTTTGCTTGGGGCAATACATCTTGAGCAAGTGTATAGCAAATCTCAATGCATTTTAATATTAAAAATTTAAGCCTGGAGAATGGTCTTATCCGGTTCCCAGGCCCCTTTTCCAGCCCTTTGGGGAACATCTTTGCTAATGTATTGAAAATAAGCAATCAGGAGAGAAGTATGTATATATAGAATAATATGCATTACTAAATGGATAAAATATCTCCAAATACAGCTATGTAATATTTGATACATATGCCTGACAACAAACAGCCTGTCACTGAAATGGACTCATGTATATTTAATCCTGTCAGAGTTAGCCAAATCATGCCTGACCAGTGCATCTTTCACTAAACTGCAAAATTCATAAGGAGAGGTGACTCCAGGGTCAATGTTTCCTTCTCCTGGCTGTTCTCCAGTGCTGGGATACCATTCTCACCTATACCTCTTAACTTTTGTTAAAACCAATTACAAGTGGTGCTATGTAGCTCAGACAGTGATTGAACATTCCCGTGTCTGATGATGGAGATGTTTGTTTGTCGTCTTTTTTTCAAATGCACACAGGTTGTAAATCAGAGATATACTGTGAACATAACCTGTTGCAGCAGTGGGAGTGTGCAATAGCAGTAGTTGTGTCCAGAACCATAATCTCTAGTTTCTAGAGGGCCTTAAGAACATCATCATGCACTAGAAGTTTCCAAGTCTCAGGCTACTCAGAGATATCAGTCTTTTTTGACTTCCCTATGTTCATGCTCCAAGCAGATGAGAGCTTGGTTTTTGTTCCAAAACTTTGCCAAAGCTGTATAAATATGTTATTGTCATGCTGACCTAACCACATCTACATGTCTTCTGGCCTGTTAGGAGATCATTTCATTTGCCTTAAAAAAACCCAAGTACACATAGCTTTGTGCAGCATCTGGAGTTACTGTTACCATAATTGGTGAATGACCAGATCTCTTTTGTTTCACTCTCTTTTCAGATTTTTCCTCTATTCTAGGTGACAGCTTGAGGTGGTAGGTATTGCTTTTGCAAAGAACTGTTCAGCTTCTCTGTGTATTCAACTCCCTTATTTAGTCCAGATAACCTTACTGTATGCATAAGATCCCATTAAAACCACTTATCAACCTATCACTTCTTGAGACTCTTCTCTTAAATAGTTCATTTTTTCTACTCTTTTTTTTTTTTCAATACAATAGCTCTTTCTTTTGCTTAACCTATACAAGAAGCCCCACAGTTCTGCAGCTTTCACATCTTATCTTGAAAATATAAAATATAAATTCTTGCATGGCACTGCATTTCAACATCATTATTTTTCTAGACTCTTTCCTCCCTTCTGCCACCATGTTCACACATTTTATGCCACTTTTTCCTTGTCTGATCCTTGGAATGGCTCTGAATGGATGTCACTTGCTTCTCTACTTTGCTCTTTTAATTCAATTGTAATGAACTGTCATCATATTTAAGTTCACCACACAGGGTCTTTGAAACTTGGCCTGCCCAGGATGTTGCCCTGCTTCCTAATATTGACTTGTAATATGAGTATGTTAAGAGATGATGTACCTGCTTGTCACTTTTTGTCTGAAGGGAAATCAGAAAGATTTCTTCCCTCCCCACACCCATTTTTTTTTTCTTAAATGAAAAAAGAGAAAGCAACAGTTAAATGTGGCATTGCACATATTTTGGACCAAACCCTGTTCGCTTTATTCTCATTTGTAGCTTCATTCACTTCTGACAGGTCCTTTCATGTTATTTGATGAGCAGGATCTGAACTCTGTCAGTCACTACCTGTATTATTAGGTTAAGAATAGAAACAAATAATTATATTGCCATAAAGGTGTCTCTGCAGGGTTTCTTTAAGGAGCAGATTTCCTGATTAAAGCAACTCCTGGCTTCTTTCATTTTTGAAAGGCTTTAAGCAATCTGAAATGTTGCTTTGATTCAGTCATGATAAGCAAGTACATGCAGAAACGCTGCAGTAACAGAGCTGCTTTTTATACTGTGGCTTTTTACAAAGGTTTAAATTACTAAGCCTAAATGAGCTTCTTAGAAAAGGAAGAATGCCTCTTGCTTGTCACAGCAACTGTCTTTTCTGCCTGCAGTAGGCAGGACATTGACCTCTACCTGAATAGCCTGAGGTAAGAAGAGTAGCCACTGGAAATTATTTATAACCTGACCAGCTCATTTAGTTTCATCCTCTGAGGCCCTCAGAGTTGAACTGACACAGCAATAATGGCCAGCGAACTTTTGATCCAATTAATTGTTAATGAGAGGTTTGATTAGCAAATAAAGGGCCTATTAGGTTAGCTGATTGTCTTTCTTTTGCAATACCAGAGGTCAACATTTTTTTTTTTTTTGACTGAAAGAAAAGAACATTGTGTACTCTGTGGTTAAATTAATCACATGCTCACAGGTGTTGAGTAAAGTTGATTCAGGAAAACAGTCAGCTTAGACATCTGTCTGTAACCATGAGAATGCAATAGGTACTCCTCACTTTGTCTATGATTGGTTTTTCTGTATTTCATTGTTAATTCGACTGCCTCCACCTTTCTGTGCCCACAAAATAGTGCATTAACCCATCCTCCTCCTCCTTATCTTGCTTTCCTCCAGAGTTACTTTACAGCTGTCTTTTATTTTAATTATGCTGCCAGAATTCTCAGTCAGTTTCAAATTAATTAGTTCTTCATATGTATTTAAAACCTCCCAGCGTATATGCAAAAACCATTCCAGTGCATGAAGTTCTGAAAATTTCCCTCTGAGTTATGACATGCTTCTTTAAAATTAAAATGACTAAAGAGAAACACAAGATTAAGGACAAAACTGAACTGCAAATGACACCTATGTAAATTAAGAGTATTTTGATCTCAGTGCAGCCATGTTGGATTTATACTAGTACAAATCTGTAAATCTGACATTAACAAATTGATCCCTGTAGAGTAGTTTTTGTTATCTGAACGTTTAATCTTCTTTCATGTTATCAATAATGCTTGAAAACAGAATGCTGTTCACTGTCTCCTCCTACCAGCCTCTATAATGTACAGAAAGCCCTAATTAGAAAAACACTGAAGTTTGTCATCAGGCTTTTGGATATTAAAAATCTGGAGATGTGGTTGTCTCTTTTGCAGGGTGTGAGGTAGTCTTTAATTACGTGATCACATTCTGTTTTTCGGTGATTCAGCTGAAGGGATGGATGGAGGGATATTACCAAAAGTAGCAATTCCTGGGTGTTTCTTTTTACTCTTGTTACTCAATGAAGGCTCATGACATGTTTACTGAGTGTTATCCAAATCTTGCCTACATGAGAGAAATGGTAATTTTATGATGATGTATTCTGGTCATCACTGTAATACAAAAGTATGTAGCAAACAGTATTAAAGAAAAAAAAAAAACCAACGAAAACCGAAACCAGCACAGAATATGTGTTGTGGTGGTTTGTTTTTTTGTTTTAATTTTGTTTGTTTGGTAGTTTGTTTTTGTTTTTTGTTCTTTAACAGGAAAAGCTGAGATGTAGAAACATTAATGATAGAGGTGTAGGCTGACTCTTTTCAGAAATGTATTGCAGAGCCACGCAAAAGTTGAAGTAGGGTCATGAATTGCAGCTTTGTTTTTGATTGCAGACGGAGGTTCGTAGCTCTCTCCCAGTTACTGGAGCTTCCGAATGGATGTTCACACTGGTCAGCAAAAGGCAGCAGCAGGGAGTTGTGAAAAATAATAATCCCTTTTTATGTTGACAGAAGCTTCAGCAGCTTGATAGTCCACTTGTGCTACACTTGTGCTCTGGTTTTTGCTTATGGGGTTGCATGCATACGGCCTGGTTTCTATGTATGTGCTTACCGTTCTGTAGCTCCCTACTAACTCAGGGCACAGCTCTTACCAACCCAGCAGATTTGCAAATCAGAGACCCATAAAAAGAACAGTACGTGATTAGTAACCACCTGCAAAAAGTTTGGTTGAAACGACTAGACCAGTGTCGTTAACGACCAGTATGACAAGAGGCAAGGTTTAATCCAGTTCTCTAAGGCTGCTTTAACCACAAAACTTCCTGTAATCTTCTCTGATCCAATAACTGCTCTCACACAAAGTGGGGCTTAGGTAAGGTTGCTTGTGCATGTAGACCTTGACTTTGCTTTTGCCTGTCTTTTCTGGGTTCATGTATTTCACTCATGATTCCTAGATCTTTGTAATGAATTAAGACTTAGATCTTATGTCTGTCATTATCTGATCTAAAACAACATTTTAGACCACTGCATAAATCTCTATCATGTCTTATATGACTAAGAACTGTGAATGCAGTAGTAAGGTTCTATCCTTTGCATAGAGATGTTTTGAGAGGTAAATGAGGCCTGTATTTTGCCAAGGGCTTTCTCAGAACTATTTTTGACCTTTAAGACACACCTGAGGCCCTAGGAACCCTGATTCTTTTGCAGCATCTAATGGGAATCTTCCTACTTTGCTGACCCAGCCAGTCAGAGGTCTTCTGTCTCCAACTTTGTCAGACTTTAGCAAGCCTTATCCTTTGCTTCACTGTCCTTCAATGAAGTCCTAATCCTGCTTTTAGTACTTAATTTCCCTACATCCCAAATCTTTCTCTTTGATCAGACTTCTAGTGTCTGTCTCTATTTTCAGTCACCCTGATAGCTCTCCCATTTGCTGTATAGAAAACATTGCTTGCCTGATGTTACACATGCACATGTGCAGCTGTAGAGATGGACCCAATAGTTCAGAATTCAGCCATAAATAACTGAAAGCAGCCTTTTATAATGCAAAATAAGATAATGCTATCAGCTTGATGTATAATTGAAACATGTTTTCTTGGGGACATAAACTTCCATCTTTATGCATTCCATGTAATATCTCCTTTTGCACATGCCTCCATATAAAGGGCAAGACAATGGTTACAATCAGCATAGTGGCCTTGCAGTTTGGATGGTAATTAAAAAGAAAATTGCAGAAACTTACTTTGTTTCCATTGAAGCTAAGAACAAAATCACCACCTGTTTTGATTGGATTGGGAAATGCTCTGTAAAAATTAGTCACCACATACAAAGACAGATAATGGATAAATATGTATTAAAAAGTATAATATGATAATGGAAATCCATTAGTAGTTGTGCAATAACACATGAGGGGATAGCTGAAAATATCTGAGTTTGAAAGATGCATTTCAAGATGAACTGTCAGGTGAAATGGAGAATCCAAGAAATTGAGAAAGGAAATCTGTTCAAAACAACAAGGTCTGAATAACTGTAAATTCTCATAGCATGAGATGTGTCTTGGCCATCAGAGCTTATGAGGAGATCAGTGGGACAAAAGGGGTAAAGTACACAAAGCCAGCACAGTTGCTGTGCAGTGGGTGGACCACCTTCAAACCATATCAGAGCTACTTTAAGGAAAATTTGGTAAGTGTTTCTGGATGGTAAGTGTTCTGGATGGCTCTAGGAATCTTGGAGGGCTTTGAGGGTTGCCTTGGAATCTGAAATCCTTGTGAAGTCACGTTACTGACACATCCTTTGCTGACAGCCTTCTGACAAAACCTCTGTCACAGACTTCCCCCATTAATCTCTGTGCTTCAGACCTCATTTAATTTCACTTCAAATTGAAGTCTGTTTTGGGGACTACCTTCCCCCGCCCCTTTCCTTCCCCCAGTGTTCTTTAAAGTACTGAATAAACATCTGGTATTAAAACTAGTGTGTAACAAGAATCAAAATAATTTAAAAAAGAGAAGGGAATCACTATTACAAAATTATTTTGCTGACAGTGTAAGCAAGAACTGAATGACACAAAAATGCATGTCTGCACTACTAAAAGAAGCATAGCTAGCTCTCTAGCTTTTCATTGACATGATTCCTGATATCTACTTGTGGTTGTATACTGTACGGATACGGAACTTTAGCACTTTTTTTTCCCCACAGAATGGTTTTATCCTTTTTCAAATCAAAGTGAGCAGTGTTTTTAACTTTTTATCTCAGGCTTCATGAAATGTTGACTATAAGCAAAAGGATAATTAAAATTCATATTCATTTCATAGGTCAGTTAGCAGTTTCCTTGCATAGGGTTTCATTAGAATTTTTTAAACATTAAAACCTAGCAAAAATTACACAGGAATAAGTGCAATATATTCTGTTTAGATTATTGTTTTGCTACCAAAGTGATATAATCTCACAATTAAAATGTCTAACTTATTTCCCTGTGTTCCCAATGTTATTGAATTTGACTAGTCTAGCATATATGCCAAAACTCCAATAGACTCCAAAGAAACAAAATATTTAGTCTGATTTTATTTTCAATTATCGTTAGACTAATAGAAGAAAATATTTAACCTTAGATCAGAGAATAATCACCTTACAAAACAAATTCAGTGGGTAAATGCAAAGGTGATTTATAGAAATTACTTTTTAGAATATAGACATTTAGAAAAAAAGACGCAGTTTCATTTATATAAAGAATATAACCTGATATTGAGTGATTTATGCTTGGACCAGTTCCAGTAACTTCTCAATCCACTGGATAGTTTCCAATCTATTGAGAGGATGGAATGAGAGGATTTATGAAGGGAAATGAAAGATATACTGTGTTATTTATGAAAAGAAGAGGGGATGGAAGGACCAGTACACATTACACCTAGGCATTATAGTATACAGGGTATACACACCACACAGGGTTTCTCCTCAGTCTTTCCAAAGCCCCAGATGTGCAGATTCATAGACAATTGGAGATCTGATTACACAGATTACAGTGTGAAAATTATATGTTTTGGCTGTTATCACATATGGCTAAACATGAGCTATAAGAGAGTAGACTCCAGGCTGATACACTGCAGTGAATTTAGACTCTCAGTAACCTCTTGACACCTTAATAAAAGGTAGTTCTTTGCTCTCTTTATCGATGAAACATTCTACCTCCTGTTTTAATATAATAAAGGACTGATGGCTCAGTACTATCTAAGATATTTAGTAAGTTGTGAAGTGGTTATTCACAATATATCCCTATACTCCCTCGGTGTTGAGCAAAGAAGCATCCTCGAAAGAAGCATCAGAGTTAGGTCCTAAGTTTAGATGTGCAGAAACACTTCTTCGAAAAATACCTGTATCTACATGGACTGGAAAGCTTCCCTATGAAGGAAAACCCCGCAAGGTTAATGCACATCCTTGTGGATGGCCCCCAAACACAACACAAAAATGCAGTCTAACAGAAGAATCATTTATTCCCAATGCTTTCAAGTTTTATTCTTCATATTCACAAAAAATTTTTTGGATATTAAAACTTCATGCTGAACATAATCCGACCCTTTGGTTCTTACAAAACTTAGTTCTGTGGAAATGCTGCCAAACCCAGAAACTTGTAAAATACAAAGAGATGACATGCCTGAGAAATGAATAAACATTTTTTAATCTTTTGTTGCTACCACATGAAATTCTTTACCCTGAAAAATACTATTCTTCTCCAATTTATTGAATATGCACTTGATACTTCTCTCCTGATGTGAGAAGAAATCCATATTCATATTTATTTTGCTTTAAATTAGCTACTCGCTTATTGACCCTAAATAGTTATCATCTCAGCTGGAAATATATTAGAGTTCTAGTTGCCAAACAAATATTCAGCAAAAGATGAATAAAAGCATATGGGGAGGAAAAACCCACAAAGTTTTCACTGCCAATATAATGGAAGGCATTCTGGCGGACAGCCATCTGCACCCGCTGAACAGAGGGATCCTGGGATGACATTGATCGATTTAACAGTAGGAAGGTATTAATGATATTCAGCACTGATGGCTGAGCCACTTCACACTCATTTGCATTTCCATTCATCATCTCAGCATTTATCATTATGAGGCGAATGCCAGAACTAATTAAAGTCTGGGCTAACAGGGTGACATGGGAGTCCAGCCGCTACTTATACTGAGGAAATATGGGAAACTTTCCAGCAGGAAGTAGACCAACCTTACAACAAACCCAATTAACTTAATTCCTAACTAAACCGTTTGAGGGTCCTTCATTTGAATAAACTAAAAAGCTGGGGTTGAAGTTACACCATGTTTTTTTCTCCTTGTGTTCTAGTAGTTTCATTACTCAATAACACTACCCTATGTAGACATTCGGGAGACTTCCTTAATGTGATTCCACTTCTCCTCATCTATCCCCTCCCAATTTTGTCACAGCAAGCAGAGATACTATTTCAAATTCTACAATAAAGTTTAAGTTTTAAATATAAATTCTAACCTAATTTGATCCCGAAAGGAACTTCAAAAAGTATTGTGAATACCCTAATAAAATAAAGACACTTAAAAGCTGAAATACAGAGGAATCTATTGTTTATGTAAGAGGACTAATAAACTACCTCTTGAAAGAGACATAAAAATTATTTTTATTTGTTTTCTAGCACAGAAATATGAAATATTTCTTCTCTGTGGGAGAAGATTTGCTTAACATACTCTTAAAAGCTGTCTAATTAACTACATTGAGAAAACCTGTGACGAAAGCAATTGGGTTTAGATCCTGAATAGATCTTGGTTAGTCTTTTGGTTTCAAGAATCTCCTTGCTGACAACTAGAATAGTCATGAGGATATTTTTTATCAAATTCCACCTAGGTCAGGTCTCTAGCACCTTTACATTCCTCTGAAATTTCAAAACAGAAAAAAAAAAGGTGATAGGAGAAAGGTGTAGTAGTACGGAAAATTATAGAAAATCTTTGCAAACAAATTATTACTTTTACATTTTCATTTTTTTTAAAATATATTTCTAAGTAGAAAAGTAATCTTTAGAAGAATGGATTTTAGTAAACATTATCCTTACTAATGCTTCTATATTCTGTTTTATATTTTAAAGCAATATTTTACTTTTATTTCTGCAAACGTAAAGAAACATTTGATATAGGCTCTAGGCAACATAGTATCATTTAATTGTCCAAGGAATTTCTGTCTTAGTAAAATAAATGCACAGCCCCTGTCAGGTATCTAGATCCCATGTCCACAATGTAAACTCCACAATTTTCTGTCGACCATACACTTCAAAGAAAACGTGGCTTTTATGCTGCTCTGCAAAGGTCTTAATGGTTTTAGAAGAAATGCAGCATCTTTATTTGTCTAGTGACATCCATCTGTGTCTATTCACAGATACAAGAAAAACCCATGCTTCTGTGGGAAAGGTTGGATCTCTCCAATGTTGGTTCAAAACAGTTCAGAGATTCATAGATTAAAATCAAATCTTCATAAACTCCTTTGAAATTTAATGAGCAAAGTAGTGAGCTTGTAGTCTTGGCATGAATTTCCTTTTAAGAGAGAACTCAGCCGTTGGTCATACTAAGTTTTTAGTGATTTCCTTACATAGCTCCATCTGGAACGCATAAAAGTTAGACAGGCATGGATGAACCAGTCAGGCCCTTTTTACCTGGCATCAGTGAAAAACATAGGCATTTTATAAAAGCAGAATGAAGAGATTCAGGAGATAATTTTCATTTTCCTTTCACACTGACCATTTTTAATTTAGTCCTCCTTTGTGGTAACAGCTCTGTCCTCTTCCTGACATATATTTCTGAACTATTCACGTGGGCAGGCAGTGTGTAGACTGTAAAAAAAATCAATGAACAACGAAGGGTTAGATTATATTGACTTAATGTTGATTAGTTTACACTGAGTTGTCTGCTGCAAAAGATGTCAGAGCTTTTGTAGTTCATTAGCTCCCATCAATTGAACACTGGCTTAAATTAGTACACGAGGCTCTTTCTTTCTCTACTGTAATTTCAACTTGCATTTTATGCTTAGGTTTCCTATCTGTGCTTTCACGTGTCAGCTGTTAAAACATTTTTCTCTATGAGAGAAAAGGAAAAGAAAGAGATTAAAAAAATCAGAATACTTGTTAGGTGAGTTCCTGCTCATTTCACTTAGGGAAGTTATCCCACTTGCTACGATCAGTAAGATCTCTGACTCCAGTTATATCAGAAGTGTGAATCAACAGAACATGTCTTGTAATCATGGCAGTTAATGGCATCTTATAATTTAAAGAATGTATAACTTTACTAAATGATGCCCTTACAATCACAGCTTACAGTTACAGCTTTTGGAATATATGATCACAGATCTGAAAAAAATTGAATTTCAAAAAATGCTAGCTGTTATCAAAAAAGTGTCAGAAATTTGGTTCTGAAATAGATAGATAACAGTGGTAATATGATTTTGTTATCTCTGAGGAGAGAGGAGCACAGGTTTAGAATCATGGAACAGCTGGGGTGGGAATTGACTTCTGCAAGTCATCTGACTCAAATTCCTTGCTCAAGCAGAGCCACCTGTAGCCAGTCTCCCAGGACCATATTCAGGAAGATTTTGAATATCTCTAAGGATGGAGACTCCACAACCTCCTTGGGCAACGTGTGCCAGTGCTTAGTCACCCTCACTGTAAAAAACATTTTTCTCTTTTTGAGAAAGAAACAGGACAGAACAAGAACAGATTTTTATACTTATTTTTGTCAAGCTGCAGGATCTTGGCTACATGCTGTCCAATCTTCCAGCTGTGCTATGTGACAGACCCATTCCACCACTAATACCATAGACTCCGAAATATGTTAGAAAGGATGGAGGTTACTGCCAGAAAAACAAAATGTCTTTTGCACAAAACTGATTTTAGCATGACTGATCCAAATTGGCAGAGCAACGACTGCTAAAAAGAGGGCCTGTAGGAGGTGAAATATGGCAAAGATTAAATTGCTCTTGAAAATAGACGTATAAGAGATTTTAAATTTTACATATATGAAGTTTGATTCATAACTGGAGTGCCATTAATTATTAGTTTTCAGAAAATAACTTTAGTCTGCTTGGATCATCTTTGCCAAAATATTGTCGACATCTTTTGATTTGGGTTTTTATTGAATATTTTGATTTCAACATAATTTAGTTTTACTGTTAAAAAAAATCTTAATTTAAAAAGATAAAGACTCCTTATGTTAGTAGATCTCTGGTGATTTTGAGAATAATTCTCAAAACCAGAATTATTTCAAAATCTCTGTTCTCTAAAGTAATTATTTGAACTTCAGGAAGTCTTAATATTGCTTAAAAAGAGATGGTATGGAATCTCATAAAGCATAGAATTGTAGTTTCCATCTACAGGCTCTACACAAGGAATATTATCATGTGCTCTGACCTTGGAAATGTTTTGACTTTTTTTTTGGCCAAAATTTTAACAAGAAAATCATGCAAAAATGAACTGTAATTAGGAAAAAAAGTAATTTCTCATGTAGAAAAGGAAAAAATATAGAAAAATCTGGAGTGATAATAACAAGATGTCTGTTAAACCTTCTTTTCCACTCCAATAATTTGATCTAGTCAGGACACATTCAAAGTTTTTGGTGTAGGAAAATTCTTACCCTATGCACTTGCATCACCTTATTATCATTCTTCTTGCTCTCTTACACTGTGTACTTCTGACTGCTAAGCTCGTGTGCCCATACATGATAAAAGTGCAGGTGCATATAATGTAGGGCAGAAATTCTTTTTTACTATTACTCAGACAGGCCAAAAGATACCAAACTCAAAATTGAAAACATGTTGCCATCTAGAAGTCACTTTGGTTTAAACTTCATAACTCAGTGATATACATAAAGTAAGAAAATGTAATGCGAATTCTGATCATCCTGACCATGATATATGATAATTGTAGATAAAACTGATTCTTATTCTGCTCCTGTTTGTATATGAAAAAATCAGCGAAGAATTATAATTTAGACATTTAGATCTAATTTGAAGAGAAAAAATCGAAAACCAGGGTATCAGGGATATTCATTTCAAAAGCTGGTTGTAACATCTGAAATTAGGATTAAACTTTGAAGAAAGTAGAATTTTTATTTTCTTTTAACAGAAAGAATACTGAATACTGTTTTAATACAAGCTTTACTAGGCAGAAAAGGTGCAGTTTTCTGATAATTGATGTTTCTTGTAAAACACCTTGCAAGGTACCACCTTCAAATATCCAGTAAACATCTGACACAACAAGAATAAAACTGGTGGTCAGTCTGATATTAACTATATCTGTGGCTGCTATATCTGTAAATCTCAAGATAAGCACGTTTCCTAGAAAAACATGATGATCATGTTGATGGATTTATTATGAGCTTTTAAAGAAAGTATTTAAGTCCTGAGTTGCCTTTTTTTAACTTACGTAAGTGTTAGCTACAGGAATTAGAGTTATAGATAAATGTATAATCATAGATAATGCAATAAAACTTCTCTAAAAAATTTACTTGTTTTAGTTTAAATTCTTAGCCAATTACATATAATAAAATAAAGCTTACTTTATTAAATGAGGCTTTTATACAACACAATCAAAATAATCCCTTTTATGTATATTCTAAAGGTAAATTCATTGGAGAAAAGACTGAAAAATTTGAGAAACGTAAGGTTTTTTTTTAGTCATGAAAATAGACAAATATACTAGCGTGCCTGAACTTCTCTCTTCTTTAAGCCACAGAGATAATTTATAAAGTGAATTTGTGTAGGTGTTTTCACTATGTGACCATCTAAAAGGTTTCCATGGAGAAGTAATCAGAACTGTTCTGTATGACAATATTTATTATTCATGGTCCTACTCTAACAGTAAAATAGTTAATAAAACAATCTTAGAGAAAGAAACAGTGCAGCAGGCATTCCGTGACTCTCTTGTAATTGTTAAGGACTTCAGACTCACTTGTGAAAGACTCACTGTTCCTGTATTTACAGGAACACAATAAATATTATTTTTTATCTCATTTTCATGATCTTTTATGGTGAATAAACATCATAACATAAATATGAAATATTTCCATTCTGGAAAAGGGAAATATAGTCCAATCCCAGCAGAAGTAGGCATAGCAATCATTGTCATTGTAAAACTGAAGTGGCCAGACTGGCTGATAAGTGATATGTCTTCTCAAGGTATGAAGCTAAAAATAATCCTTGTAGTTCCTTCCTTCAAGTTCTTGTGCAGTCATAAACCGTAATGAGATGAGGAAATAGTGACAAAAAAAGTAAAAAGTCGGTGCCTTGGGGGAAAAAGAAAGAAAAGAAGGAAGAAAAGAAGAAAAGTAAGAAGGAAAGAAGGAAGGAAAGAAGGAAAGAAAGAAAAAAAAAAGAAAAAGAAAGAAAAGAAGGAAGAAAAGAAAGAAAAGAAGGAAGAAAAGAAGGAAAGTAAGAAGGAAAGAAAGAAAGAGAGAAAGAGAGAAAGGAAGAAAGAAAGAAAGAGAAAGAGAGAAAGAAAGAAAGAAAGAAAGAAAGGAAGAAAGGAGGGAAGGAAGAAAGGAAGAAAGGAGGGAAGGAAGAAAGGAAGAAAAAGGAAAGGAAAGGGAAAGGAAAGGGAAAAGGAAAAAGAAAAGGAAAAGAAAAGAGAAAAGAAAAAAAAAAGAAAAAGANGAAAGGGAAAGGAAAGGGAAAAGGAAAAAGAAAAGGAAAAGAAAAGAGAAAAGAAAAAAAAAAAGAAAAAGAAAAGAAAAAGAAAAAAAAAGAAACATCCAAGAACTTGTTTTCCCTGGCTACTTTTTGTGATAAGGGAATAGTTTTGTGAACACTGTCAGCCTTATGCCATATGTTCCAGGAAACTAGGGACCCTTGAAGAAGAAGAGGCTCGTGAATTATTGATCAATGATTAGCAAATGCAATCGAAATTGTAGACTTGATGTTGTGCAGGGATTCATAATTTATGAGTGGACAAAATAGTAGGTAGCAGAGG
The DNA here is from genome assembly GCA_013399855.1 of Oxyruncus cristatus. Classification (NCBI taxonomy): domain Eukaryota; kingdom Metazoa; phylum Chordata; class Aves; order Passeriformes; family Cotingidae; genus Oxyruncus; species Oxyruncus cristatus. The sequence continues at coordinate 834,507 of VXAY01004421.1, read as the reverse complement.
TAGTGGTAGGTGATTTCAGCCCCCATATTGATTACTTAAAACAACAGGAGGTAAGTGTAGTGTGACAGACAGAACAAAAACTGACAGCTAACTGCCTGTCCATCACTACAGACTGAGCACTGAGGGAATAAAGCTTACTGTAGAAGCAAATACATTTCTATTGTGTGTCTTTGATCATTATGCTGTTCCACTAGACCAAAGGACATATTTGTTTATAATTTATGTATTCCCTTACTATAAAAGATTGATAGCATCCTATTAGATACTTTAGTATCTACATATCTAGATAGTTTGTACCTGTAACAGCTTGAGAAGCAATATTGTGAAACATTTACATAGTCTATCAGCAAAGGTAAAACCTGGGAATGGAAAGGAGATGAGGTGTGTCTGGCACCAACCTACAAGTCAGCTCCGTTTTCCACCCTTTGCTGCAGTCTGCCAGCTCTTCTTGGGCAGCTGAAATTGTTCCTTACAGATCAGCTCTTGAGAGCACTAACTCAAAAACGGACCCCTCCTGTCAGGAAAAAAGCAGCTTCCACCTGTAATTTTATGGGTTGATGAAACAGGAGTAAGCAGGGGAGAGGAGACATCTAGTCTCCAGGTCACAGCTGCATGATAATTTTGTACCCAATCAATTCTGTAAGCAATCTCTATGTGTATCGAGATAGACATCATCCTTGAACAGCTGAAAGCAGTCTATGACTGCAATGAGTGATTTGGTGACTTCATTGACGCTGGAGAGGGTTCTGGGACTTTTTGCTAGGGAGTGATAGCCTCTTTGATTGGAATTGTGCTGCTACAAAGCTCATGTGAAGGCATACGGCCTACTTGTGGTCCTTTGGTTCTTCACAACAGAGAGGGGTGTGTCTGAACAAGTATCTTCTCTTTTTTACCCTCACTATAAGTCAGCATGACCTCAAAAATTAAAAATTATGCAGCAACTTTACTAAATAACAATTTTTATTTATTTGTTTGTTTGTTTAGGATTTTTTGGGTTTTTTTGGGTTTTCTTTTAAGAAAAGGGGGAAAACTAAGGACTGGCCTTATGACTTCGAGACCAGCATTTAAATTTGGAGCATGCAGTGCTGTAAGTGGCCTTAACAACAGAAAAGTGATTTGAACGACTAGTAGTCAAGCAATAGAAAAGCAGACATTTCTAGCATTAAAACAGAAGCTAGGGAAAAACAGATGTCTGTGAAGAACAGGCATGTGGACACAAGATGAAGTTGACTGTCCACGGACAGAGACACACATAGGAAAGTGGATTTTGTGTGTGGATTATTAAAATAAAAAACTTGAGGAATATTCAGGGAAGGCTGAGTGATGAGTGTTGCCTGGGACAAGGATTCATGTAAATAGATAATTTACCTGATTTATTACCTTCGAATACCATGAAGGTCTAATGCTTTTATTTTAAACAACACCCCATGTTATAGTTTCTTAGTCCAAATCATCACTGGGGTAAATGACCATAGAAAATGGACCCTACGCAAGGGAAACCACCTAGTTCTGTAGACAAATACTTCAACAATATTTTTAGCTGAAGAAGGAGCTAGAGAGAGCAGATTACTCGAGCAACAAAAGTGACACTAGAAAGGCTTCTCTGCATGCTCATAGAGGAAAGTGTTAACAGGAAAGATATGTTCCCTGAACCTAGCAGCTATATTTTTTTAAAGCCAGTAGCAGAACAGTATTCTCCTGCTTCCCTGCATCAAGTAGAGCTTTGAAAATGCCATTTCACTTCAGCTCTGGACAGCTTGTGGCACTGCTAATGCCTTTTGGAAGATGGAGCTTTCATCATTTTTGTCAATCTTCATCATGCATCTTCCAAGAAAAAGCTATCATAATTGGAGACATCTAAGACTACAGATTTAAAGGAATACAACTTTAAACAAATACAACTTTATATGAAATAATTTTATGAGAATATTATTTTTTAAAAAAGGAACATATTTTATAAACATAATAAATATTTTAAAGATAACTGAAGTTGCTGAAATTCCATATTATGTTAATCTTGCAGCACATGATTCAGGGGTTCAAGTGAACAAGTAAAGTAGAAAATAGTATTCGAATAAATATATCTGAAAATCTTTTACAGTGGACATGATTCACTTATAATAAGATTCTTGTAAAAATGGCAAATTTTCCATTTAAAATATTGCTAATTTAAGTGTAAAGACTTGTTTTACATAGAAAAGGCTTTTTCTGGATTTAGAGTCTGCATATGAGTTAAAGATGCATGAAATGTTGCTTTTTTATTTATAAAGAAAAGCAAATAGGAAAGTTTGTCCTTCATAAGTCATGACATGATCTGCTTAACACCTTCATAGCTTCGTATTTGGAGAGTAGTGCATTCATCCCAAACTCATGTTATTTAAATCTTACAGAGTCCGAAAACATCATGCGTTACATCTTTTATGTTTTGTGTATAGTAGCACTAGGAATGATGCTGCACCAGGATTTCTATATCTTCATACAGGTAATTAACTTCTCTATAAGATGTATTGCATGATTTTGGCAGCTGATTCAAAATAGTTATTGTTTGTACAGTAAGTGAGTTTCCATGGTTTGGCTGTTTGTTTTTTTTTCTTTTATTTTCCCATACGAATCTGAGGATAAACAAAATAAAGTATCATAAGGATAATGTGAGGTGATTTATAATTATTTCTGATAAACACTGCATACCTGGAGCTGCATGAAATTCCTTCCACTCTCCTCTCTTGGCTGCCTAAATTCTGCCCACCATCCTGCATTTTCAAAGAGTACTGCCTGGCCTCTTGCCCCTCATAGGTTTCCACTCTCTTTTACATGTTGACGGCCATTTTCTCCCTTTATTGAGTCTGTAACAATGATACCTCAGGTTTCCTTCCAAAGTCCATAAAACTGTGGGGAAAAAAATGCCCTAAAGCATGAAAACAGTTGTTTTACATTGTGTTAGTCACCAAAGAGAACACTACAGTGAAACAGAAGTTTTCAGTCATTTTGGTGAGACAGTACAGTGATTTTTTTTATGGGTCTTATAACAGTAAATAGAAAGGTAAAGCTCAATTAAAACCTCTTTATTGTAATATGATTAGATTTGAATTAATAAATTACAAGATTTTTTTTTCCTTCCCCCTATTCTTTGTGTGGTAACTATGAAATCAACTTCCCTGGATGTTTATATACTATTCAAAAGCAGTAATGAAACTTCTAACTTATGGTATGAACATGGGTTATTCTTTATGCCTATGTAACATTCCATAATCATTCTCTGGAAGTGCTGAGAGGCTAAGATTGGTTAAATGGTATTTTTGCTTGTCACAGGATGGAATCTCATAGATGAGCCACGTTACTGTTTCTGTTTCCAGATTTACTGACTGCGAAGCACATCTAACAGAAATGCCAGTATGAGAGAGTTTGAACCTTATGTATTATGACTAGGAGAATGCATAACTGTGACCTTGTCTTCTTGCACACAGTTACATGTATATGTATCAACAAGAAACCAAACACAAAGGAATGTAGGGAATGGAAGACCATATTCCTTTCTCCACAAGTTGTGTCAGACTTACTGATTTGTTTGGTTTGTGCTGGGGATTTGGAGAGGAGAAAAAGTCATGGAGGTGCAGCAAGGAAATTAAAGAGGCAAAAGCTATTTTATTCTGCCAACAGGGCACCTTATCCTGAATGCAGACCCTGTGATACAACAAATCTCAGAAGAGATGACCATCCTTGTTCAAATGGATGTCTGTATAATAAATGCCTGGGGCTGGTCTTTATTTAAATGTTTTGGCATTAAATCAGCAGAAATAGAGGAAAAAGATCACATTTATGTGTATTTCTCACGTATCTTTTAAGTACACCGCAATATGAAGTCATGCTGACACTTTCACAGGAGCAGGTCTGTCACAGTGATTTGCCTGTGAAGCACAGAAGACTAAGTAGCAATATCAGAGAATCATGGAATCATCAAATAGGCAAGGTTGGAAGGGACCACAGTGGGTCATGCGGTCCAACCTCCCTACTCAAGTAGGGTCATCCTAGAGTACATGGCACAGGATTGTGTCCAGATGGTACTTGAGTATGTCCAGTGAGGTAGACTCCACAATCTCTCTGGGCAACCTGTTCCAGTGCTCGGTCACCCATGGAGTAAAGTTATTCCTCATATTCAGGTGGAACTTCCTCTACATCAGTTGTTGGTAACTATTTTCAGAATCTCTTGAAATAAAAGTATTTTACTTGACCTTTCCTTTTGAGTTTGGTTTTTTTTTTTTGGTTCTTTTTTTTTTTTTTGGTTTTTTTTTTTTTTTGCAAATCCATAACATTCCTGTAGTGTATATAACAGATTGGCATTCTAAAGATAGTGTGCATATTCACAAGGATGTGAATGTCTATAACTCACATAAACCCATCATCTATGTAAAATTTTGAAAAGTGTTGCACTAATTTAGGCAGGGTAAAAAGAGTTAATCTCTAAACATTGCCAGTGTGTCTGTAAAAGTCCTAGTGCTCAGATTGCATGACATGCATGATAACCTAAGGTAAACAGATGAAGAATCTGACCAATTGTCAAGAAATTTTCTCATTTGCTATCTAAAAGGGGAAACTTATTTTCAAGTATAAAAACTACTATAAGGTTTGAAGTCTGGAGCACATCTCACAGAGTGAAAAAAGGAACAATCAATTTCATTCACCAGTGTACAAAGTACTTCCAGTTTGTTGGTGGAGAAGCTAAATCATGTTTTCAAAAGAGTAGGACCAAGTATCTTGACAGAAACATCAGCCTCAAAAGAAAGAGACTGGCTGGTGATTTGCATAAAGTACATAAAACATTTTTAATGGATTTTCAAGGGTTTTGATAAAAGCAGGATATCATCAGCATTTTATGTTACTTAACATTCTGTTGAAAAATGTACTTAAAGCATCTCTGTATATTCGTGTGAAATCCTATGTTTGTGCAAATGCATTTTTTTTCCAAGGATGAATAAAAATTATCTTCAGGTTCTGCCTGATGAATAGAAACCAGGACTGTAACTTTACTACAGATGATCAGAAAACAAATCTATTGGGGAAGTATTCATGAAAGATTTACTTCATTTAATATACCATTTTTTTATTTATAGGAGTAAGTTCTGATCATATTAAATAAGTTGAGTGAAAGTACTGATTTTGAAATTGTTTATTATTTTTGACAAATACTGTAATAAACCTGTGCAGCAATCTTTACTCTGTTCATAAGGGAAGTCTGGTAGTCAGTGTAGAACAAAATAGCACCTTTGGGAAATACAATGTATGGCTAAAAGAAGAAAGTTTAGTTGGAAATAAGATTCTCCTTATTTGGGAGAAGCTTTCCAGGGTAACTAACATTAGAAAAAAATATACTTTTATTAAAGTAAAATTCATAGTAACTTTAAAATAATTTCAAACCTTGTGAGATAGGACAGTAGTTCAGGTGATGTGATTCAATCCCATATGAAGTAAACATGGTTTTTAAGGTTTCATGAGAGTATATATACTTTCACACTCACTTATTTTGACTCTTGGTCATCCTTCCTGGCCAATAATCTTTCCTTTTTAGTCTAGAAGTAAACTTTTTCTTTGAAAGGTCTGTGTCAAGATGCATATTGGAGTGAGGGTTGTTCAGCCTCTAATAATGCATGGGCCAGAAACAATCAAAGATCTTGTTAAAACATATTACACCAACCCCAGCATCCCAAACCTTACCTTCTGAGAGCAAGGACTAAATGACCCTTTCAAAAGCTTTATTTCTTTTCACTAAGAGGGCTAAACCCTCTTTAATTCTATTCTGCGCTGTACAAACTGCAGGAAAGAGTCTAAACCCAAACACTTGAGAATCATCCCATTATTTCTGTAGATGTTTTGAGACTGGGGTTATATAAACATCCTCCTTTTCTGTGCATAAGTGAAGAAATAAACATTTTATATTTTTCTTAGTCACGAGCTAAGAATAATCGCAAAAGTTAAATAAAAAGGAGAGATGTAGAGAAAGAAAAAGGGGAATAAAAACGTAAAAGTATTTTTTCAACAACTGTTATGCATGATTTATAAACTGAGCTTCAAGGGAAAATAAATGAAAAAAATAAACAAATTGTTAGCATATTCCAAAATCTCACATGACAAACTTTTCTGGGTAACATTGTTAACAATGCTGATCTCTCTTTTCCACTGGGGATGAAAACAGGCATGACCCACCCTGGGGTAATTTTAACTAAAGGGCACCACTTGAGAATTCACTTAATAATCTCAGTCTCAAGTCCTTCAGCCAACGCCAGTCACCTTGTAATGAGTATTTGCTTCACAATAATCTCCCTTTTCCCGAAAAATGGTATAAATGGAATTACAACACAATTGCCTCCTTTTATCTGATGAATGTGAAGCAGCAATATTGTGTTAGCCGGCCTTTTTGGAAGATATATTGGACTTTAATAAAATTTGATCAATGCATTTAAGTCAAATTGAATTATATGTAAGTGGATAGGGTTGACATATGTTTCAATATCTGCAAGTGATACATTATTCTCCAGTGAGCATAAAATTTAATGAAATATAAATACCCATTAATCCTCATGTTTCAACCAATCAGTCACCGTTGCTCCTGCCTGCTGTTAGCAGAAGCAGGCCCAGAAAGTCATCTGTTTTATCTAAGCAGGAGCTCCAAACTGGAAAGACATCAGAAAGGTTGTGCAAGTGAGAAGGCGCAGAATAGGGGAAAATGTGCCAGCACTTTTGTTGGTCCATGTTTTCTAAAATAAAACAATTTAGTAGTCAAGTTTCTCTTTTAATCAAAATCTAAATATGATAGTACTAGTCATTACCTTTCAAATTGGAATTCCATGAGGAAACATATTCATAATGTTTTTAGTTTTGTTTTTTAATAAAAGCCTGACACATTCTTTCATTCCTTTTTTAATAGATGACTGATTATGGCACATTTTGCATCTTTGTAAAGCTAATCTGCAAGAAAAGCTGATACAACATACCAAGAATACCTTTCTCCGGAATTATCTGTAGTATAAACAATCCAATCAAGGTGAACTTTGAGTACTGAAAGCATGAGACAGTATGGTACAGTCTAAATGACAAATAGATCTGGCACTAAAATTCCCCATTTTATAGAATATTTTCATATATACAGTTGTAGTTCAAATAGTTTCTAACCCTAGATAAAGTAAGATAAATATTTAGATAGAGTGGTGCTAAGATGTACAAACTTAGAATTCAAAAAAATCATGTGGTCTTAAGTCTGACTTTTCAGCTGACAGTTTTGTCAGTAAAATCAGAAAAATGAAAAAAATATATACATAATTTTGAGGTGAGCACTAAACCAATCTTTTCCCAGAATGCTCATCTATTTGAATTAACAAAATTACACATAAAGTAAATTTTAGAGTTAAATTTCAGAACTTTATGTCTATCTGTAAACCCAGTTGCAAAGCCAACCACCAAGCCCTTTGGTATAGAGAGCACCCCCATTTGGCCTCCCTTATCTTCTTGGAGGCAAAGACTCAGGTATTCCCGGAGAGTGCTCTTAACACCAACTGTAAGATACCCAGCTGCAGGTCTCTCCTGGACTGTTCCAGTTCAGCAGTCATTGAATTGAACCTTCATGGGACCTATCAAGAGTTAAGAAAGCTGTTGTTCTGTATCAAGGATACAAGGACAAAAGGCAGACAGTTGGAAGCCTCTCCTGTGTAGGAATATTTTACTGTGATACAGGATGATATGGCCTCTGATACCACAGGCTGTATGTGAGGGGAAGAGCAGTAGACTCCTTGTCTCAGTTTTCTGAACATACATTCTCATAACTCCTACTTTTGCTTTTGCAAAGAATGTGAACAAACCAAATCAAACATTCTGATGAAAAACGTATTAGCAAATTCCCATGAATCAAAGGCTTTCTTCTCAGATTTGAGGAGTTAAATCACAGAATTTGTCCAAATATGAAGTGTATTGGTTTCTCTAACATTTCTATAATGTTATCCTCATTTTTGTTATCAACCAAATGCAAATTTAGGTAATTTACTAGTAATTCAGTAATTTAGTAGTAATAGTAATTTAGTAGTTTACTATTTCAGGGTGTATTTCGTCTGAAAAGAACCTTTCTTATATGTAGAGATCTGGTGTGTTATTTCTTTGTATTACTTTTGTAATCAATGCAATGCACTTTTAAGCTATCTGCTATTTAGAGATTTCCACCATCATGTTTAGGCCATTTACCCTTCCTCCCACTTTGAAAGCCTGTATACAACTGGAAAAAGTCTGTCATTTGTGCAATGCTGCGTAGGAATGTTCCTGCCACAGGGAATACTCAAAGTGGCTTTGAAACTATGATGTTTTGCTAGAAAACCACAGAGCATGCAGAAGCCTGAAGAATCAATTTGCCATCTTGCTATAACAAGTTCCCTGTACATAATCTATAGTAGGGATGTAAAAATGAAACAAGGCAACACTAAAAAGAATCAAAGATTTAGGTAAATAACACTTTGGAATTTCTAATTTGCACTTTCAATGCAAATGTACCGCAAAATGCAGGAGTGAGAGTACCTTTCATAGCATGGAGAGGACAAATATGTTGCACGTTACGTTGATAGAACTTTGATGTGTTATCATGATAGTAGATAATTTTGAGAGACAAGTTGTGTGTGATCAAATTTTGGTTCTGGCAGTAGAACATTCTAGAACATCACAGTACTTGAATGACTTATATTTTCAGTGACCCACTTGTATAAGAACCTATTTACAACCCATAAACTAAAGTACAAGAAATATATGGCACCAGTTTGCATCAAAATGCATGGGTTAGTACTCAGGGAAACAAGAGGAAAGACAATTTCTCTACTGCAAAGACCCAAAAGGAGTTATTACCTGTATTTCTTGCCAAGTTTGGAGGCCTTTCTCTTCAGCTTTTTGTACCCTACAGGATCTAGATATCAAGTGTCAGACCGCAGCTATACTCCTAATACAATTATTTTCAGAATTATGTAGTCAAAGACTGAGGATGATATGTTTAAAGTGAATATGTTTCAAAAACAGCTAACGTAGCTACAGAATAGCTATAAGGACAGCTAAGGACATGTCAGCTCTTTTGGAAATTTTCTGTCTCTTCCAGTACAAGAGGCTATTAAACCAAGGCCCAGAGCCGGTAAGTTTTTCCAAACTCACTGATGGTTTTGCATGGCCTTGAGCATTGGGTGCTCAGTTCAGCACCGCACAGCTTCAAACACAGCTGTGCCACAAAACAACCACCTGGCCGTATTTGTCATTGTCCTCCTTTTCTCTTGCAGATGAAACTGTACCTGGCTGTAAGGTGGCTAAGCTGGGAAGGTCTTGAACATCTGCTTTCTTATAAACTTGTCTCTTTGAGGCTTCTGTAATTTTAGCCTTTTGACACATGTATCCATTGTCTCTATTTTTCTTTCCTGAGCATGTTATACCTTACATTTGATTACAACCTTGATGAAGTAACCTCAGAGCAATCTAGGGAATTTCAGGGTACCATTGCAAAGATTTATGATTTTGGCAGACCCTCAATATGTATATTTGTATTGCAGTTTCTATTGTTAATAAATCAAAGCCGGGGGGTGGGAGGAGGAGGGGGGAAGAGAAGGCACTCACAGATATGGAGACTTATTATTCCTTTTAAACATTCAACACTTTGAGGTACAAAATTGCAAAAGATAACCTGGATATTAATTGTCACAGAGAGAATACTCTGGTTAATACAAAATGCATTTCTGGGATGGATGTTGACATTTGATTAATGTTATTCTTTTCATTTCTGTGCCAGAGATCACAAGAACCCCATACAAAGTGTTTGCTAGTGACTGTAGTGTAATTGTTAATATGTACTTTCCGATATGCCAATGAAACAGTAAAACATATCTATGAAATTCCATGTTTTAGAGTTTTCATTTTAGTTCTCAGTGTGTTTTATATTAAAGTTATGCTGTCATTTGTGCAGTGTGAAATGTGTATGAATAGAAGTTAGTTTAATGATGATTCTTTCTATTAAAAAAGGCATAATCATAGGGATTAAAAAAGCTGTCTTAGGATGTGGCCTGCTTAACTGCAAAGCACATTCTAGTTAAAACCAATGCCCCTTTAAGCTTGAACTCAGAAGCAGCCGAAGTTCTCTGATGAAGTATTAGAGACCATTATGCAATCAGTTTTCTTTTCAAAGAGTTTGTTTGCATCCTTCAAAAAAACCCGATGACTTGAAATACCACAAGGTTTTACTCTAGAAAGGACAAAAAAACTACACGTGAAAGTATTTAGAGACTTGTAAATATGAGGATATTTTAATGAGCAACAAAACTTTCTGTAGGCAAGGCACTGGTCACCAAAGAGGTTTGAAAATGAATTTCTAGCATACTGAGGAAGTAAAATACAATAATAAAAAATTAAATTACCATGGTAAACCAAATCAACGCCCCCCTAAAGACAATAACTATTTTCCTACTGTTATGAAAACACTTTAAATCAGAGCCAGAGAAAGAAAATATGCATAAACCAGAATACACAAAATCCAGAATATTTGTAAGAACAATCTTATTAATTATGGAAAACTTCTGAAATGAAAATTAAGGGGACTTTTAAAACAAGGAATGAGGTGGAAGATTTGTGTATTAAACTTAGATGTCTCTGAGCTGGAATTGGATTCAGAGGGTGTTTTCATTTGCATTTGTCTTTATTCATGATGTCATGGTTTAGCCCTTTGACACATACTCTGACTGTTTTCCTATTATATGCTAGAGGACGTAGAGTCCATCATTCATGATGGGTTTTTTTATATTTACTTTAAATGTATATCTGTAGGCAGCATCCCAACTCATAATAAAGAAAGATTACATAATGGTAGACATGTGGTACAGATCCTTCCACCAGTGACCACACCAGGTTATCAAAGTAACAATGTCTGAGCTTTTGTCAGCAGTTCCTGCAAAATTGTGTGACTTACTGGTCCAGTGGTCTTTCTCTTTCTGCAAATTATAGTTGTAAACTGAAGGCTGTAGTCTAAATGAAATTGTAAAATAAATAGAAACCACGGGATAAACTGTCCGCTGCAATAGGACACGAATGGCAGGTTGAGCAGAAACACATTACAAGCTCTGAACATGTATGCACTTGTCTATATAGTGTAACAAAGCTCTAAAAGTGATTTGAGTTTTGAACAGATTGTTAAAATATGAGAAGTTACTGTCATTCCAAACATATAGAAAACATATTTTTCATTATCTCCTCATGGCTGTAATCATGATTTTTTTAATGAAAAAATGAGCATCATCGCTACTTCCACTGTCAAAATAAACTCAGTGCTATAAGTTTATGTACCCTTTTACCAATAATTTCCTCTACCTGCTGCTCTCAGATCTGTGCAAACTGCACCCCACAAATGAGGCCGCTGCCCTGCCTATACTAGTGTCACCTCAGCTCCTGGTTCATTCCCTCATGGAACAATCCCACTCCTGACGGTTGCTGACAAATTCATCTGGACACTGGCTACCAAATAGATTTGGTTGTTAATCTCTTGCAAAACAATGGGAACTCTCTATGGGAACAGAGCTGCTCTGTCAAAAGAGGTTTCCTCATGCTGGGGTGAATTTTGGGAGGGGGGAGTGTTTACATGTGTAAAACCAGAGAGCAAGTTCCATCACTGGCCTAAGCAACCCCGAGACCATGGTCCTTTGTGTGGTTGGTATAACTGTTCTCAGAGGCAACTGATATAGTAGGCATCCATAAATGCAGGTGAAGGAGATGATCACATTTACAAAACATTGTGTTGAGTTGTTTAAAACAAATATGTACAGACTAAACCCTAAGATGATGAGGTCTCTAGTGTTTAGGGTACTTACTTACTGTGAAAGAAAATGAATTTCACAGCTCTAGACTCATTCGAGGAAAGCAGTGCTTGAAGCTTTGGATATGGATAAAATGTTAGCTGTATGGCAGGATGGAGATTGGGTTTCTTCTTTGGGTTTTTTTGCACAAAATGTAAAGTTCATGAGCTCAATTTGTTGAACGGAATTATTCTGCAATGATGAAAACTTCAACGGAGCATAATAGCTTTCTTGCCTGACTTTAAGTCCTAAATTACCTTGGCCTTGAAATTATGGGTGTGGTAACACCTAATTAGTCTTCAAAATCAGTGCCTGTATAGCACCTCTGTAGATACCAATCATACATTGCACAATCATAAGCCTGCATTTTCTTCTACAGTACAAATAATTAAGACTCAACTAATTGAATAGAGACAGAGGGTTTGTTTTTTCTCTCATACCAGCTGATGGTAAGTATGTAACAATGACTCTTACCCAACAAAAGCAGGAAATAGTTTCTTTCCTAAGTAAGATATGAAGAGTGAGGTCACCATTAGGTTTAGGATACACAAATTGTCTTGTTGATCATCCAGTATTGAGAACTTCTGTACTTACTCTGATTTATTATTTAAAAAAATACCTATAGCCTTAGGCTATGCTAATACACCTTTTTCAATCCCTACTCCTCTTTTCTCACCCCTCCTTAGATTCCCAGGCCAGTATCTTTAGTTTCTTCTGAAGATAGCAAGGGTAGTCATGGCTGAAATAGTCCATTTAAAAATGAAATAAAAGTCGGTTCAAGTTGATATTCAGTATTAATGTTAAAGCAAAAAAGTCAAAGTAATATGAAAAATTAAAATTAAATAACAGAATGGAAATAAAGCTGATTTTTAAAAGTAAATGGTTTGCTGCATTCCTCTCTCTGATGGTATTTCTTTCTAAATTGTTTATCCTGGAAAAAAATGTTAGTGATGTAAATCTTTACAGTAGCTGGCTTTCCCCACATATTTGCAACTGCCAGGGCAATAAATTTAAAGCAAAGAAATGTACTGATGGCTTGGAAGATAAAGGGACTTGATTTATACTGTCAAACTCTTTAGTGTTATGGCTTGGCAGCATTACCACATTGATAAATTTAAGAGAAATCTGGCTTTGTAATAAGAGTGAGTTGGTTTAATATCATCTAGAACATACATCAATGTTAGTTTATATATTACTAGTGAGAATGGACAAATAAAAAGAACTACAATAGATATACTATATTATATATATTATATCGCATCACAAGTACATATTAAAAGAATTGGAACTTTGTGGCAGAACTGTAATAGAGAAAAGGTATAAACAAACAGAAGAAGCCTACTCAGTTCAAATGAAGAGGAATAGGCTGTTTAAGAACTGTTTCAGTCCTTATAGATACTGCAGAGTACTTGGTGTTACCCTTCCCTGTTCATATTTCTACCTTTTACTGGATGCTGTCAAATGCTTCATACTGCTACAATACAAGTCTACTGTAAAAATACAACTGAACTTTTAAGATTTTTTTATACTAGTAATGAATTGGATAAGTATGATGTGAGAATTGGAGTGACTATTCTGTAGCCTATGAATAGACCTTATGAATGTAGTATCTCAGGTAGGTTTGCTGTAATTTTAACCAGAGTAAAAATTTTGGTTGATAAAAGATCACCACTTAGATGGAATGTATGTGGAATTAGGAACAGTTTTTAATTAGTACCACACGACAGTCTGAAAAAAATTAGTTTGATATAGCTTCAATAAAATAAACACAAAATGGTGTAACATGATGGAACAAAGGATTTCAAAAATTACTTGTCAGTGGAGAAGTCGAAGTGGGATTTTTCAGCTGGGGCTTCATAGGGACTATTTGTCAAAAATATTTTATTTTACCATCTGAAATTAAATATGAATTTAAAAAGTGGATAAACTTTACATATGGCATGACCTGGTAGACTGTAGATCATATGCAGTGATTCAGAGATTCATCTTGTTGGATGACAAATGAACATGTTCAGCTCGCTGGTTCATTCATACAAAAATGTGTTTTAACACAGGGTCTGACATCCATGGTGCTTTAAAAAGAATATCCTGCCAGAACAAAGGCTTTCCTCCAGAACAGGTTGAAAAAAATTAGGTTTCATAGCAGAAAAAAATGCTCATTGTGAACACCATTAGTATGTTTCTGTATCAAAATAGGGTAAGATGATATTCTAATACAAGCAAATAGGAAATATCCTCTGGGGAGGGTACCCATGGTATTGATAGTGAATCACCAGACTATATAGATGGAATCCATATTTCTACAGGAGGATGAAGGACTGGACACCCTTGAAGATAAAAAACAAACAAACAAACAAACAAACAAACAAACCAACCAAAAACAACAAACCCCACACCATTAAAGAAAAGTTTATAGGGAAATATTTAAATACTTTAAATTGTTTAGCATGTTAAAGAAGGGTGACTAGTTATCATTAGAAAATCTTAATTCAGCCTACAAAGCAATGTGAGGCCACAAGCAAGATTTTAAACAAATAATAAGAGAAAAAAAAATGTGTTTCAAACCCTCATTGACGATGAGTTCTGCATTCATAAGCTCCACAATGCATAAGACTTTTAACCTGAAAATACCTCCAAATGCTTTTATGTATTCTCTTAGCAATCATACATTGCCCAGATTTGACACACGTAACCTCCACCTCATATTCAAATTGAGACAGGGTGTTTATTAGAAGGAGTTGTTTATTGAAACCCTAATTCTTAGAAAATCAAACCATTGTGTGATACCTTGCCCTAAAAAATCTCTAATATCTACTGCTTTAAAACATAAGAAATTACATCATGATTAAGTGCTGCTCCTTTGAAACATATTTTTATTCCAAGAATTTTACAGCCTACTTAAAAACAGTGGAACTGTCTTTGGAATATCTTACTATGAGCAATTCTTCAGTATCTTTATAATGAATAAAAACAATTAATCAACTACTGTGATGAAAATATTGAAAAGAGAATAATTTGGTTTCTTGGGAAAATGTCATCAGTTAAGTACTAATTTTTACTAATAAAATATCAATTAAATATAGATCTTAGTAAAAGTTAGTGTATTGAAGTCATACCTCAATAGTCTGCCATATTTTGTGTTTCTCTCAGATGAGATTTCTTTACCTTGGGAAATGGATATTTTGCAAGTTTGAAAGACATCATGTGAAAATTTTGACTTTTATTTGAAATAAGTAAAGGTATTTATTATCAATTTTACTTTCCCTAAAAGGCTGGTTTTGGGTGTCTAGAACAAATCCAAACCGTTCAATCACAGACCTCACATCAACATCGAAATTCACTTTGTGATTATGATGCCTTGCACTTTGAGAGTCATGGTTTAAATGTGAGAAAATTATTGGATAATGTAACTAATTACTACAGAAATGTACTTCCCTTCCATATGCTCTTATACTCACAAAATGGAGTACTAAGATCCTTGGTATCTTGATATATACCAAGATACACACTTAATAAATATGAACCTTCGTATATATACAAATGTACATGGACCTTGTCAAGATACTTTCAAATCACTGATATGTTGCAAATAAAGTTGAGAATTAGAGTTACTACATTTTTCTGAGGACCATTTGTTTTTCCCTCAGGCTGGAGATTTTTGCAGGATGGTTTCATACTGTTGCCCTTACTGTGTTGGTTCATTTCAGCTTCTCTCTAGAAATTCCAAAGTAGTCAAATATTCCTCATTTTTCATTTTTCAGTTTGTTTTTATTGAGTTACCTGGAACCCTTTACAACTGGATTAAATCTTTGTATTAAGAAGGAAGTAGGGGACTGGCTGAACAGTTAACTGAGAGGTCATGCATTACTGTATATGATTTAGAGGTAAGTAAATGTTTGAATTATATTTTCTACGTAAAAGCTCTGCAAAATATTCTGTGCTGTAATTGTAAAACAGGAATGTTTCTTCAGAAGTTCTCAAGAGAAGCTAAGTTTTTATAATGTGTAATTTAGTTCTCCATGTGGTGGATCTTGATTTTTATGACCCTTCAAACTGTAAAACCAGATTAGAGCTCATTATTTCCGAATTAACCTCTTTATTCATAGGCATGCTAGGGAAACTTTTCATTTCAAGATGCCCAGAGACAAGTTGAAAATGAAAATCCATATTCCAACTTCATACCATTTTAACAAATTGACAAAGGGGATTTTAATCTCTCCAATAGCCAAGGCTGGCATGGCATATGTTCTGCATCTTGTTGCAATCGTGGCTGCATAGGCCATTTGATTAGGACTGGATAAGCCCTGCTACTAATGAGCCAGTTCCAGATAAATCAGAGAGACAATCTTACTTGTTCCACAAGTCCACACATGTGATGAATAAATGATGACTTACATTGAAATCACAAAGTATTTTGCTCATGAACTCATTCTCATCTGGCCATTTCAATTATAAAACAGTTGAAAAGAATTCCAATACTCTCACTTTACTCTTTTTGAAGGTATAGATTTCATTTAGATTAGGACAATGAATAACTTTTTTTATGTTGCAGTCCTTTTGAAGGAATTGTTTAGGAACATCTCATACTGATTCTACACTACTTTTTCCATTTGGCCAAACTGGAAAAATGACTCTAGCATGATGATACCTTTTTTAACACCTCAGAGCTATTCAAATCCTTTGCTGTATTTCCTAACATGTTTGAAATTATAGAGAAGACCCAAAATGAATCTGAGTACAGCTGTAGATTTTGCCTATTATATATTGTAAAGTTTTCTTCAAATTTATTATTTAAAAATGGCTGACATAGCAATTGTCAGTTCTTAATTGCTGTCAGTACCTGCCTGCACATTTATTGATACCTTCAGCACAAACATTTGAAACATATCATCCCTGTGTTTCATACCTGACCTCTTCCTTGAATACCAAAAGATTATCTCGTAGATAATAGCATTAGCATTGAGATGTTCTCTATCTCAGTGACAAAAATATCCATTTGGGGTTTGGATTAACTCTGTAATACAGGAAATCTGAGCAGATTGTTCAGTGGAATAAAAAAAAAAAAAAAGGTTGCGAGAAAGCAAGGTGCTTTTACTTGCTGATGTAATATCAGCTTTCTGAGTTTTGCGGAAAGTTTCAGTTATACAGAAAGAAACTTTATTCCATGAGAGGATATTAGGACTAGGGCCTGCAGTATTATGTTCTCAGCCTTCTGTAAGTGAATATTTCAGCATTCAAGGTGACAAGACTTGTTAACACCGGGGATTCTAGGCTTTACAACTCCCAGTACATAACTCTTGTAGAGTCATGCTTACTAATAAGTCTGATGAGGCATCCTATGCAAAACAGAAGAGCATCAAAGGCTGGAGAATGTTTAAACACCTTCCACTGCCCACATATTTAAATGCTAACCCTTAGAATACAGTGCCTTGAACTGAGTAAAGGGGGTAAATTTAAGTTCACATGCTCACAGAGAGGTGATAATTGAATTCTTGAACTTCTGCTTCCTCAATGAGTCCATTAGGCTGTGAGTGAAACACAGAAAACTCCTATTCCTTTTTTTTTAGAAGCAAACTTTACCTAAGGAAGCTGTGTTGAGAATAAATATCTAATTTGTTCTTTTGAGTACAATACAAGTAATAAATTCTGGTTTGTAAAGCCAAGACTCAGGTCTTGTAATGACCTTGGGGCACCCATAGTAACAGATAACTGAGATTGTTGACGGAAATAATTCTGGAGATGATGGCACCTCCGCACAGTTTAGGTTTGAATTTGTATTTGGCCAACAACATAAGATCAATGCAGGACCAGCACACCCATCCCACTGAAACAGTTTTCCTTAAGTTGTATATCACTGGTGATTTATTTTTTGAGTCCTTACAGAAGGAAAACCATATCTCCACCCAAATTTGACAATTATACGTGTTAAAAGGATTCATTAATCTATATAAACTGAAGTATTTAGATAAAAACACTTTAGTCCTTGTATCAAACATTACTGAAAACTTTTTTATACTTTTCTGGTTCTGATGCTACAATTAAATAACAGAGTCTGTGCCCACGTGTGTGATGGGAAAGTACAATCAACTTAAAAGCTAACAGAGTGACTGCATTTAACTTTGAAGAAAATCATAAGCCACGATAAAAAAATTTGTTACAGAAAAATTCATGTGTACTTTCCAAACTTTTGTTTGTTTTTTTCCCTATATACAATTTTCCATGAAATTGCAATAGATATGTTATTTTTCAATAGTACTATATTTAAGCTTACATTTGCTTTCTTTATATACACAATTTATATAGGACTTAATTCTTCCTCCCTTAATGAAGTTGAGCAATAGCTTTACAAATAGTTCCATTGTAATAGAGTATCTTGTATTACAACCCTTTTAAATTGAGTAATGACTACACTTAGTATGTAATTAACAAAATATTACATTATCTTACATTTTAACTTTTATCTTTTAATATCATAATAAATTAATTGTTTTAATGCAACATTTAGATTGTTATTTCTATCTCCCTCATGGTTTTTTTTTTTTGTCGGGGATTAGGCTGGTAATTTTTATTTCGTGTGTGTTTACAAACTTCAGGCTAAATTTTGCAATCCTTTGCTCATGACTGCGAGCATTTAGGTAGCCTCGTCAGTCCTAATTTTCCTGTGACCAAGTGCCTTGATTACCCGCTTATCCCTTTTTCCTTCAAGCACATTGGTGCTATGCTCTAACACCCACAATTTTCTCCTCTTTTAAATTCCTCCTTAAAAGCTACTGCTTTTGTAATGACTACAAGTCATTGCAGTCTCGTCTTGGTTGCTCAAGTGGCAATGATTTCTGCCTTTCTGCTAGACTCTATTTGTCCTGCTGCTTCATTTCCCGACTTACCCATCTTAGTATGCAGGGAAAGCCGGGAGATGTGATACGTCTTGCACTGGGCATGTGCAGGGTATTCACTAGTTTGTAGAAAGGATGCCCATTGGTTTGTCTACTTTTAATTTGGTTGAAGTGGGCATTTTAGGATAGCCTTGCCACAAAAAGAGCTTTACCTAATGAGTGGAGTTGTGAAACTAAGCTCTAATATGCTGAAATGGTCTCAGTGAAATGAATTTTTCATCTTCTCATATCAGCAGACCAGTGCTGTTAAGCTTTTTTGTTAAAAGAGTTGAGTTTTTCAAAAAAAAATCTGAAGTCAGATGCCTACCATGGAAAATGCAATCCAAACAGCTAAAGTTGGCATCCTAAAGGCAACAGACGAGCACTTTATAATGAAAAATGGTAGGCTGTTTTAAACTGTAGAATTTCCTACCAGAAAATACACTGCAAGGGAAAAAATAATCATAAACATTTCAAGGCAAAAACTTAATGCGTTATAAGTTATATGCCAGCTAACCTTGGATTCTGTTGCAAAAAATGAGCACAACCTTACTTTTCACATGTGTCTGCAGAAACTTTGGTTAAACATCAGAAAGCAGCTTTCAGAGTATCAGAAGAAAGGAAGTAAAGAAAAATCCAGAGAAGATGGATAATTTAAACATTTGATTACTGCTCTGATGGAGTAAATGTAAGGTACTTACTGGCATTTCAGAAATTTGAAAGGTCTCTATGCTGAAAGGGAAGCTAAGAGAAAAGTAAAAAAAAAAAAAAAAAAAA
>VXAY01004421.1:663850-814929 GCA_013399855.1 Oxyruncus cristatus | reverse complement strand
AAACAAACAACAAACAAACAAAACCAAACAAATAAAAACAAAACAAAAAATAAAAAGTAAACTAAATGTTTGTTATCTTATTCAGAATGCAATATTATAACCATGGAAAATGGTTATAATAATTTTTCTGTCACCCTTATTAGCAACGTTATATATTAATTAGGTCCACAGTGACCTGATTAATTTACAAAACCTTTAACATAAAAGGCTTATTCATTTTTCTTCAGACAAGCAGTATGATATTTACAATTCTGCTAATATATTGCATAAACTCTGCTTTCAAGTTTCTAATTAAGTCTTAAATTAGTGGCAATTTTTAAAGGAAAAAAATACATTTACCTGTGTCCTCTAAGATCTGGTTTGGTTGATTTTTCAGTTTGAGACCAAAGTGAAGCAAGCTGTAGGAATTTTTTTTTTCCATTCATCTCAGTAGAACAGGATTTCAAGTGTATGATTTATTCTATCAGACAAAAATGGCTGATATTATGCCAACCTGCATTTCAGAAACAAAATGGCAAACAGCATTAAACACATACAGTGTCAGATGGGTCACAGAGGAAACAGCAGATTAACTCAAGTATCTTGTATTAATAATGACTTTTTTGCTTGTAAATGAGGTTAATTTTATCTATAGTCACAAGAATAGACATCTTTCCTTTTAAATGTTAGTTGTAAAATTAGACCATGCAGCCATCATCAGGGCTTATCTTGTTCTCTATCTGTAGCAGGGTGATAATAACAGGTGAAATATTTTGTAACCAATATGCCAGTGCTAATAGCACATGGTTTTCCATGACTCAGTAACATGGCCTCAATGCTTGTGACTGCTGCTTGTTCCAGAACAGATGTGTCGGTCACATAATCTGACCAGTGGATGTTAAGGATTGTACGGAGGCAGCGCTGATGGAAGCGTTCTAGGAGACGCAGGTGGTGGCGGTAGATGACCCATGATTCAGAGCCGTATAAGAGAGTAGACAGCACTATGGCTCTGTAAACACTGATCTTTGTGCTTTTCTTCAGGTGTTTATTTCACCAGACTCACGTCTCCAGGATGAAGGACCACCGCCTCCCTAAGATCCTGCTTTATGGTGAACTTGCCACCGGCTGCCGCGAGAGAGGAGCCCCAAAGAAAAGATACAAGGACTCCCTGAAACAACATCTCAGCCTTGGCCATATCGACCACCATAACTGGTCTACTCTGGCCTCCAACTGGGAGGCCTGGAGACACATCATCTATAACACTGCTGATGCTTTTGAGAAAGCACACAGGATCACCCTTGAGGAGAAAAGACAATGCAGAAAGAATCGTACCTTGCAGAATATACCATCTAAGGAGTCTTTCTGCTGTACCTTCTGCAATCGGACTTGCCTATCTTGTATTGGCCTCCTTAGCCACCAAGGCGCTTGCAACAAACGTGGGTAGAGCCCTTCCCAAATCTTCTTTCGCGAAGCCTAGCCATGATGATATATATATATCTTTATATATATAGGCTGGAAAATACCTCTAAGATCCAGCCATAAACCCAGAACTGCCAAGTCCACCATTAAGCCATGTCCCTAAGTGCCACATCTACATGTCTTTTAAGTAGCTCCAGGGGTGGTGGCTCAAACACTTCCTAGGCAGCCTGTTCCAGTGATTAACAAACATTTTGGTGACAAATTTTTTCCAAATATCTAATCTAAACCTCCTCTGGCACAACTTGAGGCTATTTCCTCTGATCCTGTCACTAGTTGCCTGAGAGAAGAGACCAACCCTCACCTGGCTAACTCTCCTTTCAGGTGGTTGTGAAGAGCAACAAGGTCTCCCTTGAGCCTCCTTTTTTTCAGGCTAAACAACCCCAGCTCCTTCAGCCTCCCTTCTTAAGACTTGTGCTCCAGACCCTTCACCAGCTTCATTCTCACTTTTCTCACTGAAAAAAGAAAATTAAAATAAAATAATAAAAAAATCACTATTTTAAAGTGCTTTTATTGAGGCAAATAGAAGAGAAATCTTTGGGGAAAAAAAAAAACAAACAGAAGTAAATCAAGAAACACAAAGGAAAATCTGGACTGAAGGAAGGTCGTGAACATCAGTTTTGTTTAGGAAGGGTTTTACATCTGGTTAGATCAGATGATATTGTTTTTTAAGTGCCTCTCTCTTGCCCTTTTGAGCTCAGCTCGTTTTTAAGGATTCTATAGCCCATGCTCCCTACTTTGCCATATTCAAATCATGCTATAGACCCTTTATTTTGGTAAGGCTGCATATTCTTGCCAACTTCTTTGCGCCCTTGTATGCAAGGAGCTAACCTGCACTTTTATTCCATAGGATAAATTGAGAGCATTATGGTCTGCCAATAGATGTTGAGGTTAGATTCTGTATGGATTGTCTTCTGCTGGCTGTCCTCTCACTCTGTTCCCTGTGCCTGGCTATGTCTTTTGCCCCACCATCATGCTGCAGTATTTGGCTACCTCAGCATTTTCACTCATGGACCAGGACTCTGGTCCTTACTGACATATCTCATCCTTTCCCTAGGCTCGCAGACTGTGCAGCTTTGGCTCCACTGCAGCATGGAGTTAAATACAATTATCCATCCTTGTACCAGCTAAGTACCCATTCCAGCACAGATAGTTCTGTAAGAATTGCTTCTGCATGTCTTGAAAACTTTACTGTGTCTTCTTATTAAAACTATAGGCTTTTATTACTACCATAAACACATATGGAATTAAGGAGTGGAAGTTTTCACAACTCATAAGAATTGAACTATTAGCCAGGATAAATCTGGTTTTCCCTGTGAACTAACAATGTTGATTTGTTCCAGTCTTTGCAGGACTCAGTTCTAAGTAATCTGTCAGGATAAAAGAAAAAAATTCCAGCAGATTTAACACTGGCCAAGATTTAAAGAGAAAAGAAGAAGGAAAAAAGAATTATAAACTTACTCCTAATATTACTTCTCACTACGGAAACACCTTTTTCTTATTTTTTAAGGGGAAGCTGTAACAAAGCTTCAGAAATGGTCAAACATAAAAATTATCAATACTTTTAAGTTGCTGTTTCAGTTCTATATTACACAGGCATAGAAGCTAGTTGCAAACAATTTTCTTATTTTTCCAGTAACATTTGCGTGGTCAGACAAGTGACATATGTAAAGAGGGAGACAGATGTGGAAGGCCTAATGGAGCCTATAGACACATCCTATAGACACATCTTTATTCTTGTCTTGCACTCCCTACAGTAATCTTAGTTTCTGTGTTCTCTGTTGTATCCAAAATGGGGAGGAAATGGTACGTACTGCTGGTACTCCTGAGATGCCAGTCTCAGCATCAGATATTATGGCCATCTTTATGAAAATACAGATTAAGGATTGAAAAGCCAATGTCTATCTCCCGTTTAAAAGAAAATTTTTACTTAGTCTCTATGGTTATAGGAAATATTTTCCAATTCAGACAATTGCCACTGATAAAAAAAGTACACACATATCATGAGGAAATAACTAATTTATCCTTTTTTTAATGTAACTGCCTCAAAAAAAAAAGCAAATTGCAGTGAGACAAGACTATATCCATATTTACTACAAGTATGTAACAGTTTGAAAACTATCTAAACTCCTTTTGTTAACCATATGTAGTAAAATGATTGGGCAAATTATTTATTTATTTGTTTGTTTGTTTGTTTGTTTATTTTTTACCAAGTAAAGTAGCCAAGAAAATTAGCCTGGAGGAGCCAGACTTCAGAACTATTTTATAAACAAATCCTCAATTAGGATCTATATGTCTATCCTGCAAAACATTTTCCAAAAAGTTTTGTTATGTGCAGAAGACACATCTTGTGAACTTCTCAAAATCTACCGGGTTATGTTTTGGGATTTCAAGCACCTAAAAAATCTTTATAGTCACAGGCTGATGTTCAGTATTTGGACATAATTCTTTTGCTGCTGTAGAAAAGATTGTGTTATTTATGTCACTGCAAATTGAAACAAAAATCATAAATTAATGGATGAATTTTTTACTGGCTTGTTCAGGCTCTCACAGTGCTGAACTTCTGAAAATTCACCAATAACACAGCCTTGGCTAGCACCATGCCTCAAATCAGAGTAAAACAAATGTATAATTAATTAAAAAAATGCAAGGAATATTTTAGAAGATGTTCAACATATATTTTAATCTTGAAAAATGCAGGATTTCTTCCCTTTTGGTCTCTGTCAAAGCTTCTCCGACTATATTGTGAGTGATCCCCCACTCCAGGTAATGCCAGGATCAGGCTCCATCTTCACTCTGTTTTAGCTTTACAACAAACTCGGTTCCACTTCTGAAATATCCTTGCCCACATACAGTTCATCAGTATATCATCAGACAAGGACATGACATTACTTTCATATAATATTAAAAGTAATAGCAAAAATCGTCCTTTTTTAATTACAGATGCCAGAAGGCATTGCTCATGTAAATTCAGTCTTCAGAAGACCATCAGGACTTGAGTGGTTTGGCCTGTGTTCCAAGTGCAAAGCAGGTGGATTGCCAGGGGGAGGGAAATTCCCACTTGGGCTTTAGGCTCCAGCACTGCATGAGTCAAGCAGCTCAAGCTGAAAATGCCCCTAATTATGCTTTGTACTAGATAGGTATATTTAGGTGCGTGGCCAAAGGGCTACCTTGAAGCTCTGTGGCTTTAGAGGGTGGCATGAAATCCCCAGCATCTTAGGTGCCTGCTAATGAGCTACTAGCGAGCTTGGGAACCCTGAGAGGCATTGGTACTTCATAGTATACCTCCCACTAGGTGTTCTGCCTCTCTGAGACCTGCTGCCCTGAGTCCGCTACAGGTGCAGGACTGGCAAAGGAGGAGGAGAATCAGGTTAAAAAGACCGAATGGTTGCACACAAGAGACAGAATTTATGTTATGCGGAAGCTCTAGATAGCCTGTTATGGATTTGTTTGTTGATTGACTATGTATCTAGTTGTTTGTTCAACAAAGTAGGGCATATGGCATATTTTGTCATGTTTTTTGCTGGAAAACAAAAGTTCTGTCTTCTAAAAATCTCAATGTTTTCTCACTCTTTTTTCATTAGACAGAAAATGAATTTTCAAAAGGCTACAGTTCTCTGAGAAAGTAACTTGTCAGGAAGAGCTGCTGAGATAGTGGGATAGTGCCACTTCCACCCACGTCCTTGACTATGCCTCTCACACAGGACAGGGATCCAGGTGGTACAGGGTCACCTCTTGCAAGCCTGGGTAGGGGTTTTTCCCTGCTGACATAGTTGCTCACTGGTTAGGTCTAGGTGTGCTGCTCTGGCAGGCTTTGCCCCTTTAGGCAGGCAGTCTGCTGACTGCGTAGACATCATGCATAGGAAACCAACAATTTGCAATATGACTGTGGGATGGTCTTGGGTCTCTCTCAGCCCTACTTCCTTGAAGCTTCAGCCTTTTCTTTTTGGCTTTGGATCTGCACTGGCTTGGATCAGTACTTGGCTTAGCTTACACAGTGAGTTCAATAATAAAGCTAGAAATAGACTGATGTGCTCTGAGTTCAAGTGCTGACCTTCTCTAGCTCCTACTTCTAAGATCTGATAGTCTGAAAAATAGCAACAGACCTGATACACTCTTCATGCATGTTGTAAACTAAAGAAAGAAGCTTAGTGTACAAGGAAAATCCCACTGGGCATACAGAAGTTGTTTTCATTTTCTTGAAATGAAAAGATGCCCAAACAGAAAATGAAACTTGAATTAACACTAGTTTTGTCTAAATATTCATAAACAAATTACAATTCTAACCACAAGCTGAATAATGTTTAACTATTTTTGTGTTATTTTATTGATTCTTTCAAATTGACTGATCATATTTCAAAATTAATTATAGAATGAAAAGTGACAGTAGCATTATCACTTTTGGTCCTCCATTTGTGTTATGATACATGACAAATCAGGTTAAAAATCACCTAAGAGAGAACTGATTCAGATTTTCTAACCTTCAACATCACAGAATTACTCGACCTTGACTGTTACTAGAAATCTGAAATTACCACCTTGCAGGTACACACGTTTGGTTAACACTTTAAATTAAGTGTCTCAAATAGGGATTTAATTTAGTTTTAAGAGGAGAGTTATTGTATGCTAATTAAACATCAAATCATTCCTAAAAAGGTATTTACTGAGGTTTAACAGCTATGTAATAGAAATAGAACATCTATGTATTTGCTCACCTTACATAAACAGGCTTTTAATAATCAATGGAAATTCAATTAACATTATAAAGATCCTATGGAAGTTAAGAAATTATATATATAATCAACATGTTAAGGCCCTGAAAGTGTTACTAGCAGCTTAATACTTTCTTATGTATATTCAAATTTTATGATATTACAATTTTTTTCTCTCTCCTTCCTAGTTATATAACTTCTCATTCCCTCATGTCTACACAACTTTCCTTTTCCCTCAAGTATCTACAGACTGGTGAACAATATTGTCCTAGAAGAACTCTGTTTCATTGTGTTACTGTTCCATTTATAAACATTTAAATGACTATTTAACCTAAATCTAATATGCTTCTGTTTATTTTGTTGTTTTGTTGTTGGTTTGTTTTTCCTGGTTTAAATATTATGCATAACTGCAAAAGGCAAGTTCTAATTCCTTGCATCCATCAATGTGGCAAAAACTGCACAGTAAGAGCACTGTCTGAACATATACTAAACAATATATTACATTTTGGCAATTAGAATCCATCAGTACATTGCAGGTCAAGGTAATAGAAACATCAACTGTTTTCCCCAAGGAAGGAAACCTTCATGTTCTGTTCCAAGATAAAATACACGTGTGCAAGACTGAGAAGTGTAAAAATCTGATTTTGGTTTTGTTTTAAAACAGAAAGCAAAAATGGGAAAGTCTGGGACAGAAGTCTGTTCCTTCACATTTGAAATGCATGTGACATTGCTTGAGCATTTCTGAATTATTAGGTGGAGTTTGACATGAATGTGAGGTAGAACTGAGATTGCTAGTGAAATGAAATAATTATCAACACAATTTTGAAGAGCTCTTTTTATATACTTAATAAATGTAGAAATACAATTATTCACTTAACCGGGTTGGAAAATGAAGGTTTTGTTCTGTGGGGAATCCCTGACACCTGGAACTTTGTTTTCATTCTGAATTTGATCAAAATTCTACAAATTTGATATTCTGGGTTTGGAGGGGGGTGTTTTTTTTTGGTTTATTTGGGTGAGGTTTTTTTGTTTCTTTGTTTGCTTGCTTGGTTTTTGTTTGTTTGTTTGTTTTTGTTGTTTTCGGGGGTTTTTTTGTGCTGTCCTAGTAGGTCAGTCACTCTTCAGTTTGAAGAGGTAAATGGAGGCTGAAGAGTTAGAGAAGCCTGACTGTCAGCTAGAGACCCCTTTGCAAAGTGTACCTGAGAGTTGACTTGGGGATCAGAGAAAGAGAAGCATGTCATGGCTCTGTGTCTTGTTCTACTGTTACTATCACTGATAGTACATGTGTGATAGTCCTACTGCCAATTCTGTTATATCCCTTCATCTGTCTGAATATCTTTTCAGACTGTATTTGTCGTTTCTCATTTCTGCCATCCCCCTTGCTTTCTCCTGCCCCATCCCCAGGGCAGCATAGGCTGTACTTCTTTTATATCAGTGTTGTTTATGCCTGCGTCCTGTAGGGTGATGAAGAGTGCCCATCTAGCCTGTGGCCACAATCCTTTGGTCCAGAAGCTCCTGGAGAGACCAGTGTGGTGATTCCTGTACGCTGAGGGACTATTGGCTGTAGAACTTTGTCCCACTCAGCTGCTGACATGCAGAGAACTGCCCCAGAGGTATTAGCAGTCCCTTGACTGAGGGTTCTTGCGAGCAATGTCATTTGAGTTGTTCCTCTCCAGTGTCAAGTATCTAGCTGTAACATGGAGAGAGGTTTTTCTCTTTTGCTGATTCTTGCAGAGAAGTGTGTAATCTCCAGTTAGGTACCTAACAAGTTCATTCTGAGAAAGCAGAGGAAGTTCCTATTGTGTAATATTTCTGTGAAAGAGGAGTTGTAGGAGATCCAGACAGAGAATCCATTTTTGCCATGGGGGAATTGAACTCACATGAGTAGTATCCTAAGTTTATCTTTCACCACAAACTACAATAAGGTAAAAGAGAGGCTCCCGACAGTCCCTCCCGACACTGTTATTCTTTGTTGAGTGGGGCCTTTATACTAGTTTCTTAACGTATTTGAAGAGGAAAGCAAAAATATATTTAGCACACTATTCAGTAATGCATCCACCATTGGGGCTACATTTGTAACTTGCATAGAGAATAGTTTTCATCCTCGTAGAAAGCTGTAGGAAAGAACAATATTCTGCTCTGTACAGCTGGCTTCTAAGCACTGTCTGGTATTTAAATAAAAAATAATTGTTGAAATGTGTCAAAGGAGTGAGTGGGAAGACTAATTAATTGCTGTTAGTAGACATACTTTTATGTTGTAGGCTGATTGGAAATCTGTGTTGAATGAGCAAACAACTTTAGTGAAATGCAATGTCTCTGTAAATTCTTCATCCAGTTCAAGAATGGAGCCCTTCCAATGGCAGAGAATTTTCAACGAGTCAATAGCCTATATTAAAATACTGAATGACTTCTCAGTGAACTTGCTCTTAAATGATAAATTTGCAAACATAAGAATTAAAAGGGAAAAAACAAACTTTATAAAAGTTGCAAGTGTAAACCAAAATCTAATTTCAGTTGTAATAGTGAGAATTGAAATGTGACTTCTTTTTTTTTGACAGTATAGCTGCTACTTTGATTAAGATTTCATGAAGCATTTCTCAGTGTAAATGAAGTCATGCAACCTCCTGAGAACTTTAACTAAAAAATCAATACACAACAAACAGGCAGTTTATAATTTAGTGGGACCCACACAACATACACAAGCCCAACAAAATAAGGAAATGAACCAGTGTTTAACTGTATACAACTGCCAATCCTCCAGCTAAAAAGAACTCAGCCAGTGACTGTGCTCCCAGACTTGAGTCAGCCCTAAAGCGCTGAAATCATCTCCTTTCAGAACTCTGTATGAAAGGAGAAAAATAAGGGCCTCTGTGTTGGTATGAAGGCTGGAAGACCAAATGAAACTAGAGTGAAAAAATGTCCGTTTAAAAGGCATAACTCCCTTTTCTCTGGTAGCATTGATTTCTGGAGCTGCCTCTGAGTTATATGACTTTTAAAGCTCTAAAACATCTTCCCCACTTCTGGTTTGTGTCTGAAGATGGAATTTGAAGAGTCAAATCCCACAAGAAAGGCTCTATTTGAAGCACTTCCAAACCAATCTGGAAAAACCATAACTTCAGAGAGTTCAGGATGGCTTTTCATAAACATCAAAACATTTTTGTTCTGTCTACTGACAATTTACTGCAAGTGATTTGAGGTTAAGTCTTCAACAGTAGTATCTTAGGGAAATACCAGCATTAGACTGTGTGCAATATCTTGGGCATCGTGCATGAGGAAACAAGAATAAGCCCACAGAGGTACATTTCCATCTCAAGCCATCTCTGACCTCAGTCTGTGGTCAATTAAAACAAATATGCATCTATTGAATTAATTATTTGTAAGGATCATCTTATGTGAGTATTTCTGGTTTATATTAAAATACTGTGGTCCAAAACTTAGAAGGGGGTTGATATAAAATGCTGAAAATAAAATAATTACAAAAGTAAACACAGAAAACATATACAGACTTAGGAAATCAGCCATTTGGTCACTCATCAGAGTATTGAAAATGTATCATGAACAACTTTTTTTTCCCTATAGACATGAAAGTTGAAAACTGCTAGATTTGCAAAGGATGTCTACATTAGCTGTATATGAACATTCTAACAATCTTTAAAACATAATAATTCTGAAACTAACCTATATAGGTGTAGTTTTGCAGAAGAATTTCCTGCAGCTGTCAAGTCCTTTAAAACCTTGCTTTTAAGCAAGTATAAGTATTTCTTACCTACTGCTATTCTGTCCTGATATTGTTTGTCTTCTAAACACAACACTGAATTTAAGTCTTTGCTGTCCTCTGAGCTGCCAGATTTCTGTTTCTCCTGTTCCTCATCTTCTCTGTATAATGTGGAACACATGTTTTTGGACTAACCCTTAAACTCTTGACTTCATACTTATTTAAAATGAAGGAACATGAGTTTACTAATCCACTGTAGGATAGCATGGACCTGAGGGAATGTGAATTGCCTTTAAAGGAAAGTTTGACTTTCATTTATAGATTTTCTATTCAGAGACCTGAAATTTTAGCATAGTTGACTAAACTGTGCTGAAGCGAATCATCTCTTTCCTCCTTTCCCTTTTTTTGTATCATTGAATGTAAACTTGTTGATAAATTTACATTCTCTCCTGTACACATGGATGGATGGACGGACATATGCATATATATATTATATATATATATATATATATATACACATGTCCAGGCAAAAGATCAGATTTTATACTGATGTAAGTTGCTTTAACTCTCTTTCACCATGGATTCACGAACCAATGCAGAGCTGTAACATCTAAATACGTGCCCCACTGTTTTCAGTACTTGTTGCTATGGCTGTAGTACAAAGTCCTGTTTTAAGTACAACTACAGAAATTCAAGAAAGCAAGAGACAGTAACTGAAATAATTGTATAAGGGGCACTAAAATCAATAAAAAAATTTTTATTAGCATACTTAAGCCTAAACTTTTAAAATTTCTGCATGAAGTAAAATTATGTGTCACATGTGGAAAAGTCAAGTTTTTATATTTAAGAAGTTTGATACAAGATATGCAGAAATGAGAAATAAGATTTTCTAATCAATTCCTCTTTTTAATTTATTGGACATAATTTTATAATAAAATCCTCAAATGTTCTCACCATGTCATTTCCTCAAGTGCAATTGTTTCTTCCTATTGAAAGTTTTTGGAATACTACTACAAACCCAGAGTTTTGGGAAAATGCTTTTTACTCTCTCAGTGAACGCTTCACTCAGGTCAATAAAAACATGGTAAGACTTGCCCTTACTGACTAACCAAGAAACAGCTTCTTGATCTTTTTTTAATTATACCTACAGTTGCTCTCTAGAATCCTTAATTAAGCACCTAAATTATTTTTCTCTAAAAAGGAAGAAGCACCTGTTTCCCTGAGATGTCAGCAACATTTGACTTCTGCCAAGCCCTGTCTTTGGTTTTACCACTGGAAAGAGAAATCTCTCTGTTGTGTTTGTATTTACCATGTGTGTATGATAATTAGAAAATGATCTTAATGACAATTTTTGGCTCCACATTAAAATATATCTCTATACTTCTGGAAAAAATTAACAATTTTCATAACTTTCAGTCTCTTATATCTAAGCTTCCTACTCTTCATTGAGATAACTTAGTAAAAATAACCTGACAAAAGTGTTGTTTCAAAAAGAGTGGGAGCTACAGTTCTATATATATTTGAAATCAAGCCAGTGTTACTTAAGTGCCTAAATATGGAATTAGAACTCTACCTTTAGGCATCTGAAATCTGTGGCCACATCTATTCTAAAACATCCGCTAACATTAGGAGAAGTAATTCATGCTTATTTGAGGTCTGAATTTAAATTTCTTCACTTTGGGTTTCCCCTTTTTCTCCCCATCTCCCACAACTTTGTTTAATGTTTCAATCCACTTACCTCAGCCCATTTTTAAATAGTATATGAATGAACAAATAATAGGCAAATTAAGGTTAATATCCACTTTTATCTAAATTCTGTTTCTGGGACTAAATATTGTTTCCTCTGAACTTAAAATAAAAGAATTGAGGCTAGGTAAAAATAAAGACGAAATGATGGATGCTCTCCATCTATTTATTTATTTTAAGAAATAGCTAGAAAGGGATATTCACTTCATCTTTTGTTCAACTTTTGTAATTAAAACTTTGCAATCTCATATTTTAAAATTACTTGAACCCTTTTTTCCACTCTTCTGAATAGAAGCCAAGAAGGATGAGAGTGGGAAGAAAGACCAATGTCTAGATTAGTTTCTCTATACATGTGTGTGTATGTGGGGGCTATAGACCTCACAACCTATTTAAGGCTTTCCACAATAAAGAAAGACATAGATTTTTTTTTTTTTTTGTCCTGAAATTGCATGAAAGAAAAAGAATAAATCAACAGCATTAAACTCAAACTTAAACATTTTAATGTTCAGAGCATTCACTGTGGGTAGGGAAACTTCACTTTCAGTTATTGCTCCTGGTACATTTTCTGTACAAAATGTGCCAGAACACACTGAAGTACAAGTTGAAAAAGAAAAAAAATGAGCTCGGTTGTTTAGATGAGAGAAAAGATTCTAGGATTTGGTTCACAAATGAGTTTAGGCATCTCCCTGCAGTCTTGAGGGAGATGAACTGCTCCTATTGTCAGTAAGAGATTCCAGAATTTTAGCTAATAAAATTTTCTTTAAGAATCTATAGTGGCTGGGTTACTTTGTAATGACACCCCCCCCTTTTAATTTTTGAAAAAACCTTCCTTTTGTCTGTGAATCTTGAGGCTGTCCAACAACATTTCCTTCAAGAACGTCCAGAATATATCAGTATGTAGAGTAGCACAGGAGTTGCTACTTTTGTTTTGATGGCCCACATTTCTCTAAAATATGTGTGATTCCAAAATGATCAAGAATCATTGACATTTTTTCTGCACTCCTCCCTCCCTGAAAAAATATTCTACAGGGTTATTTCATTATATTCTAAGATCAACAATAAAATCTGACAGCTAATTTTGCTGATAAAGTTATTATATCTTTAATTATTATGACTTGTTCAAACAAGATGTCATTAAAATGAACATTTAAATACACTCTTCCTTTCACATGAGTAGTGCCAAATAAAATTGTGTTGAATTACATAGTTTCAGTCTTGGCAAAATTATACAAATGTAATCCAATGTATAGCTTTTCATATGATGTGTTAATTTTTTAAAATGACAGTTAAATAATTAAATTGGAATGTTAACAGCGGAGGTTCTTTCTTCTGAGAAAATTACGTTGCCATTAATCTCACTTCTTGCTGATGTTTTACCTACAATGCTATCAGAGTTCTAAAATCCAAAGCTGAGTATGGAGCTTTAACGTTAACTTTGCAAATCTTAGAGCAATAAAAATTCAAGATGGTACTCCACACTTCATCATAATTTTGTCACATAACATTAAGATTTTAATAATGCACTTTATTCAATGGCTTAGTAAATTTTGTACCAGTGTAGAACAGTCACATATACTGAAGAACACATAGTACAAACTTTTATACAGTTTTGTGTGATCTTCAGATATTTGAAGGTCTGAGGAGCTAGAAAGCTTTGTTTTGTTTTAGCTTTTAGTTCAATGTAAAAGAAAATATTGTCCATCTGCCCAAATTTACACAGTGATTATAAATTTTACCTAGATGACGAATTTGTAAGGAGCTGAAAATAAAAGGCAAATCTTTTAATTTTAATTTTTTGTTCATAAAGACAACTTGGCCTAACTAAGGCATAGAATATATTCTTTGAAACAAATTGCATAGCAGTAAAAATGCTCTGTATAAATATTTACTTGTACAAGATGCTTTTCACAGCAACTGCATTTTATAGGCCATGCAGGAATTAGTTCAACCAACAGTGAAATGTCATCACCTCTAGAGTAAAATGTGGCAGTTGTTTAACAATGTACATAAATGATACAAAACAGTATACAGTGAATTAAAAGTATTTAAATACTTTATTCAGTTGCAACTGTAGAGAATATTTAAGTTGGCATAATGTATTTACTCAGTTTGGACTTTGTCCAGGATGCTGCAGTTAACAATTTTAGCTCTTACGAAATGTGCCAGGGGATATCTAATTAGGCCACTCGGTCAGCATCTTAGATTTATGTATAGTGTACAGATAATACCTCCAGCAGCATCTTAGTACGGCATTGATCCAGTATGGAGCCAGAATGAAGAATACCACCTACTGAGTGACCAACACCACTTCCTACAACAGCTGGGTTTTCCTTGGAGGTCTTCCATCCCAATTACACAGCAGGCCCAATCTTGCTTAGTTTATGAGATCTGACAAGATCAAAGCCCAAGGTGGTATAGCTACAGACTTATACTGTCTTGTGTATTTGGCTTGCTAGCAAATTTATGTCAAATACATGCATCAAATGATTTCTAGTCAAATGCATTGTTGTTGTGTGTGTGAATATATGAAAGAAAGGAAAAAAAAGGATTATTTCAAAACTAAAAAATTTTTTTTAAAAAATATACATATTGCAACAGTCACAAAACTTGCTTTTGTCTTCCTCAACCTCACAGATTCTTCAGCTCTATCCTCTCTGTCAGCATTGAGTGACAATTTCTATTAAAAGTTTGTAAAATTATTTTAATACTCATGTAAATTTTCTTTTGACCAGGCTGCTTTTCAACTCACTTTAAAATAACTGTTCAGCTAGGTAGTCTTAATGTATGTCCTTTTACACATTTGTTTCCTTCTGAAATTAATGTAGATTGTATTAGACTGCCAAATGAACAGAAGGAATTTCCCCTCATTTTCCCTCACAATATCCATCAGACGATTGTGCTGTAAGCAAAGTCTACCCGTGCTCTTTCAGGGTGTTCTAGTTTAAAGGGACTGATGTGGTTGAGGATATCATAACACATGTGCGTGATCATGATTTCCTACACGCACAGACAGTGAACGTGCTCAAGACCCACTGGTTAGTGGGAGTCACTGGCACAGTGACCAGTCATCTGCACTAGTGCATTGTGTTACTCACCAGTAACACAGCGTGTGAAGCCCTGTGTAAGCACAGTACACAATCTTATGTCTTCTGGGAGTTGTAGTTGGAAGCAGAACAAGAGCTGTGCAATACCTGAACTTTACATGTCACCATACCTAAAAGAAAGGTATTTCCTAATGTCAGCCAGATCCTTGAAACCATCCTTTTCACAAGCTCTGAGGTAAGAGGAAACAAAGAGTTTCTCTGCTCCAAGTCCTAACGACATGGTTTCCAGAGTCCTCTCAGGTTTGAGCTCTTTTCTCCACATCCTGGCTTGACCTCCAAGGAATGCAGCATCCATTATTTATTAGAATGTTATTTGCAGTGCTAGCGATTTATTCACCACCCCATGACACCATCCCAATTTTTTTGCTAGTAGCCTTGGTGGCGAGCCATCTTTTGTCCAAATGGTAAACAGAACGAATTAACAATTGCACCCATAATTAAGTTATTGTGTACCAATTATTAACCCACTTTAATAAAGTTTTCCCCCGTGCCCAAATCTTGCCTTTCAGTGTGCAGCTCCAGCATGTCTAACTCTTCTAAGAAGAATATATTGGGCATATACTCTGTGCAAGTGCATTTGTGTGAGCAATGCACACAGCTCATGGAGTTTGAACACAATAGTAACCTGTCAATTCAGGAATACAGTAGATTTTTGCTAAATAACTTCTCATGTGGCTGTGATGCCACATAGATTGAAGGAAATGACTGGATATAGAAACAACAATGATTTTAGAGGACTATTCGGTAAAGAGGTTTCATTTCCATGGCTGGTGGTTTCCTAATGATAATGAAATGAATATAAATTCTGCTTAGAACCTCACACCCCACCCGAGTCAGTGTATATGGGGCCTATATTTACAACACTGAATTGTCATTTTACAATTTTCTCTTCCATGTACTTAAAGTCACAATTATTTCTGTCTGATATCTCCCAAGCTCTGGGCATCAAAGAAAACAATCAGCTAACAAAATGATTTGGCAATACACTTATCATTTCATGTTGTCTCCCTTCCTTATATATCAATATATGTTTTCACTTCCCCTTGTAGGATTTCCAGATAACAGTTTCAGTATGCTGATTTATATAATTTTTATCTTGTAATTACCAGCCTACTCCCAAAGTCTGCTTATACTTCCAAATTGTTTACAAGTATAATGAACTAGTATTGAAGTTTCTCTGTTCATTGTTTATTCCTTGTGGCAATGAAGACTGAGAAACACTACTTTGGTATTTCTTTTCAACCTTGAACTGCATACTAATAGGTAGGTGGATTGACAGGTAGAATAACATTGCTGGGGCAGAAGAAGGGAAAGGTTCTTTGACGAAGCCTGTCTTTATGGCATGCACACAGTGATCTCCAAAGTAAGGTATATGTAAGTACCAATTCCTTAGTTTAAGTCTTTGTGTCTCTTGACCTGCCCCTCTACTTACAGCTGACAAGATATGTGTATGGTGCAGAATTTCAGTTTTCATTCTTAATGGGGAAAGTATCAGGCCATTTCAAATCATCTGCTATTCTTATTAGTACCTTTCTTTGTGTCTCAGGAGCTCTAAAAAATGTGTATCAGCTATTATAAGAGTAGGTTTGTTTTTAAATCCAAAGTTCAGCTTTATTTAGAATGGTAGTTTTATTGTATAGTAATAAGTCACCACCACTTTCTGTTGCCACTATGCGGCAGATGCGCATTTGTTCATGTTATAGGATCTGTGGATAATATGTTTCAGATTGGCATTATGTACCTATTTTAAAAAACTGCTCTTCAAGTGGTGGGTATTTTTTTTTTTAATTTTTTAAATCAGAATTATCAGAATATTCCCAAGCACTGGAAAATTATTCTTCAGCTCGAATTTCTCTTTTTCTCTCATTCTGTTTGCACACTCAGTTTAAAAAATCCTCTCTTTTTCTGCTTCAGAAAGCTGAGATGTGAGAGTAAGAGGTGATTGAGAATGTGAATGCTGAACAACATAGGCAATAAAGTATCTTTCTTGGCATTTGTGAACTGAACTGGGACAACACAGCTGTATCTGAACATTAATTCCTCAATAATTGATGATTAATCTATTAAAGTTTAATGGAGAGTTGATAAGTAATGGTCTGGCTGCCATGTCACTTGATTGTAAATATAGCAAGTTGCCTGGAAATATGTTTTTTTTCTTTTGTCCATCAGAAGCAGACATAGAGGAAGGAGAAAGAAGCAAAGAAAGACAGATGTAGGGAGAAAATATGTCTGTGAGAAAAGTTTGGGTCAAGGAACCTCTTTTCATCATGGCAAGTGCACAGCTCTGGTGGCAGTCTTGGAGAGTCATTCACACAGGTAGACTTCTCATCTGAACATGTCACGTGTGTACCTCTTTCGTTGCAATTCTGTGCAACACAAATCATTTTTAGTGCACTCCACAGGCTTCCTGAGAATATCAGGTTGACCATGTTAAACCCTTTTTGTGAATACATTTTCAAAGCAGTAGATGGCATTTTAGATGGGAAGAAAACCCAACCCCAGTGCAATAACAAAAACAAACCATTTGCAACAGGGTAAATTTAGTTCTGCATTTCTTTGAGAAACTGTTGGAGATGAAGGACTGCAAATGTCATCCTAAAGTAACAGTGTGTGAGCAGGCTATCCAAGAGCTACACTTAATACTTAAAGCCCAGTTTTAGGGAAATCTAGAGAACACATGGCATGAGAACCACTTTTAGCACAAACAGCCGATCTTGCCTTCGCATATACCAGTGGTCCTACATGTGCTGGCACTGTGCTACTTTGTGGCCTTGCGCTTCTTTCCAGCCGAATCGATGTTTGTGCATGTGTGAAATTCACCAATATGGATGAGACCAATATGTTCTGTAACTCTTACTTTTATCTCCTATCAATCATGTATCATCATGAAATGGGAATTAGGAGTGTGTATCTGTTTCTGTGGAAAAGTACCAAAAAATATATTTGTTGCATTTGAGTATTTTTCCCAATGGATGTTCTAAGATGATTTAAAATGTGGTTCTCTTTCTATGGCAGTTTGTGTACACAAGAGAATTTAATATGAAATTGTTTTGTCCCATTCATCTGATGTTGCTCTGTGTTATGTGTAAGGCAGGCAGGGCATTATGATACTTTGGTCAGGCAGGATGCATGATGTCCCAAACAGTTGAGGAAACTGACTCTTAGAGTGTGTAAATGAATTACTCATATTTCAGGTGGTACATTATTTGAATATTTCTGTTCAGAACGGGTCATTTCTTGTTGTACACATTTTAACTAGGAAGCAAGAATTTACCATCAATCTTCTTCACTGTTCACTTTCCTTCACCACTGTGAGGGAAAGTGCCTTCTAGGAAAAAGCACAGTATTAGTTTGAAGCTATATTCTGGATCACGATAGAAAGTTTCTTGAATTTGAATAAGTTTTTGAACTTAGCTATGCTTCACTTTCCTCTTTTTTAAATTAATGAAATCCTTGATGCATTATAAAGTTTTACTGAAAAAAAATAAAGCTATAACGATTATGGAGAGTTAAAACAGCATTCCCAACAATGATAGAATGACCTAGAACTCTTGGGTTGGTAGAGCTTCTCACCATGTTACTTCTCATTATATTTGAAAACAAAAGGTGAGTTTTAAACCAAGAAAATTAATAAGAAAACAATTCCATTTTCCTTCATTCAAAAACTAAGAATTGTTCATCTGAGTTCTCAGGCACTTGGATATAGCAGTCAATTTAAAACACATAGCCTTTGGCTTACCGAAGCAATTTTATATTCTGTATGACAATTCTTCATAGAATTAATGTGTGATAATGCCTCAAATATTTTAAATGTACACTTTAGCATGAAAAGATTATAAATTATGCTTTATTTCAATGGTTCTAAATGCTGGTAGGACAATGGAGATGTCTGAATGACAAGCAAAACCAGCTGCAATATGACAGATTAGGTTATGATGAAAGTATGAGCCTAAGTAAACATCATGTGATTTAGAAGATTATATTTTAATGAAAACAAATATTTTTAAAGATACTTATAATTCAGAAAGGAAGAAAGGATTATTAACGTATATTTATATCCAAATATAGAGAAGAAGTATTTTTTAAAGTCTATATGACATGATTGCAATTTCTATAAGGAAAAAGATGTGCAACCTCAGTGTTGCAGTTGCAGTTGAGAGAAATCATGTGCCAAGGTCTGTTTTATGCGCACCTGAAGATGTCGAGAATTTCTTTTTCAGTTAACCATATACCTCAGAGTATCTTAAGGTAGAAAGTAAAAAAGCTGTTTGACTTGTAAAACTATAAGAACTATAAATGCAGTTACTAATACATATTTAGGCAATGATTCAAATACAACTTCAGTTAACCAAAAACAGAGCTCTAGAATAAAACCTTGCACCAGTAATTTAGACCAACATGTATATTTACCCTGGCTTTAGGTGTATCAGAGCATTTACTTTGTTAAAAAAAAACAAACAGCAAAAGTCCCCCAAAATCCCGCACAAAATCAGCTCTGTGGTTGCAGCTGTAAGCTGGTGAAAGCATTCCAGGTTCTCTTTAATAAAACACAGTTGGGTGCAACCATACCATCGATTAAAGGCTGGACATTTTGTGCACTCCTCCTCCACCAAGGTAAGAAGCATACAAAATATAGTACCAGCCACAAGGTACCACCTGTTCCAATCAACCCTTGTCGCTCAAGTCATGCCAGCAGTGGTTCAGCCTCCTCTTTGGGTTCACCCATAACACTGAGTCTCAGGAGACTGAGTCCAAGCCATAGTTAGGCTTACTTGGGAATTTCACGCAGTCATATAAAGTCTGTATTCAGGCCTTCCCTTCAAGT
Source organism: Oxyruncus cristatus (assembly GCA_013399855.1). Lineage (NCBI taxonomy): Eukaryota > Metazoa > Chordata > Aves > Passeriformes > Cotingidae > Oxyruncus > Oxyruncus cristatus. The sequence goes on along the minus strand of VXAY01004421.1, from coordinate 795,372 downwards.
GTCTTTATTTCTCATGTCGAATCAAGTAGTAATAAAAGTTTTATTCCTGAAGTGAAGAGCTGGAGGAGTTTGTTTTCATCTTGAAGAAGTACTACATCAGGATGATGCCTGTGTGAGTGGGACAATAATGGATGCACAAAACTTACTGGCTTATACAAGACAGAGAGGGGGTCAAAGACTGATTCATGGAAGGAAAGTTCACTAATTCATGAATACATCTGGTGTTTGGGTTTTTTCTACCTCAAATCTATTATGTAAATGCAAAAAACTGTATGTTACAGTGGATAGGGAGAAGTTGGTATAATACCAGGCACCAAATGACTTATTTTCACTCGAGCACTAATTGCTTATTCTTTTAATTATTTATTTAATGATATCTCATTTGTATGAAGTGATTCCCATCTTCCTCTTATGAACAAAACAATTGATACACATACTGCATAACATCATACTTAAAAATAATATAAAATCTTCATAATTAGAAATGTTGTTAAAGGAACTTGTTGCAGAAACAAATCTATTACAGACTAGCTACATAGCAGCTTGACAAAGTCTGCAATTAAACTCAGTCAAAGGCCAACCAGACTCAGATGCCACCGCTGGAAAAGTAAAATCTATAAAGTGGCATCTGGGTTCTTCATCTGCCAAGATTGTCCCTGGAGTGGTTAAATTGTCTGGCTCCTTTGCATGAACTGACAGGAAAAACAAACAAGAGAGGCCTATGTTTGACTTCACCAGTAACATAGTAATATCAGATCCATCTTCAGTGGAGTATGAAGACTTCTCAACTCTCACTGATCACCTGTGAGACCAAAAAAACTTTTGGACTCAACATATGTCAGATTTTTGGCCTTTTATGGTCTAAAATTGTTCTTGTAATGAAACTGCTGAGCCTTTGTATGGATTTCACAAACTTTTTTTTTTTTAAGAGTTGCTATTGTTGCATTTTGTGTGCCAAAAGCAATGGAAAATATATAGTTCTTTAAAAAATTCTGTGCTTCTGCAGAACTGAAATTTGAAATCTCTACATTTGAAATTCAGCAATGTCATCAAACTCTCAGCCTTCTCAAATACAAAGGTAGACAAAATTTCTGAGACCTACTGTTAGAGAAGGTTTAGAAGAGACAAGACAAAAACATATCTAATTTCTTTGCAATGGGGGTTGAATTTCTTGTTGTATCATATACGAGTAGTGATATGCTCCCACAACTTTGGCCAGAAGTTGTCCATGCCATGGAGCTGGACTTCCACATGGTACACAGCTGATTATAAGTTGTTTTGCAGAAGCAGGACTTCAGTTTTTTCATACAGATAGTTTCAATAGCTTTTGTACTACAAGTTAAAACTTTGAGGGAGGATAATTGCCTTTCAATCTGTAACGTCACAGCGGGAAGAAGAAACCTTCATTCTAACGTGGTTAAAGCAGCAGTGGAAGTGGTTACAGTTTGCAGGTCTTAAAACAAACAGCAAATTGTTTATCTTGTTTATCAGTGTTTGTCTTCTCTACCATCGGAGTACTTTTTCAGAACCTCAATTCCCTGGCTGCAAAACACCGTCTGATAATTTCAGCCCATATGTTTTCACGAGCAGTTATTATCTTTGGTAGATTTTTTTCTCCCATCAGTCTTTCCCTGACTAAAATTCTACTACTTAGTAGTAGTAGTCTGAGCTACTTCCTTGTCTGTTCAACCCTTCTTTTTCTAGGATGATGGCCCCAGCTCTCTCAGTTTCTTGCTGCAGTAAAGGTTTGATTCTCCTCATCGTTGTGCATTGTGTATTCTGGCTTGAATTCAGCTCTCCCGAATGTGCTATTGGCATGTATATTGGCATGAATCAATAACGGCATTTCAGACGAGTTTTCCATAGTGCTGTACGAAGACATTAATGTCGACCCATCCCAGAATACACCTACTTTTTTTGGGGTTTTCTTTTTATTTCTGCCTATAGTACTTTGGTAGATCAGATTCACACGGTGATGGGTAAACAAGCACTGGTCTTCTTCCTCACTTGTTTAGAGTTTGATAGCTCCTTTGTTTGTAGTACATATTCTTGTAAGCCCCTAAGGGTGAGATTCATGTCCTATGAGCATTTGAATTTCATCCTTTTTCCATGACTATTCAATCTTCTGCATTTGCCTGACAGAGGAATCAATCAATGCAAGTGTCCTGCTAACAGATCAACCTCTGTGTAGACAATGTTCTGCCAATTTGTATCATCAGCTGTTTCAGTAACAAACGATTATTTTTACCAAAATCATTTATATGAAATCCCAGCAGCTCAATCAGAAGAATAACCTGTGGTTTGCCACCATTCAATCCAATAATTTTCCCATTGGTAAAATTTACTGTTGTCTGCCTTACAATTCTTACCCTATTTTACTATCTCTCAGCTTCATTAAATATTTAATAATTTTTGATATAACAGCAAATTCCATATTTAACTAAATTCTTATTTAAATGCTGTTATAGAGACCTGGGATAAAGGGAAGGGGTTTAAAGTTATTTTGTTGACTGACTGCAAAGGCATGAGGCAAATTCATTTTATTTACAACAAGAAAATGAGTATAGTAACAGAGATATGTTATTTAATTTGCTTATCACACATTACACTTTTTTTTCTGACTAGACATTTAAGGTCTGTGTTCTGGAGTCCGCATCAAGCACTGTTTTATTGCATTAATCTCGACTGCAATTATTTTGTGAGGCTGCATGCAATAAAGGTCCTCTTTAGCATCCCTTGATTTTCAATAGAAAGGGACAGTATCGGTGCCTGTTATGTTTCAAGAGCCCTTCAGAAGATTTAATAAAAAAAATATTAAGGTAACTTAAAAGAGAGGGTTACAGACTTTTCTTCACTTGAAGGACAAATGATGACATTTAGGTATTTGAAAATAAGTAAATTAAATTTAAAGGAATTTCAGTAAATTACATTTAATCAACATTCTCCTTTTTTACTTGTTAAAGTTAGTTAAAGAAATTAGTGTAATTGTTTGCTTTTGGAAAGAAATTTTCAGGGCTACTTATGACAGGTTTTACAGTACAGACTTTGGTAGACAGTACAGCACTGACTTGAATATAGTCTTGTATTTTCAAGATTACTTTTTTAATTTTTACCAGTATTATCCGATAATAAAAGGAAAAATATGTATAAAATATGTCTGAGAATTATCATTATTTCAGTACTTTAAAGTGGGCTGTGAGGAAAGAGAAATGATACAGGTGGAGTTATATTATGGCAGGATGTGTTTCAGCGTGTCCAATAGTAAATGGATATGTAAACTGTTATCATTAGCTTGAACTCTTCAAGGCAAGAACCTGTTCTCAATGCTCTATGGAGGCGCAGGTACATTTATGGAACCATATAAATGCATCAGGATAAAGTGGGTTAGGTTGGATTTTTTTTCCCTTCACTTTTCGTCTTGGATTGATTGCCTTAAATTATTTTCTTGCTAAAGGATTTGAATTACTTTCCTCGCTTATCAGAAAAAAAAGGGTAAATTAGCATATTGAAATTGCAGAGGGGTTTGCCTGCGGGATTGCAGACACAACTGGTTTTCCCTTTAAGATTTATTTCTCCTCCTGCTTACCTTATTTAAGAGTTCTAGTATTAACATTTATGTACTAAGGTATTAAAATCAAGGGCTCTACTAATCTACCTTGTGAAATACCTAATTTGTTTAGCTTCAGTGCACAGAATCACAGGAGAGTTAACACAGGGCTCTCATATAAGTCTTACATCTTGTGACAACACAAAGCACCTCTCAGATGTTAATATACTGTGGGGCTTTAAACCTCATGCATTTTGCAAATATGACCTGAAAACAAAATTCTGTTTCTTATGGGTTTAAATACTCCATTTCTTTGAAATTTTTAAGTTAAATACAGCTAGAATTTTATTTCAAATATTAATGAAAAACACTTGCCCAAAAGTTCTAAGAAATCATTTGGTTTATCTCTAAAATATTTATACTACTCTCTTATGTTAATGCTCACTTTTTTATTTGTTTTATTATAAAGTTAAGATGCCAGAATTTTCATAATTCATACAGACAAAGCTTCCTCACAATTTCAGATTAAATAATTTTTTTCTGAAGTTTTGGTTTTTATCAAGCTCTTCTGTCCTAAACTGAGAAACTAGGACCACAATGAATAGATAAAGAGTCTAAATGAGCAAATGAATAGCTGCCTCAGATACCAGATTTTAAGTGTCCAGTTAAAAAAAATAGGGATTAAAAATATTAAAGGCTCTTTTCATCCAAATTATTAAAAAAGTGCAAAGGTAAAAAGAATCATGAGATTCAATTTTCAGATACTTTAAAATGTGTTTTAGTTAAAGACCAAAAAGCATGCATTTATTTAATGCGTTAGGTTATTTTTTTTATAAAAGTAATGATCAGACCATGAAATAGTTCTCTGGACTTATTCCAGGAAATTTCTCAGCCATATAAAAAATGTGCAACAGTTGCACCACCCATTTTTCCTATGGTTTCTGTCTCCAAAGAAGGTAGAAAAATTTATTGTCTTAGATCTTAAAGTTGCCAAGCAGACCTTCCTTTGGGAATCATCTTCATTACTGTAATTCTTAGAAGCCCAAGTCATGGGCCAATACTCCCTGGTTCTAGTCACTGTACAAACAAATTATGTATAGCTGTGTTTTTTCTATAATGCCAGCCAAGACCGAAGTAGTGAAAATAAACAATTGTAGCTGTATCTGCTGCAGACTAAAAGCCAGAGTACTAACATCATTAGTCTTCTACAGAAATTACAGCATGAAATAAATAAAGTGATGCAGTGAAATTAGTAGTGTAGAAGATCTAGTTTCTAGACAACAAAGCACAGTGGAGATTTTTCATATCTTAACTTTGGTATATGCTACCTTGAATTTTATAGTTTTTACCAGTGCTGTTTTTTTAGGTTTTTTTGAGCGACTGTGACTTTCAGGGTAGCTTGATAGATGAATGCAGGATAATTTTCTGTGAGTGTCCTGGCAGTATTAGGGGGAACCACTTAAGTGTCTGAAGCTACTATCCTGCCCTGCTCCCTGGTGGAGGGAGTAGAGAAGGTGTCCCCAAGAAGTCAACTTTAGCAAGTCAGGTTCATGCATAGTGGTTCATGGCTCATACATTTGTGATGAAGCAGAAGATGACATCTGATGTCATCTTTAAAATGCAGTTTAATCTCATTTGAAAGGAAGCTAAATAGCATAACTTAAGAAAGGCTCTGCGTTCTCCCTGAGTTTATAATCATGAAAATAAATCAGAAAAAAAGCATAAAAAGATTGAATTATAGCAGGTAATTCAAACAAAAGGCATACCATGATAGTCCAGTCTGCGTCTTACTCAGTCTGAATGATAGTTTATTTAATAAGAAATCTTATTGAAGTGGCTTGGTTAGCGATTGGGTAACAGCTATTCTGTGTCAGAAAGCAGCGGAATCCAGCAGGTGAAGAGTACAGTGTAGTGTTTAATCCTAATAGCATGCTAACAACTGAGCCTTTGGCCACATCCAAAAATGCTCAAATATATTTTGGATGAACTGTATATTTTCTACCAACTTGGTGGTCTTTTATCCCCTCTTGCTAAAACAGTTGACTTACATAGTCTGCAGAAGTCTTTTACTCAGGCACACATTGACTACTTATTTTCCTTTCTGCTTTTTTCATTTGGTAAATGTGAGAAGCTACCAAACTAGAGGTACATTTAGTATGCCATTTGAAAGTTTTGTAAGTATGAAATACATGAAGCTGTCATCCCTATATGGACATATAGGTAAGCACACAACAGTAGTTTCAGGTTTAGACACACATTTATAAACAAAGGCCCTGCCCAATGGTTTCTTGCAGATAAATCTTCACTGCACAAAGATGTCTGATAGGTTCTTGTAGATAGATAAGAGCAAACACATTTATTGTGAACTAAGTGCTTGCCCTCTTATCTAACGTTATCTCTGAGATGCTTGTGCAGCTTTAATTGTTTGTCTTCTCACCACCGATATATTTGTTTAGTGCAAAAGCACACCTCCCATGATGATAATTGAGAAAATAAAGAAATTATGATGAACTGCATGCACAGACTCCATCATGTCTCCTGAAAACTACGTCAGAAGCAACAATGTTGTCATGTTTCATAGCAGCAGACAGAGAACGGCTTTCCAAGTCATTAGTGAGTTAAATGTCATCATGTTTCCTCTAGGAAATAGCTGTACCAGCATGCCAAAGAAAAGGGCAGTTTTGATGGCTAAGGAATATTTTGAATATTTGCATTGAAAAATGGATTTTATTTCCAAATGGACAGGATGAGCATTTAATGCAGAGGACAAGAGTTTTGAATAATAGAAGCTCCTTTTGCGTAAATTTTATTAAAAAAACCTGTAAAAAGTTATAACAATAATATGTACCCTTCAATACATTCTGCTCAGTGAATATGTAAGTGCTTTTGAATCATTTATGCCTACATGCAGGAAACTGATAAATTTTGAACAAATTTAATTGAAATCACCCCTGGAGTGAGTCTGAAGGAAGGATTAAATTTAATGGTCTCACAGAGTGTCATACTGTAGCACTCAACTGCTAGCTCTGAACTGTATTTTTTCCCAATAAAAGATTCTAAACCTCAATCAGCACATGAATGTGAGTTTAATCACATCTCAGAATGAAAATCACTTTGCTTTGCTCTCTAATGAGACAGAAAGAAGATGTTGAGGCAGACAAATCATGAAGTTTTGTTTCAGTTTAATGGCGTGATACAAAGACACAGGATTTTTTTCCCATACAGTTTTAAGTGAGTTGTTGTCTTTTATCTGAAGAAATAAGTACAGGCACTATTTAAAAAATGTGAATGGATATAGGTGCTTTTTGGTATGTCATTGAACCTGTATTACTCTCGGTGGAATGTCCTGGTCATATCTGGGTACAGATACATCTTCAAACATGTAATTCTGCATCACCTTTGTAGTATTCATGATCTAAAGATGTATGGCTTCATCCTATATTGCCATTTTCATTTCTGGGAGCAAATTTTGATGACTTGTAGCAGAGTGTTGTAGTAGAGTATTATATCCTCGTTTCTGTTGGAACACAGAAGAATCCAACACTGCAGAATCCAACACTGCATGTGTATTTTACTGTTACAGGGGGTGTATAGTCTTTTATTTCATTGTTAAGTATTTCTAATTGAGTTGCACTTCTGAACTGGTTCCTTTTTGATGCATCTTTAAAGTAAATTTTTCACAGCTAACAGCCAACTGGATTCCTGTCTCTGGTGTCCAGTATGAAACCCTGTAATCCTGTTCACAAAAGCACTATGGGAGCACAGAGGAAGCTGATGCCTGTGGGAAGTGTGCTTTGACCATTTAGGTAGTCTGTGCTCTGAGCTCTGGATTTTATGCAATAGCTAACTACTCTGTTAAATTAGATTGTAGTTGTAGGGAGCACCTAAAAGAGCAATTTTTGCTCTCTAATCTAGCTCTACCTCAACTTCTCTTGTTTGAAATCAAAAGAGCAATCTCAGTTCTTTACAAAAGTGTTGTGAAGATAAATTAATCTATGCCAAATTAAGGTAAATTAATTTATGTGGTGAGGAATGACGTGGAAAATGCTCATGAGGAAAGTAATAATTCTATATTCAAGAAGGACTTGTGTTAAAGCCGTGCTAAGAATTGATTTTTCACTTCATTGGCTGACCTGAAAAATTGTGGAAAAAATCAATTTTGGACCAACCTGAAATGATTTTCTCTCATTTTTCTTATGAGAACATAAATATGTGGAGTAATATATAAGTTTGGGCTCAAACATAACATCTAACTTGTCTAGAAGTGAAAAATTTCATTGTAATCTTAACTATTCATATATTTTTAACAAATTTCAGGTAAGTATGGTTAAGGAATTCATCCCTTCCAGTTTAATTATCAACAGTTTATTTTGCAAATAGATTAGCAAGTGTTGGATTTGTTTGTTTGTTTGTTTAAGCCCCTATCCCTCCTTCATTGGTGAAATGCAGTTTTGGGTGAAAAAATATGGCTAAAACAGGGTCTAGTTCATTGCTGTGATGAATCAGGTTTGGTGAGCATGCAGATGGCTGTGTTGGCTTAAGCATAAAAATCACCTTTTCACCACATCACTACTGTGCTTCATCATCTTCTGCTTCAGTCTTCACAATTTTGAATATCCATGCTTTGCCTTTTCACAGTGTAGTTCTATGTCTAAGTGTTTAGATAGTTGCATGTTCTCCTTCTGAACCACATCTGATCAGCACATCTATCACTTCAGTATAATACTTCAGTGGCTATTAGAGAGGTGCCAATGCTGCAACTTCCCAGTGCCATGATAGTGAAGTGACTCTATATAGATTATAAAGTAACACCAAAACTCTTAGTTGCTGGCACACAGCAATTTCACTATACAACCATGTAATCAGGCTTCTATACTAACCTGTGAGGTTACTGGTCAACCAATAGCTCTGTCAGAGAATTCAGTGTGCCGCACATTTCTCGTTGATGCACGCAATGTCTGTATGCCCCCTATATCCCACCCAATTAGCAGTATGGACAAGCAAAAGAACTAGGGGCATCTTCAGTGCAGAAAAGTTCAACCTTAGGCTGATGTTACAGTATCTCACCAGTAAAAGACTCTTGTTTCATTGAAATATTGTAAATATGATGAAAAGTATGCCTTAAACCATGAGCAGGCAAAACAAAACTAAATAACTGCTGTTAAATAAGCACTAGTTAAAAATTTTGCCAATGACTATGTAAGATATACTACCAGAATACATACTAGGGTGATGAAATGAAGCAGTACAGGCAAGGACTCAGGAAATACACTTGAATCCTGAAATACACCTGTTTTAAAAAAGTACCTCTATGTCCTACTGTGGCTTTTTTTCTATGGTTGGTTATTAAAACCTTTTGAAGTCTTGCTAGCTCCTTTTTAAATTATGTTCCAGCATCACAAACTTTGTTTCTCTGCTTTTTGGTACAAGAGAGGGGAACAAGTTTTAAGGGCTTCTCTAATAACCTTATTATAACTGGTACTAATATTTACACATATCAGGCATAAAATATATAAATATAATTTTTTTTTATAAGTGTGTGTGTGTGTGTTCACTTTTTGTCAGTGCTTTTACCATTCATAGCAGTATTTTGCAACAGACAAATCAGTAGCTTATTTGGATTTTGTCCTTCAGCCTTACTTGTAAATGTGATGGCAGATTTAAGTAATTTCTTCAACACACGTACTTTTTCCTGAGAGCTACCTCTTCATATTGCTCTCCTCCTCAGTGATCAGTTAGAGCTCTGGCATTCATAGATGTTAATTAGGTTTAACTCATCAACTAAAGATGAAGAGCTGTGAAAAAGGCTGTTAAGCACCTTCACTCCTAGCATTGTTGGTACACAAGAATCCTTGAAACAAGAAACTAAATTCAGTTCCAGAGGCAGGATCTGGATAATCTTTCAGTCTACCAGGTTAATTCCCATAGCCAGGGCTACACAATCTCAACTCTCTAACTTCATCATCTGCGTCCTTCCCCCAGTGCCAGAGACAGACTCCTAGTTAGTACCAGTGTGTTGTGTAATCTATGTGGTCCTCACAGATTGAAGAGGCACAGTTTAACTGCAAGTCCTAACTGTTATTTTCATTGCAAGTGCTTGTCCACAGAGAGTTCACTAGAGGTGAAATTAATTTCACAATTCTAAATATTTACATTTTAAACTGAACGTAGGCTGCGTGTTATACTCTGAATCAGATTCACGTTATTTCTTACAGTTCTACAATATGCAAGAGAAAAGATGATTCTCTATGTAATGGTATGGAAGAATTAATGGGGAAATATTTTCCCACAGATATGGAATCCAGTAAAGAATTCCAAGAGTTATGCTTATATCAGTACTGAGTTGACTTTATTGACTTTCAGGCCTGTCGAACTGAAGAGGCAGAGAACTACCTGGACTGAACTCTGACTGTATTTAGAATATTAAAACTACAGTATTACTAATAATTACAGTATACTAATAAAACATTGTCAGTCATCAGCATTGACATTATAAGATGGAGTTCAGGGAATTTCCTTTATCCCTTTTTTTTTTTTTTTTTCTTCTTTTTTTTTTTTTTTTCCCCAGGAGATGAACTGGAGAAATCAGAGATTGAAGAGCTGGTGAAAGAGTTTTTAGAGCAAACTGGTTATATGCATAATAAAGTATTACCAGGATAAGTGAAATTAATGAAAGAGTTCAAAAGGAATTTGGATTTTAAACATAAAAGCTATTGATATGATCTATCTATTTTTAGATAAAACTGAATATTATAAAAAAAGAAGGTGTCAAGGTTGAGGACAGTCCTTGAAAATAACTCCAAAAGAGAAATCAGTGATCTTCTGATCAATCTCCAGAAAGAAAGATACAGATTTCTGATTTTCACAGAGGCAAGTTGGCAATTAGAAAAATATCCCTAAACAACACATTAGGGAATGCTGGACAAGTGAACAAGGTCAAACATCTCTGTTGCTTCACTTATCATTTCAGAGACAGGGTATAGGGCAGAATAGATATAGGTTTGTATCTCTGTTGAAGGTCATTCCTCTCCATCCCTGGTATCAGAACCAGTTTGTTTCTACAAAGATTTAGAATGAGTAAATTAAAAGGTAAATACATTCCTAGACTAATCTATGACGTGTTCCGGGGATTCTCTCTGAATCAGTCAGACATCCTAATGAAGATGAACAATTATCAATGTTTGATGTTTAATGAAGAAGAGGTGTGAACATATTAATGAGCGTGCCGGTTTTGTGCTGGAAATTGTGTTGGTAACCCAGAGATGTTTTTGTTACTGTTGAGCAGTCCTTACATAGAGTAAAGGCCTTTTCTGCTTCTTACTCCACCCCACCAGAGAGGAGGCTGAGGGCACACAGTAAGTTGGGAAGGGAAACAGGTGGGATAGCTGACCAAAGGGATATATATAGAGCTGAGAGAAGAAAAAGGAAAGGAGAATGTTTAGAATTATGGTGTTTGTCTTCCCAAGTCTTGGAGCTATGGCATGATGGAACCCTGCTTTCCAGAGATGGTTGAACACCTGCCTGCTCATGAGAAGTGGTGAATAAATTCCTTGTTTTGCTTTGCCTCTATGTGCAATTTTTGCTTTAACTATTATACTGTCTTTATCTCAACCCACAAGTTTTCTCACTTTTACCCTTCTCTTTCCCATGCCACTGGGGAGCAATGAGAGTGGAATTTGTGAGGCTTAGTTGCCAGCTGGAATTAAAACACAACTGTGGACTTAAGGAAGTTGTTCTCTGTTGGCAGAGCAAAACCTTTGAAAAATCCTGAAACCTTCCATAGACCATGTGAATACAAACAAGAAAACAAATATCCTAAAAATTAGAACTGTGAATCTATGCAGCTGATGCAGAGAAGGAATTGTGATTACTACGAAGAACACAAAGAAATTGAAACAGATTATAATGATGAAAGTGTAACAAAGCATCCCCAACTTTGAAGACCAATGCAATTATTTAATTTCAAAGACTGCAAATAAGTTTTCAATGTCTCAGATTTACCATTAGCTCTACTCTCAAGCCACTAAATTCACAAGCCAGACATACTCTTTTCAAAAGTAGCTAGTTGGGATTTTATGTCTTGCTGAATTGATTCAGAAAACCATACTGTTTAAAGTTCCTTTATTTCTAAAGTCATTTAACTTTTATGCAATGCTTTTCTACAAAGTCAATCCAGTATGTGAGTTCATACAGAGAACACTAATTGTCTACGAGCTAGCATTTACACAAATAATTATAATAAAAAAAATTAGGTGGTGGTTTACTGAAGGTTATAATGGGATAAGTTGAAAGAACCTCAGAATTGCCTTTAATTGGTTTCAGGACTAACCATCTTAGCAGACTCACTTCTCTTTATTTGGCTCACTGACTTAAGAATCGGAAAAACTGACTTGCACTGGCAGGCTGACCTTGACTGCCGATGTAAATTGTTTTGGCCTTGGTTTAGGCTACCTTAGACTTTCTTTCCTTTGGTAACACTTATGACAAATAATAATCAGACTGAGGAACAAACTTAACGCCGTACCCTGCCACATTGCTTGTTATTGAATTGTTCAGAAAAGAAATTCTATTTCTTAGATCTTTCAGTAACCATTCTATTGATTCCAACATTTTTTACAGCATGAAGTCATAATCAGAGAATTATAGGACGGTTTGGATTGAAAGGGACCTTAAACATCATCTACTTCCAACCCTCGTGCCATGGACAGGGACACCTTATTCATACTTAGTGCATACTAGACTTACTTCTTGTCTCTTTAGCTTCTTTTCTATTAGATTTTTTGAGAATTTGGTTCTCGTGGCCTTCGTATACTTAACAGTAAGCTTTAATTAACATCATACCTTATGAAACCACAATTCTAGCAATTTCCATGCAAGAAACAATAACACATAAATTACATTTTGAAGCATAGTAGCATTTTGTGTACATATTTTAAAGAGAAACAGCTGTAGAACTTTTGACTTAGTATTGTAAAAAAATAGAATTTTTGCACTTTTTTCCCCCAACTTCCCAGGAAAAATCATAGGAGAAACTAGCAAGTAAAAAATATTTGCATGATCTCACAGAGATCCAGAAGTTTTGGGGAAAAAAATGGAATAACATCATTCATCAAGAGCTATTACAGTCTTTGTCTGGGCCTCACAGACTGTTTTCTTTGACAAGCCAATTTCAGCATGAAAAGGACCTTAAGGCCTTATCAAATAAATAAACAAAGGCAACTGTAGCTTTCTTGATGGTTTTCAAGTCTAAACAGACTAAAGGGAAGTTTAAGCTTTTATTCTGAAAAAGGTATCTGTCATGAAGCATGAGGGCTGAAGGATCTCTTGAAACAGGAAAGGAAGTGTCTCAGGTTTACAGAGAGATTTCTTTCAGTGAGAAGGTTATGGGATCAATGCTTTTCTTCTAAATCTGTACTCTTTCCTGTAGCACTCCTTAATTTCAACCTGTAAAACTTGAAGGATCTGAGGGTCTCAGCTACTTTCAACATCTAGAGTACCACTTTTGAAAACTACAACCAGTATTAAGCTAGTATTCAAACCTAAATTAAGTTATATAATTTTTTTCATAAGTTCATTTGCATGTGTTTTATATAACTGTGTATAACACTTTTTCATTCTTGTACTAGCATTTGAACATCTTTTCTCTTGCATTATGCTCTTTTATATTTTCTTCTCTGTGATTCCAACCTTCATAGCAGTTTATAACATAAAGCCATTGTTTTTTCCTTCCTATTTATGAGACCTTTTAAAGTTTGTTTATCATCTTCTCCCTCTCCTTGGCATTATACTGGTATGTGTATTCACTCGCCTCATATGATTGTCCTCTTGTACAGTCCTCACCACTCAACCAAATCAAATCTAAGCACCCCTTTAGCCCTACTGTCTCACTCCTTGGGTCTATGTCAGCTCTCTGTACCTGCAGTGTACTTGAAAAGAAGAACATCAAATCTATACGCTTTTATATGAAAAGGCTTACTCTAGATTATACACTTGCTAAAAAAGAAACCCTTGTCTCTAGAAACTAAATTACTCTGAAATCACAGTAGCAATTTTCCCCCCACCCATGCCTTTGCACAATTACCAAACACATCCAACATGAAAGGGTGGGTGGAGTTCCAAAAGATTCTTGCAAAATTCCCATGAAAAATAATTCATGCGAAACTACACAGTCTTGAAGCAGCAGACAAAAAGTATTCGCTCTAGATAGGTCCTTCAGGTTTTTTTTCTTGAATTTGGGGGTTTTTGTTTGTTTTTTTTGTTGGTTGGTTGCATTGTTCCCCCCCCTCCCCTTCTTAAATTGCCCATTGTGGTCATGGCTTAGGGCTTGTGTTAAAAACCTGAGAACTTTTGCAGTTTAATTTTTACATTACAGTAGCAAATACAACTGTTACAAAAACAGTTGCCCTCTGAGGCACTATTGAGTCCAGTAGAAAAAAATGCAGCGAGTACAGAAACACGGTAAATTCCAAATGCATTACTTCTTCCCTTCCCCTTTCCAAACACAAAACATTCAACTACATCGGATTCTTTGATTTTTGATAACAGGGCTCAGTTTCTAAATGTAATGTGCCCCAGGTTACTTCGTAAGTTTTCTTGGCCTGTGATCAGGAGCACACCTGACAGATGCAGACTACCTCTCCTGTCACCCTCATGTAATCCTTCATGTTTTGTATCAAAGAATTCCTTCAGCAGTTGAAAGCAAATTTATCCTCAAAGGTATTTATGACAAATACAATAATTCCTTTTAATGCAGGGACTGTTTAATCCACCATCCTATTAAACACAGTATACCTCCAGCAAACAACCATTACTTCTCATTATCATATTGCACTTAAAAACACAATTAATCCTTTAATAGGAACCTAAAATACATAGTTTCCTCTATGCAGCACCTCTGCTGATAGTAATCTGCAGAAAGTGGTATCCAAAAGTTAATTAAGAGCAAAGTGTTCTTACATATTAGGCTTCCTGTTCAGACACACAATGGCTTGATGTTATTGGTGCTTTCACTGATTAAAAGGATTTACAATACATAGTTTTGGGAAAGAAACTCTATAATTGCTGCTAATTGCCTTCATTTTCAGATGGTTGGACATATTTCACATGAATCTTGTTCTACTGTGCTAGATATTTTCCAAGCATATATATTAAACTTTGCCTTTTATTAATTCAGAAATTAACTACAAGTTTCTTTTCTTCCTTACTGATTACTCCAAAAGCTACTTTGGTAAAGTGCTTTTCCATAGCCAATGATAATTATGTTTAAATAGAGAATAAAAATAACTTTTGATTAAATTTGAAGGCTTATGGCTCAGAAAATATGCTTTCTATTCTCACTTGCACAATGGATTTTCTGTGTCACTGAGCAAGCCAGGTATGATCACAGCTACTTTTCTCAGTCTTTCACTTGAGAGTGTTTGCTTTTTAAAATATATCTTCTTCTGTCCATCTAATTTGAGCTAATCAAAAATAATGACAAAATGCTGTTGGAAAGAGGATGTTGCAAAAAATTTGAATATTGAAACATTCACATGCATCAAATTATTACAAATTGTAAATAGGGTATTTTATTTTGTTGAAGTAACCTCAGTCAACATATTCTGGGTTCTTGAAGCAGAAAACACCATTTTTGACTTAGCTCACTTTCTATTCACAGTTGAGTTGCCTTATGATGTTTTGCCCCTGGTTTTGACTGGACTAGATCAAATATCTCTTGATACTGAAGAAATTGCTTGAGGTGTGGCCTAGAAGATAAATCTAGCTACTGAAAGACCTACTTTTTAACCACTTGAAACAGAAACCCAATCCAAGGTTTTTCTCATACAAATAGAGTATACTACTCAGCAAGTAAGTAGCTATTGGAGATGAAATGCTCTTCTGCTGAAGCTGTTTTACCATGAACATAACAAACACATGGTGTAAGGATTTGGTGGGTTTGTGCATGTTCCCCTTCAGAAACAAAGTAATAAGCAAGATGAGTCTCAAAGACTTCAGTTGCACAGGGGAGCTACACTAAGTGATGTCTTGCACCTGGTACTTGAATTTCAAAATCTCATACCCTGAAGCGGTTTTGCCAATGATTATAGACTCTAGGACTATTTTAGCAAGCAGTGCACCACAATAGGAATGGACCTGTGATATGTAACAATTGGTGCACAGAACCCATCATCCATGTTATATAGGTGTTTTTGGGGGTGTTATTCAGACTGCCTCTAGTCTGTCTCCTGGACTGGACGCCTCTTGGCAGCTGAAGGATATTACATGTGGATATTCTTTGGAAGGACATTCTTTGAGTGAATACTCCAAATTAGTTTCATTTGACATAAGTCTAATTTGTGTGCTTTGAGCCTACTCTGCACAGTAAGGGGTAGGGACATTGACTTTAAAGCATATTTTTGATCCTAGATAGAAAAAGAGAAAACATGCTAAATTTCAATGTACTCTTTTTTATTGTAATTGTTTTCCTAGTAAAATTCTAGAATGCCTTCAGAGTACCTACACTCTCCCATCTGTAATATAAAAAAGAAAAATCAAACCATACACAACTTTACCAGTTAATGTTATTCATAATAATCTTGAGAATACAAGGTAGATGTCAGCATAGAAAGGTTACTTCTGCCATCTGATTAATAACATCACAGTTCTCACCTGGCTTTACTTTTGGTTAATTTTGATCCTGAGAAGCCAGCAATATTCAAATTCATTACTTTCTTTAGAAATATATCTTCTATTATGAAAATGATCTGTTAGCAGCAAACATCCTAAACCCTGAAAGCTTTTTTATGCCAGGAGCCAGGCCTATACAAAAAGTGCATGGTTGGTTGATTTGGCTTTTATGTTTTAAACAGCTGCCCAGGAAACCTTCAGTATTTGGCAAGATATTCCACCATTTAGCAGATTTCAAGACGTGTTTCTTAAAACATGTTTTCACCTGTTTTGTCAATGCTTTCCATTTCTTAGCATATGTACTACAACTTTTCAGAGACAAGACTTGTACAGGTAATTTTGATTCAATTTCTGAAATGATCAGGAAGGAAAACATAGAATTTCAAAACACATCAAGTAACCATATCTAAGTACAGTTTTAACACAAAATTAGTAGTTGATGTCCACCAGTTTCACAGAATATGAAGGGTCATGTATCCAAAAGAGTGCATTGAAGATTCTAGTTGAAATTAATCTTATTTAGCTAAGAATTGGCAGAGACATGCTTTGTAGTCCTGTACTTTTTTATCATCAACATTAAAAACTCCTCATGTTTAACAAATTTGTTTTCACCTATGCAATGTAATAATACTACTTTACTTTTGATTTTGTAGAAGGAACACACAGATACTAATTCATATCTGATTTAAATGAACATGCTCATGCTAGTTGAGGTATTTAGTTAGATTTCAGTCTTTCCAACTGAGTTACTTGAATGAGAATATTTTGCCTAAAGATGTTGATGTGGGAGGTTTTCCCTTTAGCAGTTTTACATACAAATTAGATGCATGTGTGTCTGATAAAAAAAAAAAAAATTAAGAAATTACCTTATAAGTTATTCTAGAACTAAAAATCTCTGGCAATACATTGTTGAGTATGAATCTATACTATCCAGTAGAAACTACTGTCAGGCAAAATATTTATATTCTTCATTAGTTTACAGTGGAACAAAAATATTAATGTAAAAATGTACAATTTAATTACTTCTTCATATTTATGACCTGCAAAGTTCAAGTATTTGTAAATTTTGTCATTAAAATCACTAATCCTGAAGTCTTTGCTTGAAACAAATTTGTACATTATCTGTATTCTTTATACTTTTGTATTGTATTTTTGATTTTTTAACTGCTTAACTGTGCTAAGTCCTTGTAACTTGGTACATGTATGACTTTTACCTTCAGCATAAAATTAAAAGGTAGGGAATAAGATCAAACTCAGGAACTGTCATGCCCTGTCTTAACTATGTGAGAATTTCTTCGCAGATTTCAAAATATGATGCTCCCTTTTAATCAAAGGGGTTGCATGCTCATCCCCCAATTATAAGATGAAGTGAGGTTTATATTCCCACCTTCATAACTGATAGTGCAGGATACAGTTTTTTGGGGGGTGTCCCCCTTTCTTTTTTTTTCTGACAGAAGAGAAAATGTATACAATGAAAAGAGAAAGGGCATAATTTCTTTATTTTTTGGTTGTGAAGAAAGAGGGTTAAAAACTTTTTGTAAAGTTAAAAGTCCTGTTTTCTAATCATATTTGACTTCAGGCGCTCCTAAAAACTATCCTAAAAGGAATCAACAATGCATTTAAGCTTGCTATTTACAAGTGGAAAATCAAATAGAAATTGTTTTAAATATGGCTGTGTAACTCCTAGTTATTTTTAAGTTATTGCATAGTTCTTCAAAATGTGTCAGATGAGTCTTATGCTGAGAAAGGAGAGATGTTATTTATAAATTTCTCACTCAAATCTGAGGTATTTTCCCCCAGAAATCTACATAACAGTTGCTTAGAATGATGTGGAACAAAATAGGAAGACTGGTCTGTAAGACCTAGTAGTTCTACAGTAATATTGCAATACAGTAAGGCCTACAAACGCACAGCATTGCCTTTTGGAGAGGATTCATCTTGGTATGTGTCAGTTGTGGAAATTCAGGAGTTACTTTATGAGAAGATGCTGGTATTGACAGAAAGTCACAGATCTAAGAGAAACAATATTCCTAAATCTTCACTTCTTTGGAAAGAACAATTTCACTGTTGTATCATCTTACACATTTTCTAACACTCTGATCACTGCCTTGCTTTCCTTTGGACTTCCTCATCTTAATCCTAAACTTCTTTAAGGGTTTGAGCATATTTTATTAAGAAAGTCTGTTATTTTTGCATCTCAGTAAAGCTATTTCAACACTTTTTTTTTTTTTGTTTGTTACAAAATGAAACTGATGCCTCATTTTTAGCTTTTCAATCTTAGATCCTTAGTGCTTAACTGCAACTTTGGCAGTCAATCCATCTGTGTTACTTTAATTCATTTTGTTTGCTGAGGCAAACACATGTCTGTACTCAGCAGCATGACAAGTAATGACTGACCCAAAAGTTTCTGGGGACATGATTAAGTGGGAGAAAAATAGTCTGTGGAGCTATGATTTTTAACTAAAGGAAAAGTGTTGAACTGATAAACTTTTTTCTTGCCAAATCTGGGACTTAAGACACTGCTTAATCTGGTCAACACGAATATTAGAAAGAAATTCTTTACAGAGAGGGTAATCAGCCATTGGAATGGGCTGCCCAGGGAAGTGGTGGATTCTCCATCCCTGGAGGTTTTCAAGATGAGGCTGGATGTGGCACTTAGTGCCATAGTCTAGTAACCGCCATGGTGTTGGATCAAGGGTTGGACTTGATGATCTCAGAGGTCCATTCCAACCCGTCTGATTCTATGATTCTATGATTCTATGATCCTATGATAAGTGTTCCATGTAGTGGAAGAGATAGGTTGCAGATGAGTGGCCGATAGGAAATCCAGATTGTGCCTGTGGGTTATCCGGAACTTAGGAGATAGTGTCTTTAAAATCACTTTCCATCTTCCTCTGGATCTTGCTATCAAAACACACATAGCTGCTCCGATCATATGTCTTCAACATCTGAAGAACTGAGAGCTTGTTCTGAGGTATTTAAGGCCACATGAATCTCTTTAGTTATTTAAAAAAATACCAGTTTTTCAATAGAAAATTTCTACGTAGGGGTCTTGAGATTCCCTCTCTTTTTTTTTTCTTTCTTTTTTTTTTTTCTTTCTTTTTTTTTTTTTTTGAAAGCCAATGCATAGGTCTTTGACAAATGCTACTATATTGCAAGATCAGGAGCAGGAAAGATGACAGGATGCATAACTAATGGAGAAACCAGAGACATGCAGGAGAGAACTGGGAAAAGATGAAAAGCAAGAATAAACACTTTGAAGAAGGGCTACTGTTTATACCTCTTAGAAAGTGCTGAGAACAAGGAGGTGGAAGATGAGAATACCAGTGCACTGAATGGATAGGAGAGTCAAAGACTCTAGGAGCAAGGGAATACTCTGTGACTATTTGGAGGCAGTCTTTTGTGGCAAGCAGTAGAGCACATGAGACAGAATGAGAAATGAATAAATCTCTAGGCCATGAAACTTGTTCCAAAGGGCTTTGTGTCAAAAAAGTGGAAATGAACAATGGATGTTTGAGGCAAGTTCGATTGGTCTCATGGAACAGATACTAAAGCGGGGAAGAGCAGCAGTACAGACATAGGCAGTTTTCCTGTTTAAACAGAAATAGGATCAGCAGAGACAATACTGCTGTTCAAAAAGATATTTCCTATCATGGATTTGTTGAGTTTATTGTTCTAAGTATAGAGTTTTGCATTTGCCCTTATTGGTTTGCATGTGTCTTTTTTCTCCAACTCGACAAGACCATTTCAAATTCTAATCCTGTCCTTCAGTGTCTTCACATCTGTCACAGTTTGGTGTCATCTGTAGATTTAATGGGCTTACTCTCTATGCTATCATCCAACATTGTAATGAAAATATTGAATCATATTAAATTAAAGACAGACTCCTGAAGAGCTCAATTTGATAAATCTCTCCAGTTTGACAGTGAGACACGGATAATTATTCTCAGTGTGGTTTTCCAGCTAGTTAGGCTCACCAAACAGCAGTATGGTGAGCATCTAGTTTATATTTCCATGGCTTAGTTATGAAAATGTTATGTGCAACAATGTTGAAAGCTTTACTAAAGTCAGCATGTGTCACATACTTTCCCCCATCCACTTGTGCTGTTAACTTTCATACAAAGAAATTGAATTGGTTTGACATGATTTGTTCTTAATGAATTTGTGTAGTCTGCTTTTCACCTTATTCTTATTTTTAAGGCATTTAGAAGTGTTTTATTATTTTTTTTCTTGCTGTTTTTCAGAAATAAGAGTTTTTACATTTGTTTACCTAATTTCAGCATGTTTACTGACAATGTTTAAATTAATATGCCTGAGAATAAGGCTTGAATTTTTGTAGTGCTACTCAAAATAGAAGTAAGACCTTTATCCAGAAGAGATTTCTCATGGATATGCCTCTATACTTGTAAATCCATCTCTACTGGTTTTGGGTGCGATGCAGTCCACTTTTTTTACAGTAGCTAGTACAGGACTGAGTTTTGGATTTGTGATGAAAACAGTGTCGATAACACAGAGATGTCTTCGTTACGAGCAGTGTTTACACAGCGTCAGGTCCTTTTCTGCTTCTCACCCCACTCCACAAGTGAGGAAGCTAGGCTGGCGGGGGCACAAGGAGTTGGGAAGGAACACAGCCAGGACAGCTGACCCCAGCTGACCAAAGGGATATCCCAGACCATATGGTGTCATGCTTAGCACAAAAAGTGGGAGGAGGAAGGAAAGCAGGGTGGGGGAAACATTCAGAGGAATGGTATTTTTCTTCATGAGTCACTGTGACACATGATGAAACCCTATTCTCCTGGAGGTGCCCTTGAGAAGTGGGGAATGAATGCCTTGTTCTGCTTTGCTTGCCTGTGCAGCTTTTGTTTTACTTATTAAACTCGTTTTATCTCAGCCCATAAGTTCTCTCACTTTTAGCCTTCTGATTCTCTCCTCCATCTCACTGTGGGGAAGTGAGCAAGCAGCTGTGTGGGGCTAAGTTGCCAGATGGGGTTAAACCACGACACCAATCCAATGCCCTCTTTGCTATTTTCGTATTTACCACCATCAAGTGTCTTCTCTATCATGTCTTTCTGAAAGTTCAAGGTTAACAGAATGAAAGCATATTTCTACGTCCACCCTGCAAAAGTTCTTGGGTGCTTCTGATGGTTTTCACACCCTTTATTTTCACAGATCAGACCATTAACAGAACAAAAAGAAAGCTATGTCCTATCTTACTTTTCTAGCTTGTTTTTTTTTCTCTCTCTCTTCTTCCAGAAACAGATGCTTTGGACAGATTGGCACATTTCAGTTCAGACAGTTTTATGTTTGTTTTATGTGGGAACAAGTTGGTCTATAGGACCAAATCAATACTATCATCAGTGCAAAATGTGTAAATTGCATACTTCTTTCCTCCGAGCTTGCGTGATTCTAGACATTATCTGTACTGAGTTTTCAACAGCTCACTTAAGTGATCCCGCTAAAGAGTAAAAGAATTGTAACCTTTCTCCCCTGGAACCCTTGAAAGACATTAAATTACCAGTATTTGGTATTAGTTATCTAGAGAAATACATAACTATGAAACTTGTATGACTACGTTTTATCTCTGTTTTTCTCAAGGTGCTAAAAGATCTTTTCCTGGTAAGGGCAACTATAATTTTGAAAAGAGACTATTGCAAAGGAGACACAGTCTATGTGTCATCATAAAACTTCTTTCTTGATATATTTTAGATAGAAAAAGTTGGAATTCTGGAAAAATGTAGTGGAAATTAACTCTGATTTTAAGAAATAATAACATATATTGTATAGAGAAAAGAAAAAAATTGAAGCATATGCTTAAAGTACTTAGTAGGTATTTCAACAAAAAAGACCACTGGAGAAATTGGTTTTTTTTTACTATTGGTGGAGGCTGCACCATTTGGTGTATACAAATGTGGTGAGCAATGATCAAATTAAACAAGAGAAGTAAGTCACCTCTTAGCAGATATATGTAAGTTTTAGTGATACTTTAACAACAAAATTTCAACTTTCAGTTAGGATAGCTGAGTTTCTGTGTTTGGACAATTAGGTCGGTATGTGGCAGAAATTTAAGTGATTCCACCATATCTGTGTCATTGTGACCACTTGTAAATAATCCTTTATACTGTGAGTAGGGCATACCACTGGGAAACATGGTTACACAGCCAAGCATAGGTTTATCTTTGCCTTGTGAAGTGAATGGGATTACATAATAAAATTTATTTCTTATATGTAAAGTATAACATACAAAGAGTTTACAAACTATAAGATGTATTTTTCCCAAGAAATCAGTGCATACGAAATTCATGGTCCAATTCAAAGACAGATAAATTTATGCTGAATGTCAATAGGCATGCTGCCATTGTATACATCATAATAACATCGTAATAGTAAGAAATTTTAACTTTATGTTCATAATTTTACTATTAATTCTTTAAAATTTGTTTTGTTTTCAGATCTACTAGCCTGGGTGCAATCCATTCATGTTTCTACGTGTTGATATTCTAATTACCAGAAGTTGTGCACTGAGACACACACTGAACAAAGACAATATATTATATTGTCATATTAGTGCAGTCTGAGCTATTAACTGAGATGCCAAAAGATATCTTCTCTCATGTTATTTCACATTCAGTTATGAATACTTAGAACAAGTAACTACATGATTTGTTCATTTCTCATTCCCCATCTTCCTCTAAAATGAGAAAATTATTCACTGTGGTCACAGATTTATTCCATACTCCTGTATTCAGCCAACAAATAAATAAACAATTTAAAAAAAAACCCCAACACCTCTCTCACCCTGAAAACCAACAGCCAACAACAAATAAACAAGCTTACTTGCTTACAACCTTCAAGAAATAAAAAAATCCCAACACTATGGTCAATGAATAATAAGAATAATTTTCAAAGCCACAGTTGCAGGTATATTGCATTTACTTATCTTACAGTATCTATTCACTGTTTCTTCAGTTTTGGAAATTCTGATGATATTGGTGTTCATTTTTGGGAATAGGAATGGCTGGAGATCAAGGCCATCTCTATGTTAACAACAAATATTGATCACTAAACTCACATTGGATATAGTTTCTCATGAAGGTGTAAACATTTGATATATTTGAGTTCATGACCATGTAAAACTCCATCTGGAACCTGTAGTCAGTGTGAGCATTATCAGTAGTTATCATGAACAAGAATATTATTAAAGCACATCAATCTCAATCATGGCTAACTTTACTGGAACTTCTGATTCTTCTCAGTCATCAGCTGTATCTGCATTGGTTCCTAGAAAGAAGTCAAAAAGAGAAACTGGTGAGACTTTGGAGTCTGTAATACTACACATCTGTTTCCATTTAGTTCTTATCCTAGACAGAGAGTGGCATTTCGATGTGAAATAATTTGAGGTAACACTGAATTTCTAATGATTGTGCACTCATTCTTTGCCCATTTCTAAAGACAAATCTCAGTTGCTATGTTCATTCCTTATGTAGTTGGTGTCCTTATTGTGCATTGGGAGAGCATTTTTACTTTTTGCAAAAATAATATCAACTGTCAGCAGCACAGGAATACGTGATGGGTCTCAGAAACAATAGTTCTAAAACCAGAACCTCATGTGTGTGCAAACATGAAGAATGCCAATCCTCTCTAAGGAGAAACCATGGAATCCAGCAGAGGTATGGCATTAAAAAACAATTAAGAAGTTTCCTAAACTTTTTTTTTTTTTCTCTGTGGATGCAAGCTCCACTGCAACACATAGAACTTGAAGAAAAAATATCTACAGTGGTACTGACAACAGGAGTACAATAAATTCTACTGTAAAATTGAATCATTGTCCCTTGTGATGGGTCCAGAGACTGACAAAAGTTCAGTTGTAAGCACAGATGCAAGCAATGTTGGGACATTGATGATGTTTATGGATATATATAATAACGTAGGAATTTCTGTTTATTTACTTGAAAACAGACAAAACATGTGAAGAGCCTGAAAGGGAGAATGTATTGGGGTTTTTTGTCAGGTAAAATCAATTATTACTTAGTAAAGTAATTGAATTGAAGACTGTTATGGCAAATTGCTTTCATAATGTACTACAAACTTTTAATCCAAAATAAGGTTTGTACCAGGATATATTGGACCTTACTATAGCGATGGATCCAATAACATATCAAATTGCCTCAGCAGAGTCCAAATGGTTCTTCAAATTAAAATGAGAAAGACTTCTTAGTTGCAATTGCAGTCTTCATGTGATCTTGTGAACACACGTTTTCGTTCCTCAGAGGATATTCTTGATTTCATCATAAACTCAAGACACATACAGAAATTCTGTCCCAATTTCATGCAGAATCATCTTTAACCTTTTTATGACTCCAGGAAAAGACAAAGGCAGGCCATATACATCTATAAGACCATGTTGGAGATATTTGAGGACCTAATGTTTCAGCTTAGGGTGCTTCTTGGAATGAAGTGAAAGTTTATAACCACAGACATATCAGATTCATATAATGACATATAAATGTTCATTTCATTTTTATTTTAATTGTAATGGTGGAAAATCTGTGTATTTTTGAAACAGTGAATAAAAGGTATCAATGTACATGTGTGCATTTACTAAGGGGAAAATAAGAACTGTTTTTTAAGGTGCTGCTTCGGAAGGCAATAATGATTCTTGGTGGCTTAAAATTTGAATGCTTTGAAGCCGGTTGTTTGTTCCTCTATAAAGGAACAGTAACAAACCCTTTTTGCTCCAATATTTTGAGCTCAGAAATGTATTCATCCAGGAAGTGAAATGAGCATCACAAAATAGGTAAGACCAGTCACTTATGATTTTTATGATCAGTAAGTTTCATTGAAAGAAAACAAGAGCTGTCTACATTTTTTCGGCTTCTTATATGAATATTTAGAATTGCTTGGTTTGTTAATCATTTAATTTCATCTGTAAGGTAAATTGGCAAGGATATACATTTTTGAGGCATGTATTGCAATAGTTTTTTTAAGCTCTGAATTAAATTTGTCAAATGAAGAAAATGATCAAAACTTTAAAGTCTGTCTCTGCTAGATTGTTTTTTGTAGTGGATTTGAGGTTTTTAAAACATCTGTGGCAGTAGGTATTGCTACAGACACTTGCAGGCCAGCAGTTCCTTACCTATGAGAATACCAAGGCTTTGGAGGCAACCTGTCAGGGAAAAAAGAGACGTATTACTATGCGAGAAACAATAAAAAGTTTAATTGGGATTTTTTTAAATAGTCACAGGATTTAGATTATAAAATAAAAATTGTTGCTATCATTGTTAGTATTATTATTGCTGTGAAATTATCAAAGAGAAGGTATAATGATTTTGTGTTCTAATAAGCATTTAGAACTTTGTGAACTTAGACTCTGTTTTACTATTTTTTTTCTGATGTTTAAGTTTCCCACAAAATTATTCTCAAAAATTGTAAAAAAAATTGTAAAATAATAAGTGTAAAATATTATTTTTAGTTTTCTAAGAAAGCTGTTCAATATTAGAAATAGAAAGTATGCATTAGATGTAGGCTGATTTCTTTTATATATATACTTTTAAGCTATTTTTTTTAAGGTGGGAATAGAAATGGGGGGAAGTTAGGATAAGGAGAAAATATTATTGAATGTACAAAAAAAGTAAGCTTGAAAGGGTCATGGAAATCAGTGTCACACAAAGTACAGCTAAGAAATACTGTGCACCCTCAGGCTTCATTTTCTGTGGCCTGGAGAGCCTCACCTGGGACCAGAATTTCATATCTCAGCCCAGCTAAAACAGCTTTTTTGACCTGCTGTGTTTGAAAATGGGACTTCAGATGAGATGCTGGTTGTTAATCACTGACTTTGCCCTTGGAATATTAAATAAAAGGCAGCGGAGGAAAGAGAAGAAGGGAGAGAGAGGAAGGAAGCAATGGAAAACATCTGTTCATTACAGTCTAACAAACAAAAGGGAAAAAATTATTTAATAGTTTTATCACAAGAAGTACTGGAAAGAGAAATGAGGTTGATTTATTCTAGCAACTGAATCATATTTTAGATAAAAACAAACAATACAGGAGATCTAAAATATGTGTGTATTTCATACAAGAACAAATGAACAATCCTAGTTCCCAAACAGTTCAATGACCTATGTTTAAGCATTGAAGTTACTAACTCAAAAACCAGAATGTCCACATATAAAAAATCAAGGTTCCTTCTCAAATTCTATATTCAGTTATTTGAATATAGATCTGGTTTTATAAGAAAAAATGGGGAGTGAATAAAGATATTTTCCTGTGTAAAACTCAGGAAACCACAAATAATATGGACACCACAAATAATAAAAAAATAAAAAATATTTTTTATTTATTTTCAAAATGGATTGGCTTTTTAATGCATACATATGTTATAATTTGAAAAAAAAAAATCCCTGAAGGATCATTTACAATAAAGTATCTTTTTACAAACTCTAAATTCAGATATTAATAATGAAAGAAATTCCACCACAATATTTTACTATAAAAGAAGAGAATACACAGAAAGCTGAGGAACACAAATAGACCACTATGTCCTAAAATTTGCTAACTGTTTTAGTGCATTAAATAGTCTCATTCTGTCTAGGCTGGCCTGGTGAACCTGTTCTCTTGCAGAACTTGAGCAGCAATGCTACGAATAACCAGGAGAGAACTGATGATGTAATATAATTACAAGAAGCAATATAATAAAAATATATGATGTAATAACAAGAAACAAGTTAAAAGGAACAAGAAAACCCCAAACACAATTTTTCACTAGTAATTTTAATCAGGAGTTTAAAAAAAAAAATTACCCACCTCCAATAACTTATGGACCTTTCAATAATTGTCCTGTTTGTCTCTTTGCTACTATATTTCCAGTTTTTCTGTAACTGTACTAAAGCTGTAAACAACAATTATAAATGCAGGATTAACCCATAATTTGTCATGCTTTATTTCCATTCTAGAAGAATCACCATAAAATGGTCTCTGCTCATCAGAAGAT
Organism: Oxyruncus cristatus; assembly: GCA_013399855.1. Lineage (NCBI taxonomy): Eukaryota > Metazoa > Chordata > Aves > Passeriformes > Cotingidae > Oxyruncus > Oxyruncus cristatus. The sequence goes on along the minus strand of VXAY01004421.1, from coordinate 768,172 downwards.
GTACTTGGAGCATAGGCAGCTTCAACAGCCTCAATAACTCTTGTTTCTTTACTCTTGTTTGACTTTTTTGAATATAGGATAATTTCTTAAGGGTGCTCTAAATCTGATACATTCTTTCACATACAGTGTTGCTATATATAGTACTTTTATTGTGGGTTTTCATCAACATTTCAGCACACAAAAGAATAAGAATTTCAGTTGCATCATGACAGACATTAAAATATTTACACAAATGGTAATATTTTAGGGTGCAAAAGAATTGAAAGTTAATTTCATATTCCATACTGATCACAGAAGGGTACAAAGAAAAATCACTGTAAAAGCTAAACAGGTCTTTAAATCTGCCTTCTGAAACACCACCATTTACACAGTTTTCTGAATTGCATAACTCTCTAACTGCAAGTTTGTTTACCTCTAAAGCAAAATGTATTAGTCAAACTTCTTTGGAAACAAAAAGGGAAAAGAAAATGCAATTATGCTTAATGTTAAGCTGGAAATATCATTTTAGTATGGTACCCCTCCACTCCGGATAGGAGACAATCCCTCAACCTATGCAAGGTCCTCATCTTCAAGTTCGAACTTCTTGAAATATTAGTTTGAATCAGCAAAGTGCTTTTGAGGAAAGTTTCCCAGTTCTCCCCAATTAACATTTTTTGCTTCAGAACTCCTGGCCATCTCAGACTATACAACCTGTTTCACATTCAGATGAAACAAACATCCCCAAGTGGACTCCAGCTGTTGATGGGTGTTCAGTTCATGGAAACAAATTAGAGCTAGCCTGAAGTGAACTCCCCCAAAATGTGCTCGGTCTGGACACCGGCTCTTCATGAGCTTTACAGACCTGATCATGTTGTGGTGTACTACTTCCAGATGTAGAGTCTACCTCTCTTTCTTACGTGAGCTCCAGCTACAGTCCAGGACAATGAAATGTCACTCATATGCAACTCTCCAGCTTTTTCAGGTCCCTCTGCAGAGCCTTCCTACCTTCCAGCTGATCGACACTCCCCCCCAGCTGGGTGTCATCTGCAAATTTGCTAATGGTACACTCAATCCCCTCATCCAGATCATCAGTAAAGATGTTAAACAGGACTGGGCCCAACACTGATCCCCGGAGGACACCACTAGTGACCGGCGCCAACTGGATGCAGCCCCGTTCACCACCACTCTCTGGGCCTGGACATCAGCCAGTTCTTAATCCAGAAGAGAGTGCCCCTGTCCAAGCCGTGGGCTGCCAGCTTTTCCACGAGTATGCTGTGGGAGATGGTGTCAAAGACTTTGCTGAAGTCCAGACAGACCACATCCATAGCCCTCCCCTCATCCACCAGGTGGGTGAAGTGAGAAAAAGAAAAAGACATATGTCTTTATGTATGTGTAGATCACTTTGCCAGTATGAAAACACATATTAAAATAGGAAAATGCATTCTTTCCTTCTTTCTTTCAAAGTTCACCTACAAGTAGGAAAGACATAATAATGTTTGGATAAGGACCTGAAAATAATGACAATTAAAAAAAAAAGGCCATATAAAAATAATTAGCTTTTGTGGGTTTATTTATATTTTTTACACTAAATATAAACAAAATGAATGTGTTTTCTTTCCATGTTCAACAAATTATTTATTCAGTGAGCTAAATAAGTTGAAAGAAATGTGAACTGTTTGGGCTTTTTTTCCTTTTTTTTTTTTTTTTCTGTTTTCTGCCTAGAAAAACAATACATGCTTTCAGGCTATCCAAATTAATTGGGTCTCTTCAGTGACTGGGTTTTGTAGATCAATTATCAGTGATTCAGGTTCTCAGTACATAATGCACAAGATATAGCTGAATTTAAGTTATCAGTTAATCTTTTCTCAGATGGATTTTGGTACCTATAAATTTTTCTATCAGAAAACAAAAGGTATATTGTGCTATTGTGTGAATGTTGAAAATACTTGATAGCTTTAAAGATCAACAAGTTTTCACAAATCCAAATACAGAACTTGTAAATTCTTCTGCAGACTGTGGGGAAAGTCTGAGCCCTTTGTTTGGCCTTGAATCGAAGCCAAACCCACAGGCTCTTCATACACTTCAAATTCTGTTGTTACTCTAGAAAGGAGGAAAAAAAACATTTGAGCTGTAAATGTGCAATCAATAGTTTTTTCTGTCACTGGGGAGAACTAAAGTGATATTTCTGCTATGTCCTTGAACTGGAATGCTATGTCATCAGGTGCATCTGTTACTCTTCATTGGGTAGTCATTTGACTTGAGTTCAAATTGCCAGACTTCTGAATTGATGCAGGACACTCTTAAGTCTTTCTACACCCATTCCTGGTTTTACAAATCCCCATATGTGAAGAAAAAGCCTTTATGTTTACACTGCCTTTGTGTTTTCAATGAATTTTATGTTTTACCTGTTTCTTTGTCTATGTTCATGCTTGATCACTGGCCATTTGATTGGCTACTTTTGATGATAGTGAAATGTACATTTGTAATGGTCATATTTCTGTTCCCTGAGAAAGCTGAAATATTTAGCATCCCTGTAATTTTGCTTTATGTTCACATTTCATGATATTAAACTCAAATGTGTAATACCACTTTTTAAAATAAAAGATTTTTTCATATAGGCCCTGGAAAATGAGACTTGCCTGAGTTTTGCCATGCTCAATATATAAATCCAAAGTAGTATGAGAAGGGGGTGAAAGAGGTTTATGGACACCACAAGACTTGAAAATATCAAATGAAAAACAGGTGGGTGTCCCCTTGAAAATGAGGGTATTTGAGAAAACCTGTAAATGAAATAGCAGCAGACAGGGAAAAAGAGAGAATAAGAAAACAGGAGAAGAGATTAAACCAGGAAAAAAAAAAAAAAAGTACATTTCCTGCCCTTCACAATGCTGTTGGCTCAGAGAGATGAATGAATGAACAAACAAATGGTCATAATTAGTCTGTTTTCTTCATTCTGACCTCATTCTTCCAGGTGCAAGTATAAAGGAGACAAAGAACTCAGTTCTCCCTTCTTACACAAAAGGGTGTAAGGTGCTCTTTTAACAGTACCTTCAACAAAGACCCACGATCTCTTTATCTCTTCCTGAAAGAGCCTCTGACCAGATAGCACGTGCAGAATGGGGTTCTGGATTGCGCTCAAGTCTACTATTTAATTTTATTTTCTTGATAAACTTATCAGATTAGTGAAAGAAACAAATGATGGTCTGAAAAGCAAAGCTTTTAAAGTGGGAATCTCCAGTATCCAGTCAGTAGATTCCTCCTTTGATTGTGGGTACCCTTGCAGATAATGATCTCAGTGGTACTTGCAACAGTGTGGATCCTCACCTGAAAAAAGTGGAAACTGTTTGCACTGGGCATTAAATATATTAAAACATGAAAACAATTTTACACTGGACGTTAAATAAATTTCATATCGATACCAGCTTCTCCCTGTCATCTATCTTTCAGTATTTTAATACCATAATCTAAAAAAAAAACTTGACAGCCAAAGCAGAATTTATATATTCTGCCAGGACAGTTGACTAACAGTGTTTCTTCCCTAACCTATACTGAACACAAACTTCAAAAACTACTTTCCAGTAGTCTGGATATTTGCACTCAAGTACAGTCACTGTGTCCTTTTTGCAAATTTAAACAAGAAGAGTATGGAAATGACAATAATGTTTTTTGATGATTGGTAACATAGACCAAATAATGTGTATTTCTTTCTTTGTTGTTTTACATTCCTTTAAAAACTATATTAATTTATGTTATATTTTTTTTCTTTTTACTGCCTTGACAAATAATTTTATTCCTTCCCAGTATGAAGATTTAGAAATGGTTATCCATACGTTAACCTTTATGTGACCCTGGCTAGCAGAGTTTGAGAGTCCTGATCTGTATACTGTCTTCAAAATGTAGTGTAACTAGTCTCATCATGTGGAGGTGATCCTGGCACTAGAATTAGTGACAACTTGGTGACCTATGTCACTGCTTTCTCTTGAAATAAAACTATGGCTACCAGTAATGGAAATTTTTCCTCCTTTTTTTTTTATAGTAGTTCCATTGGTAATAAAAATTGCACTCCGATTACAAGCAATGATTGTACCTGCTGTGCTCTGCATGGGTACCTCTTCATGCATTAGTAATACAGGTACTCAATAAAAACCTCATCTGCTTTCAGCTGACAATTGTTTAAATTTTCTTTACACAGAGGCTCATGTTCTTTTTTCAGTATGACAAAGCTTAATGGAGGTGTTGTGAAATGCTTTCATTGAAGATCTTCTTTAATTATAGATGTCCTGCATGACAAGTTCTTCTTTAGCATATGTTTCTTCACTCCAAGAACATCAGTTTAAGTCATTGATCAAAGTGTAGTTGGGAGAAAATCAGTATGTTAATAAATCCAACCTTGTTCTCCATGAACTTTCCCCTTGCCCTGAAATTTAGCCCCAGCTCCCCTGAATCAATCAGCACATTTAAAGGTGCCATTCATACCAGGTATAGCTTGTTGAACCACAAGAGAAATCAAAGCTAAGTTCAAATCCCTTTCTCGCTAACTGCAAGAATATCTTGGCTACTCTTCGGTGTTTCTCATGAGACAGCTTCTGCGAGATACCACATTGTCTTCTGTGGAGAAAGGGTCAATTTTGTGTAACTGATCACTTTGAAATTTAAAAATTTCCATTTAAATATATTGCATTGCATCTCTGTGCATTTGGCTCTTTGGAGCACACTTTTCTTTCAAAGACTCAGAATGTGTTTTTTCAGATCAAATCTGAAAGTCTTTTCTACACTTTTCACACAACTATATTTGAATGAATGTAAAGTCAGCATAGTAGTTTTTGCAGTCTTTAGAAAGTTAAAACTTGAGTGTAAACACACTGAAAAAATATTCCATCCATGCTTATTCCAAGTGAAAATATTAATTTACTATGTTTGATTGAACTAGGTAAAGTGTGACTTAAATGGATCTCACAAATCTGCATTCATGGCTTACCCTGGTTTAGCGTAGATGTTTTACGTGAAAAGGGGGGGAATGCTGTCTTAATGAGTAGTCATATAATTTGAGTGACAAAATAGTTCTGAGTGACTATTAAATTGACTCTTCCTGTTGCTATCAAGAAGGTATCAATTCTAAAGCAAAAAGTAAGAAACATTCTCTTAAATATCAGTATGACTACTTTACACATTAGAAAGGTTGTAGGGAACGATGGGAAGTAATTACAGATGCAAAATACATGCTGGAACACTTTATTATGTAACATGGTTGAGCTTACATGGGGTTAGAAACTGATCTTGGTTTGGGAATTGTTTTGGGTTTTGTTTCCATTACTTTGCAGCTTGTAATGCTGACAGTAAGCTTTGCAGAATGTCATAAAAGGTCAGTGGTGGAGTTAGCTCTCAGCTGAAACTGTATCTTAACTATGAAGTAGAGGTTATAGAAACATAAAAATAGTTTTTTTCATGGCAATTTAATTTTATTACCTCTCTGGCTATTAGGAGTCAATGTATTATCTACCGATGCTTATTCTTTGCACCTTCAAAGCTATATGTGATGCATTCACTAAATAGAGTGGTTTGAAAATTCTTGTATGCTTGTTGTATTCATCAAAACCCACAGACATATTGAACTCCTCCGAGAGTCTGAGGTCCTCACATCAGTCCGGTTAAAGACTTAATTTTTTGAAGCTCCAACTCATAATATGGCATATCCTTGAATAATAATGAGACAGCATTCTTTATATGCTGTATCTATGGGATATACATGCTGTTCTAAACAGTGTCAGCTACACAGTTAAAAAAAAAAACAAACAAAACTTTCAATGTAAATTTATTTTTATTTAATTTATATGCTTAATTTTTAGCACAGTTATTTTTAAGTCCTTGCCAAAAAAACCCTTGAATAGCAAAAGTTGCAAATCTATTACCAAAAAAAAAAAAATAGATATATATATTTCTCATTAACCCAGTTAAATTCTTATAGGAAGTATTGTGAAGTCACAAAAAACCCTCCTACTTACTGATCACATTTGTGTAAATTAACCACAGACTTATAAGGAAATAAACTATTAGAAGCCTAATATAATTATACAAAACTTGAAATTAATTATCCAGTAAAGATTTTTTTATTCTCTCAAACAGCAGAGATTATCTTTATTTGGTAAAAATTGTTATTGACCAATTGACTTCAGCAGACATATACAGATTTAAAAAACTGATGCTGTGGACTATCATGTTGATAGACAAGATAACTTCAACAACAGTTTGATATATTTTAAGAGAAAGCTCTTTTAAATATAACAGGATATATTCCTTCTTGTTATTAAAAGATGGCTTGAAAGACATCTTTACTGTCCAATGGAAAGTCCAGTAACTGAACATTTTTCATAATGTTTCTCACAAAATAAAATAGAAAGTTGTGGAAAAGAAAACCAAGCCTCTTGACAGATTAAGAAGCTGTGAGAAAATTCAAATCAGAAATATTGAGATATTTGTTTGCAATATTTTTATTTACACAGCATTATTCTCTACACTTGAGCTGAAACACTATAAAAATCAGACGTAATATCCTCAGAAACAAGTATATGTGGTCAAGGGCAACTGCTCAATTTTGGATGGGAATATGGGTAAACTAGAGGAGGTCCAAAGGGCAATTTCTTTTACAAGACCCTGGAGAGACTTTAGCGCTTTGGAGAGTTTTTTCTCTTCTGGTTTGTTTTTTGTGGGGTTTTGTTTGTTTGTTTGTTTGTTTTAAGGTCAGGTTATTTCCTCTTTCTAAGTGAAACAGTTTACAAACTTAAGCTTGGGCCTTAGGTCTTAAGAATTTTATTTCTTTGCCCACTCATTCCCTGTTATGCACATTTTATATCTAAAGCCTTTACATTTTGCTCCACCTCACTGGGAACTTTGTATTTCATTTAATTTTTTTTCCAACTCTTTAAGAGGAGGTGAAGATGTAAAGAACTGTGATTAAAATGAGAATAGCTAAATAGTCAGGAGTGATTGGTTCATGTGAAAGGCTCACAGAGAAAAACACAACCAGATTCAGCTAACACTCTTTGTTATCCCTTCTTCAAGACAGTCAAGTGTAATTTAGAGAGAGAATATACTAGTTTTACCTAAGTTGGAAGTGAAGTCAGTAGTGTGTTACCCAATGTGGTGTAAATCAGTGGTTGAGGACAATATAGTTTATAAGATCTCTTCAACTATTCTTTCCCACTGATTACAATCTCATGTATTTTTCACAGATAATTATTATGTGTCCTGTACTGACAACAGCCCTCAGTTTGATCGCTGTGTTTCCTTTGATCTATGCTGTTTACCAGAAAAAGTTTAAATATTTGATCTAATCAAGTTTTCTAGACTCTGTTTCTATAAGGGATGAACAGACATATATGTCCAGAGATGAAATCATACCAAACCTGGGTGGAATGTCTAAAACTTGTACTTTTAATTTCTTTTTAGTTCAATTAAAGACAATGAAGGCCATTTTTAACTTCCATAAAGCTACAGCTGGGCAGATGAGCACCTATACTGATTATATGCAAGGATCATCAGGTAATGCTGCAAAAAAATTAAACACTCTTTGATTGTTTTCAAAAGACAATGCTTTGTGTTAACTTCTTCAGATGCCACACTTTTCTCCTGTTCCCCTTTGTCCAAAATAAGAAGACAGGAGAATGCTAGCATTTCACATTTCCCATGAAATATACATAATATATATGAAATTGATGCTGTGTTTTGCATTTGAAAAAACAAGATTAATTAAAGTAATTATTTGAAGTCAACTTTTAGTGACATACTTCACAGAATTATGGTTAGTCATCATAATGTTTAGGTTTCTCTGAGTAGATATTTTTTCCAAATACAAATCCAATTGAGTCATATTTCCATGCTTCTCGTGAATTAGTGAATTTAAGTTAATTTGATTACTTTTGCTGTATATTTTGTTTGTTGGAATGGATTTCAGCAGTAACTTTTTAAAAGAATATTTGTAAAAATCTATCCTTTTAACTCTTGATGTGATTTTAGTTTGATAGTTTCACTTTTCACTTCTGTATATACTATACCAATATGTTTGCTTTACAAAAAAACCCTCTGTGTCTTTCCTCAGTTTTATACCAATGTATACCTGGGGAACCAAGGAGAGAGATATTTAGGCTCTAAAGAAGTGGAAAAAATACCATCTTCATGTTTTGACTTCAGAATTTAAATCTTTGAACTTCATTCCGTAGGTTGCCTAATTTGTAGGAAGTCGGATCTCTCAGTGTCCTCTGTATTTCAGAGTTTTATTGTAAGCAGTACAACAATCCTAAAATGCCCTGATGGACTTCAGCACAAAGTCCAAACATCTGAAGAGCAAGTACTTTGTATTCTGAATATGTTTTGTTGTTTTTTGGTTTTTATATTTCTCATGTTGATAGTTATATTAATGCTAATGTGTTAACTTCAAAGGAAAAAAAGCTATTTTAATAACACTTAGTATGGATAATTAGCTTACTTAGCACCACACTATTAGGAAATTTGGCGAGTGATTTGTTTGTTTGTGTTGATTACAAGTTTAAATATTTTTCCTTGCAGCTCAAATACTTTATTAAAGCTGCTCTACATTTTTTCCAAGTTTCATTTTATTTAGTTTGATGAGCAATTATTACTTCTAATGCACTTGCAAAATGTTGTCATTAAATACATGATGAAAATATTGTATCTGCTTTGATGTAGCATTTGATTTCTCAACTAAAGAATCACCATCTAAATGTGTTAAACTATATGAACTTAATGCAAGAGAAAGATGTAAATACGGACAAGAAAGAAGGATTGGCTGTCTAAAGTGCAATAAAAACATGCTTACTTATTTTTCACATAAAAGCATTAGCACAGATTAGTATTTAAAAGGTTTGTGTCTGATTTACAGGGAACTGTGTGAAAGAAAGCTTTAATGGTTTCATGATACATCTTTTCCATGACCAACTTTTTTTTCCTTAGCAACTGTGTTCTGTACATGCATGACAAACTTCTGTGTATGCATTCATGATAAATTGCTTATACACATGAAAAACTAAAGCCTCCTGAAAATTAGGTCAGTGTGAACAAACAAATGCTGGGTGTTACAGAGGGTGAACCCTCTGACACATTTCTCTGAAGAAGAAGGTGGGAAATATGAGAAAAGCTGCAAATGTCTTCAGATCCTTCTTTGTATACTTATTCTTTTCCAGTTTTAAAAAGATGTCTAATAATTTGGGGGGGGTTGTTTTCTACAGAAGACACTGATAAAGACAGCATGCTTTTAAATCTAAAAATAGAGGTCTCCTGTGGACACTTGGTTTCCTTTTACACTCTCCTGAAGTCTCTGTTTCTTCTTACAGTTCCCTTCCCTTTCTCCACAACTGTGAAAAGTCTCGAAGAGAATACTTTCAGTATTTTTATTTTTCTTGATATAATCAACATTTTTCAGAAAGCTGATCCCTCTTTCCTATTTATTTTTCTTGTACCTTTTTCTACCTCTGTTTCAATTCATTCAACTGACAGCAGAATACTGTTCCTCTTGTATTCAGTCAGCTCACTGCAGAGCAGTAACACTGGCCCATCAACACCCCTGATCACTGAAAACATTGTAAAAACAAGTTGCTCTCTTACAGAGTTTACAGTGGAATGAAAGAAGTCTTTTCCTAAAAATACAAAAAAGTATCTTTCAAAATCCCAAAGCAATCTTTTATATGAAAAAGAATGACAACAGAAACGTTTTAGAAATAGAGAAAACTCATCAGAAAGCAAAAGGTTTCCAAAGAAATCTTGCTCTGTCTACTGTGTCCTTGCGGGACAGGTTTTTTCTTCCAGGTCTTCTTTCACTCAACTCAGTGGTTTTCTGAACTGTGGCAAATTCTGCATTATGCCTTCTGTCCCTAAGATGCCTCTTTTTCTGTCACTCTTCAGAATGTGATTGCTCCCTTTTCCTCTCAGAGGTATCTTTGTCTTTTCATGTGTTACATAATCTATGCTTTCCATGACTCTCAGCCTTCTCTTCCTGGAGAGTAAGCTGCTCAAAGGGTAAGCAGGATCAACCCGTGGCATCAAATACCACCTGACATAGAATCGTAGAATCATAGAGTGTGCTGAGTTGGAAGGGACTCATAGTTATTTCCTTTTTTAAGGAGGTACATCATAGAAATGAAGACTAAATTCATCAAATAGATGGAATAATTTTTCACTGTTTGTATTCTACCTCAGACACAAGGAAGCCTTCTGCTACTAATTTGTTTCAACAAATTGCAACATACAGGACAAAGTGCTTCAGTTGCTGGATGTGATGGGCTGTCTAAATCATATGACATTGTTTATTCTCTGTGATAGACCATCTGTAAAGCCTGGCAAGCAGAATATCTTAAATACTAAGAAGCAAAGTTCTATGCATTCCTCTTCAGCACATGAGTGTGGTCACTCTGGAAGTGCTCTGCATTATCTCTGGAGTAAGTGTGAACTAAAAGCTTAAAATGAAAAATCAAAAATTTTCAATCCTGACTCAAGCTATTTACTTGAAAGATCTACACCTTTTGCATCACAAGGCTGCCTACTGCAGACATTTCAGGTTCATTTTAATTTGATACACTGGGAAGGCCAATAAGGCCAACATCCTAGTGGGAGTCTGTTATAGAGGTGGATGGATTATTCTACAAGCTGCTGCTTCTATAAATACCTTAATAGCAATAGGAGGGGCCAAGAAAACGTCCATTCTTAATTGGACACAGAGGGAGGGAATACCATAACCAAAGATGAGGAATAGGCTAAGGTATTTAACACCTTATTCACCTCAGTTTTCAACAATAAGACAGGTTGTCCTCAAGACAACTGACTTTCTGAGCTGGTAGACAGGGATGGGGAGCTGAATAGCCCCCTATAACCCAGGACAAAGCAGTTAGTGACCTGCTGGGCCACTCGGATCCTCACAAGCCTATGGCACCAGATGGGATCCATCCCAGGGTGATGAGGGAGCTGGAAAAAGAGCTCACCAAGACACTCTCCATCATTTGTCAACAGGCCTGGCTAACTGGGGAAGTCCCAGATGACTGGAAGTTGGTCAGTGTGATGCCCATCCACAAGAAGGGCTGGAAGGAGGATTTGGGAAACTGCAGATCAGCCTGACCTCAGTGCCTGGCAAGGTTATGGAACAGATCATATTGGGTGAGATCACATGGTACCTACAGGACAGACAGAGGATCAGACCCAGCCAGCATGGATTTAGGAGGGGCAGGTCCTGCCTGACTAACCTAATCTCATTCTGTGACAAGTTATTCCACCAGGTGGACGAGGGGAAGGCTGTGGATGTGGTCTATCCGGATGTCAACAAAGCCTTTGAAAACATTTCCCATAACATACTCCTGGAAAAGCTGGCAGCCCACAGCTTGGACAAGGGCACTCTGTGCTGGATTAAGAACTGGCTGGAGGGCCGGGCCCAGAGAGTGGTGGTGAACGGGGCTGCATCCAGTTGGCGGCTGGTCACTAGTGGTGTCCTCTGGGGATCAGTGTTGGGCCCAGTCCTGTTTAATATCTTTATTGATGTTCTGGATTAGTCTACATTAGCAAATTTGCAGATAACACAAATTTAGGGGGAGTGTCAATCAGCTGGAAGGCAGGAAGGCTCTGCAGAGCGACCTGGACAGTCTGGACAGATGGGCTGGTTCCAACAGGATGAGGTTCAACAAGGCCAAGTGCCGGGTCCTGCACTTTGGCCACAACAACCCCCTGCAGCGCTACAGGCTGGGGACAGAGTGGCTGGAGAGCAGCCAGGCAGAAAGGGATCTGGGAGTTTGGATTGACAGAAAGCTGAACATGAGCCAGCAGTGTGCCCAGGTGGGCAAGAAGGCCAATGGTATCTTGGCCTGGATCAGGAACAGTGTGGCCAGCAGGAACAGGGAGGTGATTCTGCCCCTGTACTCAGCACTGGGGAGGCCACACCTGGAGGGCGGTGTCCAGTTCTGGGCCCCTCAGTATAGGAAGGATGTTGAGGGGCTGGAGCAGGTCCAAAGAAGATCAATGAGGCTGGTGAAGGGTCTGGAGCTTAAGTCCTATGATGAGCAGCTGAGGGAGCTGAGATTGTTTAGCTTGGAGAAGAGGAGGCTCAGGGGAGACCTCATCACTCTCTACAACTCCTGAAAGCAGGCTGTACCTAAGTGAGTATTTGCCTCTTCTCCCAGGCAACTAGCCTGGGACAAGAGGACACCTTAAGCTGCACCAGGGGAGGTTTAGGTTAGACATTAGGAAGAAGTTCTTCACAGAGTGATTAGGCACTGAATGGGCTGCCCAGGGTGGAGGTGGAGTCATCATCCCTGTAGGTGTTTAAGAAAAGACTGGATGTGGCACTGAGTGCCATGGTCTAGTTGACAAGGGAATGTTCAGTCATAGGTTGGACTTGATCTCAGAGGCTTTTTCCAACCTAGTTGATTCTGTGATTCTGTAAATTTCTACCCTTGAAAATTTTATGGCTGACAGTGCACATAAGCTGTTCTAATATTTCTTCCAGGTTGTTGTCTCAGGGCCTCTTGTCTGTAAGTATTTTGGCTATTTTTACCACTTTACAACATTGGCACACCATTGATTCTGTTCACCACTAACCATGAAAAGAATATTCTTTGGTTGGCCCTGTGGAAGTTTTGTTCCAACTGCTTGCCTCTGCTTCTGTTACAGCTTTCTCTGAATCCCTAGTCTGGTCCAGGCACATGGTATTCAGTTATGTTAAAAATGCAGAGGGGCTCTGAAGTAGAGAGAGCTAGTTCAAGAGCTAGCTAAAGAAAGAGCCCTGCCTTTTGGTTATTCAGAAGCCAAAAATAAGCTAGAATACATGGGACCATCTGTAAGTATATGTTTATTTAAGTTATAATACAGGTTGCTTGGAATCACCTAGGTACATTGTGTTATAAAGAAGGCACATATGGCCAATGGTACCAAATAGAAAAGGAATGAGAACGTAAGTCACAAATCTGTGTGAAGCCAGGGTTCCCCAGTTTCACAACTTCACTGAATAGCTTTTTTAATAGAGATTAGTAGTTTCTCTTCCTCAGATTTCTAACACAAGTAAACAGGCCACTTAGAAATTCTTTTTACATTCCAAAATGTAGGGAACGTGGAAAGTTGGCTGGGGTAAAAATTAGAGGAAACTGAGAAGTTATATTCAGATCCTAACAGAAGCTGTAATAGTACAGAAATTATAGGGTAAAATGCAGCTGCTGGATGGTATGCAGTTGGAAGTTCCACAGTGATTCCCAGCACAACAGTAGGGACCTGCTAAGAGGGATGGAATGGAGAGTGGAGCAGAGTGGAGACACTGTGGCCAGCCTCTGTGGAAATCTTTGCAGAGAGAGGAACTCGATGGTGCTTTGCAGCTGATAAACCTCATAGCACTTGCTAATCAAGGGAGATAGGAGAAGATGTCCTGCTGCTGAGCCAACAACTGTGACAAAATCTCTCTCTTCAGATGAACTTGGTTCATTAAAACCTAATTGTAATATTAATGTACACCTCCATCCCAAAGGTACCTGCCTCCAAGGTATGACCACCCCACACTGGCATGTGCTTCATATTTTTTTCACTGTATTTTTAAAAGTGAAGGAAGAGAATTTTACACTAATCAGTAGCAAAGTCATGCCTAAAGTCACTCAAGCTCCACCTAAACATTAAGAAATATTAGAGAAGTAAGCTGAGAATATGGGAAAAGTTAGGGAAGGCTCTGTTGTAACTGCTGGGAGCAGTCAATGAGCTGAATCTGTCTTCTCCCCTTGTAGAGATGCCTGTTGGGTAAGAACCATACTCTACACACGCTGAACACTTTTACTGGGATTAGAGCTTGTTTGTATATTGCTTTAAATACATCTTTGCAGTCAAACACTCCCACTAGCAATCTTCAAACCTTAGCCTGTTACAATTTTGTATTAATAAAGACTGTTATTCTGCAAACTGTTAGTGTGAGTCCTTCACAGGTGCTGGCAGCAGCTGGCAGCAGGTAACACACTAGAATAAAGTGGGAAGACCCACTGAGAGGTCTCCCTCATGCTGTTGGCTTAGCTGACTCTGAAAAGGGCAGTCGACTCACCCTCTGATCCAGCAGGACAGCTCAGTGAAGGGTGCCCATAACAGAACCCTGACCCTGGTTGGGCACAAGGGTCTCAGCTTTCCTGGAGCACTGACAGACGAATCAAACACTAAGGGTGCCAGAAATGTCCCCACACTAAGGGTTAAGGTAATCTCCCCTTTTCACGTGACACAATAACTTTCGATTTAAAACTCATCTCCGAGTTTTTCTTCTTCTTCTGGCGTTAGTGTAAAGCAGTTCACCTCAAATAATCTGTCATCCTTAGACTTGATTCCTTCTTCTGAACTAATGCACCTATCGTGAGCATTTCACCTTCTTGCTCTACAAAAGTTGTTTGCTGTTAGTGTTTCTTGTGTAGTGGAGTCTACCTTCTCCATCACCAGTATATTTCCAGATGTGATAGATTAAAAGGGAGGTTCATCATCTGGATTTATTTGTCATTTGTTTCAATTTGTCTTTTTTTTTTTTCCCCCCAAAAATTATCCCTGGATATGTTCTAAAGATACCCTACCGAGAATCAGGAAATTGGTTGCCTTAGCTTTGTAGAATTCTTTTTAATTTATAGAATTTAATCAGCTGCTTTTTAATTCTTCTTTAGATTCACCAATCCCTGGTGTTTCCAGCTTGTGTAAGTAACAATCAAAAGTGTCATAGTCAATGTCTGCATTTTGTACACTCGGGTGCTAAACCTGCTAATCAATGGATGCAGAAAGTAACAGAAATGCCTTGAGTAGCTGGTTTCTAATAAACTTTGGTACATTAAAACAGTACAGAGAAGGATGGTATGTGACAATATACTCTCTTCTAACAAATCACATATTTTTTCAGCTCCTGTCCAGCCTCCTGTTTGGAGCAAGGACACATCAGAAAGGTTTCTCAGGAACAAGAAGGTAGAGCAATTGGGAAAAAATATGCTGTACTGACTTATAGCAATACTTTATTGTCTCATTAGAACTGGTATAGCTTGTATTAATCCCCAAAATGTTCAGAATATTCTTCAGATGAAAAGCAAGTTAGGGAATGGAAAAATCGGAGCTTTCTTCTGCACCATCCAATGAAAATTACATTATGTGTCTGAGACATTGCAGACTCTGGACATGAAGACACATGTACTGGTGTATATATATATCTGTAGAGTGTACACACAGAGAATGTAATAAATTATGTTTTTAAAGTTCTGACTCTTCATATGGATGTCTTAAACATTCAGGCACTGGGCTACATTAAACACTGGGGCAATGCAGCCTGACAGTACCTCAGCTGCACCACTGATATTTTTTGATGGTTGTTCCTACTGTCTTGTGTAATCTTATTTGATACTTTCAACAACGCTTTAAGAACTCCTTTGTAGAAGTTTCAACTCTTGCATCTGTGTAACTTACTGAAAATGTAACCTGACAGCAGAGTAGAATCTGTCTTAGCTCCTTTTCGTAAAGGGATCAATAGCACTTTACACCTAATCTTTATTTCAGCTTTTAGGCTTTTAATGCATCATTTGCTTCCTTTTGACACATAGGGAGAAAAAAGTGCTACAAAACAACAATATAATTTTTCCTTCAATATAATTGACAGGAAATTTTTTCTTTAGCTCTGTGGAAAGAAAAATCTAAGAGTTAGGGTCACAGAAAACATTTATTTTGTTTCTCAGAAGACTGGGCAAAGGAAATGACTTTTCAATCAATATAAAGCTAGTCAATCAGAGAAAAAGACAAAAAAGCCACAAAAAATGGTACAGAGGAAATTGAAGGCCTTTTGCATTCCATGCATAGGGGTGAAGGAAGCATTTTCCCTAGACTATGCATGAAAAACTGCTCTGCTAGTTGGCTTCTCTCATCTGAATCAGCAGGAGCCAACATGGGGAGAAAGGGAGACAAAAGATGTTGTGGGTCATTGAGTTAACCAGACTTGTCATCATTAAAGACTTCTGTTTAAGGTCTCCCCCTGTTCCTGCATGCCACCCTGACGACAGTGGAAGGGATGCTTGACATTTGAACTGCGAAAGGAAGTCATGGTCTGGGAATTTTTGTCAAATAAAGGAGTCATAGTGAATATTTTATTTAACCATGTTCTAGCTTTCCATTAGACCTGTTGCAAAGGGGTTTTTATTTTGTTTTTAAATTTTGTGAAGGTATATGGGGATTGGAATGTCTCTATTTATTCACATTACAAACATACTTAGATGGGCTTCTCAGTTACTTAGCACACTTTGGCAACTTTGGAACACAATGAAAACTGTTGAATTCATGATTGCGGAGTCAGAAGTTTCCTCATAATGAGGAACAAACTCTAAGGCAAGAAGAAACCAGTAAGTACCATTTCTGCAGAAGACAACGAGCTGAGTATATTATCAGGTGTAGCTAAAACTGTTCAAGCCCTGAAATATGTGACATTTCTTAGTTCCTTTTAGGTTTTAGTTTATTTTCAAATACAAGAAAGTCAAAGCATTAAATCAAAAAATACAGACAATACAGCACCATAGCAGCTATGTGAGAAAAGGAATGGAGACATGGGAGAATCTCTATCACTGCCAAAACAATATAACTAGCAATTTTGGATGCTTGCTTGAATTTTTCTGGTACTATTATTTTACTCATATAGTAATAAGAATTCAAGGCATTGAAATTTGTGGAGTCCATTTTGTACCTTTCACATATTTCTCTGTGATAAAGATGATATTCAACCATCATTACTGGAGGGCTGGTGCATTTCCCCAGCAGTCAGACTTGGAATTCTTAATGACAAGTACAAATACAGGATTTTGTATAAATTGACTTCTCTTAAGTATGACAGGCTTGTTTCCCCACAGATTTTGACAGTAATCTGTCAGTTCTTAAGTATCAGCTTCATCTCTACCTTGCAGATATCAATCAATTTTCACCCTTCTTATTCAAGCATTGAGGAGATGGGCTGAACCACCAGTTCAACCCAGGGCAGCAATTCCATTCTCTAGCTGAGATATTTATGTCAGTCCACCTATTCAGGTAGACAGCATTTCTTCACCATTCCACCACTTTTGCACTGCCTAGCCTGCAGATGTGGTGCCAGCTACATACCTGGAGTATGTGGACTGTTTGCTGGCACAGTTCATTAGGATGCTGCTCCCCCGCATCTCCTTTAAATGACAACTTCTCAGGCTGTATGGCACCATCCTGTATGGCACAGAGTATGTAAAGAGAGCTTTTATAAAATACTTTGCATAACAAGACCTCTTCTTTCATAAGTAAGAAAGGTTTTTTTCTTTTTACTGCTCACAAGCTATTAGGAAGGTGAATTGGAAGCAGCCAGGTGAGAATTATCATTGAAACTCATCCCAGCTGGTGCTTCCTATACACATCGAACAATGATTTAAACTTCCGCATTTTAGTTAGAGTCTTTAGAAATATGCATGGCTGCTTAAAGTAACTTTGTTAGCAGGGAAAGGAAACACTGTACACCACAAAATGAGTGGTCTTTTTCAGTTACCCCAGTTAATTGGAAAACTTATGAAAGTTCAGGAAAAGGTTACGCAAACACTGATTAACCCTCTATCCGCTCACAGGACGTTGTGTCCTGGATTAATTTTTTAAGAAGAAAGACTAAATGAAACCTCAGAGAATTTACCCAATTTTATTTAATCTGTGAAGAAGAATTGAAGAATGCCAGATAAGATACAAGTAAGAACATGAACTAATATAGATTTTAAAATAGGAATGGGGAATATGACCCAGAAAGGGCAAAGTTAAGAATATTTATGCCAGTATTTCAGCATAAATGCTTACCATTAGGCAGATTTTCTAGCCTAATGCAAGATCAGATAAAAGGTGTAATTTGAAATACATTACTTAGAAAGAGGCGAGAGGTTAAACAATGTAGTTAATAAATGTAAATAAGCAAACCAAGGAGATTGAAGTTAGTTCATGGATCTTGATTTAAGCCAATACTTTTGAAGATGCCTAATGGGGACAAGTTTTAGTGATGACCATTTGGTTTGATGGAGTCGGGCCTTGCTTCAGAAGACAGCATCTGTCAAGAAGGACCTTGTACAGCCGCACAGGAAGGAACATTCCAGCCATCAAGCACTCAAGCATTATTTCTGCACATTGAGATGCATTTTCTTTCATTGCCATTTTCCATCCAGCATTGTAAATAACATGTCACCATTCTGGAAGACTTTTTTAAAGGATTTGCAGTTCAACCCTTCTCTACGTGTACACAAACTACAGCACTAACTACAGGACAAGAATATACAGAACTGAGAAGAAATTTCCACATACAGAAAAATTTCTCCAAATGAGTTTGATTAGTAATATTTTGTTTCTTTCAGGGATAGGTTTTAGATTTTTTTTTTCTATATCCAAGTACTTGAAAACTGCATGCACAGATGATTCTGTATGCACAAAAAGAGGTCCTTTTAGTAAAATGCATCTTAATATTTTTGCAGTCTCCATAGTTGATACTGTTCAAACTCCTTTCTCAAGAGTACTAAATATTTTCTGTATTGTTGAGTGATTTATAGGCTTTACCATTGTTGATAAAGATGTTTGGGAATTATAGTCCTTGCTTTTGATGTTTGTAGACAGGGTAGGTCTTGAACTTCATTGTTTGTATAATAACATTTTAAAGCACTATCTTTTGAAGTCATGGGTTATTTCTTAAAATAAACTGATTGAAAAGGAAACAAACTCTTCCAGGACAAGAAGTATAGAAAATAAGTAAATTACTAGTCTTAAAACAAAAGCTATTTTTTCCAAATTTATACAATTAAAATTGTCACTAAACAGAAAATGCATTAAAAAGAGTGTCAGATTCTCAGTGGCAAAAAACATTCTTTCTACCATGAAGTCATATGAGACACTGACTTTTGTCGTCTAATTGATCCCCTTCACTTCCTTAAATACTTGTCACATTTGAAAATTATAATTGTTAATAATTGTATGACTAGACTAAAATTTCTTTTTTTGTGAATATTCTTATGTTTTATAGATTATAACCAGTTCTGAAAAATGAAAAGTAGACTTTTCCAGTACTGAAGTTATGTCATTAGTTATTGTACTAGTGTGCAAAATTAAAATTTAAATAATAAATGAAAATCAGAATTGTTTTCCTGAGAATCAACAGAAGTTTAGCTATTCATTAAGTGGGAACATGATCAGGCTAGAATAAAAGTTAGCAACAACACTGCCATGGGAAGTCTGGGAATGACAGGGAATTGTAGGAACTCATTTTCAAAACTGTGCTAGGGCATCAGTGAACCAAAATAGACTATGCATGTTCATTCAAGAAAAAGACAATCTTTCCAGATCAGCCCTCTTCCATGGAGAAATATTGTTATACACTTCAGTGGCAGCCTATTTACCTTACCAGTCCAAAGTGGGGATAACACAGGGAAATTTGGAGAGAAGAGTGCTAGAAGGTGCAACTACAGAATAGGAAGATATGCCTTAGTTTCTGATGGACCCAGCAGATGGTCATGAAAGTGATAATAGTCTAGATAATTTTTTGCTTTCCTGTACTGAATTTCCTATATGCTATGTTCCAGTTAACCTTCTAAAGTCGATGTAGTTACATTCTCATTCTTTGATGGGACATAGGTTTAGGTAGCTGGCTGAACCAGAGACAGACCAAGAGTTTTCACTGGCATTATTAAACGTAAAATTATCAATCCCTTTTAAAAAGATCAGTCAGAGCATCCAAAGGTATGAATTTCTATGGCAGTAGATTCCCTGAACTAGTTATATTTAGAAACTAAATATTTTAGCATACAAAAAGTCAACACTACAAAATAGTGTAGTTTAATTAATGTTAGTGTGAATGTATTAGTGTGTATAAACCACTGTACCATTCATTATTCTCAAAATCATATAAAAAGTTCTTTTGATTTCAGTGTATTAAAGTGTTTCATTTTCTACTTCACTCATTTCATGTCAGTCCTGAAATATCTGGGCTGAACTGTGGGACTGTAATGAGATGTACATATATTATAGAGTACTGCTTGTGTAAAAAGGTTTTTCTTGGTTTGTTTTTTTATGGTTGTTTGTTTTTTTTTTTTTCCCTGGCCTATTGAATTTTATAAAATGTTTACTGAGACATGCCCAGTACTCTCACTCCAAATAAAGCAATCAGTTCTAAACAGCATTGACTCAGGGGGTAGCCCTCAGTGATAAGCACTAGTCTATTTAGACTGTTCTCTATTCTGTTTAGGCATTTCTTCATTTCAGACTACATGGGGTAAGGGCAGGAGCAAGCACAATGATGTGGCCTCAGTGCTAGGCCTCAGAGCATACCCTGTGACATGGCCCCAGGCTCTTTTCTATTAAGCTGACCTTATGTCTCAAAGCCTTATGACCTGTGACACCACTCAATTGTTATTTAATCAATTCAGTCAAAATTAAAAAGGTGTATTTTTATTTGCCTTAACACCTTTTCTTTCTGGTATTTGTTTTGGTGACCTTTGAGTATTGGATTTCAGCTGTCGATAACACACCGCATGCCAGATTGCTTTTTCTAATAAATAATGAAGCAACTTCTGTGGATTATTTGGATTGCATTGATGTGGGCTAGAAATAGTCTGCAAACATAGCCCAAAAAGAACAATGCAGCTGCATATTCTCAGACCATCTCACAGGAAACGCAGCAGGAGGAAGGGACTGCAGACACTGACTAAAACCAGAACTCCTCAAATTTTCATACTATTACCTGTATAGAATCTTCACCTTGAGCTTGAATTAAAAACAAAAGGCTCTCTTTTGCTTTTTAAAAGCAAAGACGAGAAGCTACAGACAGGTGAAAAAAATTATGAATTTAATCTTTTGGCACATTTTGTAAAAAGGCTAAAAATCTGCTGTCTCTACCATAGATGAACATTCATTATTTATGCATATACCTGGTAACAGAACCATAGGGGTTTTTTTTCTCTTTGTACTTTAGTGTATTACATTCAAAAAATATTTCATTTTGCCCCTTATATACCTAGCTTCTGGTTTGGAGGAGTATCTATGGCTATTGTTATACACGTGCTATATCCTGTACAAAAGTGTGGTAATATCAAGCTGCAGAAATGTACAGTATTAACAATAATAAATGAAATAGGGGTTAATCAGAATTCTTAGAAATTTAGTAGCAATGACAACAAAAGAGATGAAATTCTGAAGAGCATTTGCATCGTGCTGCATCTTGTTGATTTTCCCCATACGTGCACAAGTCAAGCTCAAGACCAAGCCCGACAACATAAGTGGTTACTTTTGAAATTTCATCTGGTGATACTTTCTCTTTTTAGGCAAGCTGCAATGTAGAATTAAATTCATGCATTAACTCCAATTAACTGTGAATTAAGTGACAGATAATCTTCATTTCACTGATCTGGTAAGTGTGACTTTGAATTTAAAACCACACGCATAAACACATATTTATTGTCTGTATTAAAGAGCTGCAGGCTTTGAAAAGGCATCAGGAGTATGGTTTGACAGAGAAACTTTGATTCCAATGTACCTGAACCTTTTTCCTTTCCTTATTTGGAGAAAACTTCAATTTTTATAAGAGTGGCAGCAAAGAGTAAGTTCCAGAGCTGCTCTTTTCTGAACCTAAACTATATTGCACTGTGCACAGTAAGTAATAGCTGCATGTCCTGGGATTTGGTAAGTGCAAGTTTTAATCTCTTTGAGCATCCCCAGGAGCTACAAATGGGAGTGAAAAGAGAGAGGATTGCACCCCTGTTGCCCTTTCCCCTTCACAGTCTGTGGTCCCCAGGGTGGCACAAGTATTTATAAATTAGTGACATTTATTTATAAAACGCCTGAGACATGCTCCACTTTAATGTATTAAAAAATTACATTAATGTAAACTCAGCTTCATACATGACTGAACATTATTAATTGAGTGTGGGGATGTGTGAAAGGGGATGGGATAATTAAGACTGACTGTCTTTTGAATACCTGCAGTGTAAGCAGAGGAAGTAGCACAGACTGAACTCCTACAAATGTTTCTTGGTAAAAAGAAAAGAATTAAAGAATGAAACAAATAGTGTGATCTTCTTAGTTTAGCTCCAGAGGTGTCTGTGTATCTTTTACTCAGAGAAAGACCAGAGCCTGAGGATTAACCAGGTCAAGGACTTTTCTACAGTCTATGTAGAAAACAAAATGCTTAGGGTCATAACATGGCAGAATCATGATCAAAAATATTTTTAGGTATAACACAGCTTAAATATTAGGTTGGGGAATTTGTAGCAAGTGAAGTAAAATGTGACCCAGTGTGGATATGACCCATTCTTTACACTACAAATGATTGACATGCAAAGTCTTCAGGGCAAACCTTCCTGCCCTGAATATTCAATCTGTACAACTCCAGGTTATGAAAAACTATATGAAATGATAGCAGCTTTTTATCTAAAAATATTCATTCTATTATATGCTTTTGACAGGGGGTTGGCATATTGGCATGCCCAATAGCTTAAAATTTGAAAGCAGTGTACTCTTTTTTTGCCACATATTTGAGTGATGGACTTCTGTTCAACTTCACTTCAATGCTTGTGTGCTTTTTCACTGCTGTTTCTCAGATGATACAAAGCTGCAGTCCCACCAGGTGTCTGTTCCATTCCTGCTCTCTCCTCTAAGCATAGTTTCATAAAAGTCCAGATCTATATTCCTAGAAAGAGCTACCTGAGACATTTCTGTAAAAGAGTGATTGAAAATTGGGTTTCAAGAAACAGTTACAAAAGAACACAAGAATACACCCTTGCATCTCTAGATATTCAGATACCAAACATCAAAACCATGATGCAAATAAGAAGGCCAGTAAAACTGGTAAAGCTGGAGAAGCTGAAGATTTTCAGAGGAGATGTAATGTAGGTAAATGGCTGAGTGAAGAGAGTGGTGACTAGAGTGTATAAAAAGGAGGTTATTAGTCTAGAGTATTGGTACAGTTTTGAGACATTTTGCTAAAGCAAATGTACTTTTATTAGAGATCTCACTAGTGCACAGCAGTATCAATAACACCGGTGCCAGGACACATCATCAGTACAGAGGAGAATCGGGGTATCGCAATGAAGAATCAGATAGCCTTGAGATCGACAGGAATAGAAATAAGATGAAATTCAATAGCACAAAGTACAAGGTCAGTCACTCAGGGACTAATAACACAAATACTCACTATAAGCTGAGAGCTCATCTGTAAGAAATCACCAAGAGTGACCTAAACTCTCTAGTTGAACACAGTATGACCGTGAGCTGGTAATATGCTATAGCTGAAAAAAAAGGCAAAGGTTTTTCTGAGGTACAGTATGGAGATCGTTCCAGAAAGAATAAGACAGCATTAGTATCACCATCCAACATTCTAATAAAACCTAATCTTGAGGACCATGTACCTATTAAAAGAAAGTATTACTGGAAACAACACAGAAAATCACTGTTAAGATGATTTGGTACATGAATATCAAAAAAACCCACAAAAGTAATTTGGCAAGTTTAGCCTAACAAACCAGAGCCTAAAGGAGATTTGATTGTTGTCTATAAATATATACAGAGATAAACTCAAGAGAGAGGGGAAAAATATTTAAGCTGAATGCCAGCTTTAGCACGAAAAGAAATAGGCAAATATGTTTATGCTGGAAATTAGAAAACAGGATCTTATCTGGCAGAGGAATCATTCCCTGGAAAAGCTTTCCAAGCATGGTATGGGTGCAGGGACTGAGGAACAAAAAACTAATTACTTTTAGGGTGGAGTTTGATAAGTGTAAAAAAAATTATATGATATGGTTGCTTGCAAGAGCATCGAATTGGATTTAGTCCCCACATTCCCTTGCAGTCCTAGATTCCAAAGCTGTGCCACAAATCCTCAGAGCTAAAACAGGAAGTTTATACTAGAAAGAAAGGCAGATTCCCAGCGTTGTATAGACTTTGGAGCGAGGAGACAAATACAAAAATCTTCTCTCATAAAATGTCCTGGATTAGTTCCTGTTACGTGGCTGAATAATAGCATTAGGTATGCCTCAAGGGGAAAAAATCCAAACATCACTTTACCTTAAAAAATTATCTTTATAGAAAAATCGGTACGACCTCTGGTTACCTATTCAGTTAATTGCTGTCACTGTATAAAAAATTAGTAAAAGTCTTATGTCTAATTCAAATGCTTCAGACTTCCAGAGACCTGTATTAACAACACTTAGAATGAATCCTCTCTTGTTATGTGTCAATATGTTTTTATTCACATCTCTGTTTATTCATTTTAAGATTGATTGCATAGAAATATCGTTCTTATTTCTCAGGCTAATGGGATGGAAAACCCAACACTTTCCTAACATGGTGTTCAGTACTTGTCCTTTGCTTTTAATGATAAAGGCTTAATTACTACTGGGAGCTGATGCAACAAGCATGCAAGAACAGCATTACTCATACATAATGTTGGATAGTATTAGACATTGGTAATCATTACTTAGCTGTTCTTCCAGTTATAGGATTGTTGACGTGCAAGGCAACAATGGCGATAAACTCATCAGAGAGTGAGGTAAGGCTAAAACTCTGTAGATGTAAGCAACTACCACTGCTAACCCAGTGCCGGTTTTGGAGTGCAATTCTGCAGAAATCTGCTTATTACTAAAATTTTCCTAAGCAGTGGGAAAAAATAGGTTTTGTTTGGAGATGAGCAACCAGCCAGCATTAAGAAAAAAATCAATATTCCTGCTAGATGCCAGAAGGGACTCTAGTGTTATCATAGATGTGGAACAAGAAGACTGAGTGTGAATGTAAATGGTTACAGATAAATAAAGTAATGGTTTGTTCTTATTTTTGCCATTGATATTTTCTTACAAGTCAGGAGAACTATGGTTTCAGTGTCTGCAGTTCCTTCTTTTCTCCATGTATATGTGTCTGCCTTACTGTGCCTCTGCTCACTTTTGGTTGCTTGGGATCTGATTTCACGATGGAGACCACGTTGTCAATCTTAGGAGCTTCTTGTCCTCAGTAAGTTCTCGGGAGGTGACCATCCACCACTGCAGATGCACTTAGGGCTTCTTAATAGCTGTTCTTCAATAGCATTTATTTTAGCTACACTTATAAGTTTCATAGGCATCTGCCTTGACGGCTACCTTAGCTCTCAGCAACAAGAGATGGATGACTTTATCTGGTAGACATATGTGGTATGTTGACTTCATAAATAGGACTTTGCAAAACCCAGAGTAAGACATTTGCCATCAGCACTATTTTAATCCTATGTGCGAAATTTTCTGAGCAGGTTACATGGCAGTGGCCCAAAACAGCTTTGTATAACTATTGCCTAAGCCTCGGCAAAATTCTCCTTGTTCAGATGCCTTGGAACAAAACTCAAAAATCTTCTAGAAGACATAGTTAGCATGACTTTATTGCACTCAGAAATTTCTATTCTAAAATATTTAAAGAAAGCTTCTGTTTTCAAAATGAAGAAAAAACTCAAGGGTACTAATATTGTCTATCATGGTTTAGGAAAGGACAAATAAACTGTTTTTAATCATCAGGAATTTTGAGAAAACACTGACTTTCTAGAGATTTAAAAGTGTAAAAATTGGCTTGTGTTAGGAAGAAATCTGTTACTGCCCTGACTAGATTAACCATAGTAATTGGCACTGGGTTTTTTTAACATATTGTGCAGTGCTTTGCAGGCGGTAGTAATAAATAATGTGCACTTAGTTGCACTATTGGTCATTCGCAGTCCTATCACAGCAACCTCCCCCCATTCAGGGAAGATAAATGTGATTTAAATTAATAGCCAGTCCTAAATAACTCCTCAGCTGGTAAACGATGCATTTATCAGGACCAGACAGGCAGTGTCCTTTGATTCATGGTCCCCCCCTTACAATGTGAAGGGTGCGTACAAAAATTGTTATTACTTTTTAATAAAGTGTAGCAGTCAGTCTTCAGTCATTTATCAGAAATGGATGCATTCTGACAAACAGAAATATCTTAGCAGTGGATGAATGAGAGGGATAAAGGACACATTTCTCAACAAAAATAATCACTGACTAAATAATCTCATAAAAGTCAGCTTCTAAGTACCTTGAAATAAATGCATCCAGCTGAAAGATACAGACTCCATGTGCTGTTAAACTAAAACCTAAACCAACCATTGTAATATTTACCCGCACACAAAAATGGAAAAAAAATTTATTTTCGACCTCATTCTGTGTGACAGTAATTCAAATACAAACAGTGGTCAGCTAAATAGCAAATTTTCCAATTTTCCTTTGGTTTCTAAGACACTAGCTCAAATTTATTTCCCCATTTATTTGTTATTTAAAGTAAGTGGTCACAAATAAATAAAGGAAGCTTGGAGATGGAAAAAAGTGATAGTAAATGAAGTAACTTATAACCAAAAGTAATTTAAAATGTTTTATAGCTTATGCATTTTTTTTGTATTCTTTTAGTACTTAAAACTTTACTGTTCTTAAAATTTAGGCACCTGCTCGGGATACAGCAATGCAAGGCGTTCCTGTGCAGGAAGGTTGCTTGAGGAGATTTAGATGAGGCAATTCTTTGCAGGTGAGCATCCATATTGGTCATGCATCAACTGAGGGCAGAGAGTTCAACCTGTCATTCATCCAAATGATTTACTGGTGCACAGATTTCAACTCACAGCTATTCATACAAAGGTGGGAAGGTCAGATCTTGCACTTTAAACACAAACTCTTCTGCAATTGTTGCGTTAACATGGGACTTGGTTCCTCTAAATGCTACATAGTTGAGTGGGGTATTACTGCTCAAAGTGAGGCAGAGCTTAACCTGTTATGGAAGTAATATGAGGAGTGTTTAACTGAAGTGGTCAGAGTATGCCAAGGGTAAAGTTTTCTATCAGTGCTTAGTGCTGTTGAGTGCCCTCTTTGCTATGGAGCTTTGGATGCAGAGCACCACCCCTGCAGAAGGTGAACCACGAGGCACTGTTCACCCTGTCATCTCACTGTGCTTACCTCATCTCCACCTGTCCCTCCCCAACCCACCCCCCTATCCATCTTACAGCAAATCCCACAGAGGATCAACAGGATGGGTTTGCTTGCACAGGAACATGGCAAAGTTGCCTGTGGCTTTCCACCAAATTTTCTTTACCGCTGATGTCTGGGAGTTGCAACCCATGTCATGGTCCAGATTCCTCAGAGATCAACCATTGCTCCTGTACCTGTTTTATCAGAAGTGATTGAAGGGGTGTCCTGATGCAGGGTAATGCTTGCCATGACATTGACAAGCTCAATATTCTTTTAAGCCTGCCTTTGAAGTACTGTAGTCTGTCACTGTTTATAGGCACAGCTATGCTACAGGCAAAATGCTATGGATAACCTCGGAAGTACACAGCATTCCTGGGTTTTGCATAGAAACACCATATATAGTAGCTCTTGGTGGGAATTAGTCATTAATTTTACCTCATAAACACACCGAAGAACTGCTCTGGAAAATAAAGTGTTTAAAAACAATTGGTCTTTCCCCCCATCCCTGCTTGTAGCCCTGCTGGTGACGTTTTGGATCCAGCCAGGATTGACACCGCAGGTGGAGGTGGCTGGGAGCGGCCACTGCTGCCTCTTCTTCCCTTTGGCACCGTGTGGGGCATGGGGAGATGGACTGGGATGGTGGGGTGGCACTGGGGAGCTAAGGATATGGGGAAAAATGAGGGACACTTTTTGGTGGGACAGTGGCTAGGGAGAGGTAAAGAAGCGGGAGGAAGAAAGAAAGGACTGGCAGGACAAGAAACAGGAGGAAAGGGGGGTGGGGGTGGCCAATTATGGACTTTAGGACAAGGAGTTTTGGAGAACCAGTCTTAGAAGTCTCCTTTCCACAGCTGTCTTATCTCAGCCCAGCCAAAGCTGAGCCAGAAGCATGTGGAGCTGCAGCTTTGTCCCTTAACTTTCCTTTCATACTCTACAGGTTGTTGTTGCTTGATGACAGCCATTCCCCTTGGGGGGAAGCCAACATAAGCAAACTGCTCTTAAATCTTATTCGGGCAGGAGCTCTTCTGGTGCATCAGTTAAGACTTTCATTCCTCTTTTCCTGCTTAACTTTTAACATTTCTCTGGCTGATGTCATGATTTAGGAAAGAAATGCAAAGTCATCTGATAGTACCCTTCAAAAATGGAGTCCTGGTCAATTCTTCCATGGGCCATTCACTTAAGAGTTGGACTCGATGATCTTTGCGGGTCCCTTCCAACTCAGAATAGTCTGTAAATTTCTATTCTGGACTACTGGTCATAAATACAGGCCAGTCTCCCCTTGTCCTCATGTTCCTTTGACAGCCTGAAGGAATTGCATCTTTTGAGTTGAGACAGTATTAGGAATGGCCTGACAACCACATAATTCACTTGTATGGGAACATTTCCATCCTGCTTGGTCCTCACATCAGCATCAGCAGACAAATTGTCTGCCCGTACGAAGCGCTGCTTTTCAGAAATACTGTGTTATCTTCAAAATTTCATTTGACATTGGGATCATGCAGAACAGCACTGTGACCAAAAGAACACTTCGGAGTAAGTCCCTTCACTGGAGTCCTGAAGTCCACAGAAAGAGCCACCAATTGCATAAACAAAAAAATAAATTGAACATTGAGACATTCATTTTTTACTAACTGTATCACATTATCCTCTTACAGTATGAAAATAGTTACACAGCTTTTTGTATTGCATTATTTGTGTCTTATCCAACAATCTGTGTCTGGGCCAAATGCCACTGACTTGAATTGAAAAAAAGGAGAGTTCATCCATTAATTTCACTGTGAGTATTAGCTGAGGATATATAGTAGTTTTCTGTGCTTAATAAACAAATATTTAAGAAAAAAATACATTTATAAATACAAAAAATTAGTGTGAGGAAGTGATAATTAAGACTTATGTTGGGTATAAATAAGGATTAGAGTATTCTGGTATGAGCAATTGCTCATAACACAATCTTACCAGCTGCAGCTGGTATAAATCTGTTAGGATATAACCCAGTGTTTTTGGTGAAAAATCATTTGAAATAATAGATAGGGTATTAGAATGAGTAATGGGAAATAAGTTCTGGACAATATTAAGCTTCACAATAGTCTCCCATGAAAAATTCTGGAAGTCACTTGAGAAATTTAAAATAAAATTAGGCAAAATACACCAAAATGAATGTTAGGGAATGATTCAACATTGGCAAAGGAGAACAACGGGTCATATTTTAAAGAAGTCATTAACAAACCATTTTTAAAATGTCAGTTGTTTGAAAGCTGATATTCCTTTAAGCTAACATAATGCTAATTAATCTTTGTTTGGAATTCTATTATGTATTTCTTTTGATGATCCTCCCTCCTAAAATTACAAGCAAGCAAGAAAAGGATGTAAGGTTTAGGTTACAGTTTTTGAATTTTGGCTGATTTGCCTCTTTTTTCTATTTCTAGCTTTTGTGCTGATATTAGGTGTTTAGTTTTTCCCTGAAAATGTGATTTAATCAAGCAGAGATGGTGTTTAAGAAAAAGTTTAGATAATGAAATTGATCATGATGAAACAGTCAAACAAAGTTCAAAATCCACAGATGACCTAAACCTGATATTATTCAGTTTCCTTTCATTTTAAATGCATTTGTCTTCTGTCACTGTTTCTTCTATGGACAAGAAGATTTTACTTAAATTCACTCACAGGAAGAAGGCAATGGGATTAGTTCTACACTATAATAATTTGCTTATATTCGTGGCAGCATAAACATATAAACATATAAACTATAAATTATAAACATTTTAAGTACCAAATATTTTTGCTTGTTCAGGATGGCATAACTAAAAAAAAAAAAACCAAAACCACCACCACCACCACCAAACAAACAAACAAACAAAACAAACAAACACATTTAATATATTGACCTGTTCTGTTTTTCTTTTGAAATTAGGGGATATAATCTGATTTTATGGTATAGACTTTACTGAGCAATTTACAAACAAGGAACTCCTTTCCCACTTTATGTTAACTCTTTATAGACTAGTTTCATGCTGCTCTGTTCACTTGAAACTCTTCTCAAAATTTGCAGCCACTGATGTCTAACATCTATTTAAAATATGAAAAACAGAACTGCTGAAAATATTGAATTGTTTTGCTCTTCTTCTGCTGTTCAGAAAATATCACTCTTTTTATTTCTATTTGAGTTACATTCTTTTTAAACAAATTTTTTTGGATTTAAAATATAACAAATTATCACTCTAAACTTCGTCTAGTTTCCTTGAACAAGACTAAAATTCTTCTATCTAAGATTTAACTGAGTATCTTCAGCCAAATATGTCATTTTTCACTCTTCAGAGGCACAATCTCCTTATATCACACTGTACTGGAAATAAATGGCAAACATTTTGAATTAAAAATGTGTCCTTGTGTATTAAAACAACAACAGCAGCAGCAGCAGCATCTCACTCTTTTATGCTGGAATAAATTAGCCCTTTAATTTAGTTTCATGAAAAAAATACAACCTCGAAGCAATTCTCTTGTGTATAGACCAACATTAAGCCTCATACACAGGTAACAGTCAATCCATTAACCTTTGCTTTGAGCTTAACCTGTGTGTCCCTCGCATCACAGTTGTTCCTCCTTTTAATACCTTTTCCTTAATAGTTGCTCACCCACAACTGAAAAGGGCAGAGCAGCTTCTCATGACATTGACTGTGCCACTGCAATAATAAGCTTCTCTTTTCTTTTTTTCCCACCTCCTGCCTCACTATGGTGTCAGCAACCATTTTTTGGGGGGGAAGGTAATCTAAAAAGAGCTGTAGAGGCAGAGGTCATGTTAAACTGTAACGCAAATGTTATTCCTCGATTATCTAGCTGGGGTAAATGTCAACTGCTTCAGGCTAAAGCAATTGGAAGAGCAGAACGTGTGAATCTAACAAAGGGAGAGAGAGAGAAACACAAGGAGGGTGAGCTGGGGGAGGGGGAATTTAAACTCAGCCTAGCACGTTGGCTGGTATGTTAAACCAACACTTCTGCGTATATCTTTTCTCCAGTGGATAGCAATGCCGTCAGCTGCATGTGGTCTGTGCCCGGCTTTCCTCACCCGTTCTTTTGTAATAAGTGTGTCTGTAACAGCAACTATTGTGTGCTGAGGCAGTGGCTTCAATAGCATTTAAACACTTGAGGGATCAGTGCTCATCCCACCTACTGAAGAAATAAGTATTAAATTATGTGGGAAACAAAAGATATATTTAATCCTGTAGAACAATGCTACAGTTTGCAGATCTTTAATATACCATGCCCTTTGAGGAAGTAAAGGATGATACAACATTGGCTATAGTTATAGTTAATACCACCTGAAAAAAAACCACGTGGTAAAGTGAAGAACTTTCTTGATAAGACTGAAGAATGGGCATGCTTGTTATTATTCTCAGATAAGAATATATATTTTTAGTCGTCAAAGAACATATTCGTTTCACAACATCTCAGATTCTTTTCTCAGTTTTTGATCATCATGTATCATTACTACTTGTACTACTAATTCCTACACCAGATTACAAAATGGGCAAATAAAAATATTGAGTGTGAGTGCAAAGTGATTATTGGAAAGATAAATATGATGAATCAGAAATTCTGACACAGTTTCTGGGAATGCATAAAAAAACTCATGAGATTTTGGTGTCTCCCACCCTTTAACCCCTCTGGGTATGGTGATTTAAATTCTGTAAAAAGGGATTACAATCGGTGAGCTAAACTGAAGTGAGCAGTCTGATGGCATTGCTAATAAGTTTTGGCAAACTTAAGGAATTTGTGCTTATCAGTTGAGATACAGAAGTCACAAGTACAATTTGCCATCACCCATTTCACTAGAAAGTTATGTAGAGGGATTTAAAATGTCACTGGAAATTTACTGGTTTAACAGTCAGCTAAAGACAATCATACTACCTAAATACAGTCCCCAAATTGTACCCATTACACTTTTGTGTTCCCAGGGCCCTGAGTTCCACCAGCAGCTGGATAAATGGGCAGGTTCACAGGTAACTGGTTCCGGAAAGATTGCCAGTGTCATTATTTTGGACTGAGAAGCTATTCCTGATGGCCAGAACTTCCCCCAATACTGAATCACGTTTATTTGTATCACATATGTGTGTAGCATTAATCAAATAATATCTAGGCTTTGAAAGTGCTCTACCAGCATAGCTGGGATCATAACATTTCTAATTCAATGCTGCTGCACTCACCAAGATCTATTGTTAATTCAGTAGCCAGTAGATCCAGGAAAATTATTATTTCTTTTAGCATGGCACCCATTAGACTCCATCTATCCTCTTTACATAAGAAAGTTATTGATAAACTGGAGAAAGTTCAGCAGAGGTCACCAAGATGCCTAAGGCTCTGGAACATTTGACCTGTGTCAAAAGACTCAGAGGACAGGCCAAAAATGAGGTTATTAGGAAGTGGGAGCTAGGCTTTTGACTGACTTGCATGGTGGCAGAACAAATGACAATGGTCATAAATTAAAATAGGGGGGACTTCTGACTTAAGGCAAAATATTTACATCTACAGGACATTCAAGCACTGGAGAAGTTGCCTAGAGGTTACCCTGAGAGGCTGTGCAGTCTCCCTCATTGGAGGTTGAGGAGACTGGATAAAACCTTGGGCAACTGAATCTGATTTCATAGCTGACCCTGCTGACCTGATAATTCTATTTTGTGATTCTGGCTTGTGTTTTTTCAAAGTTGTAACAAAAAAAACCAAAACCAAAACCAAAACCAAAAACAAACAAACAAACAAACAAAAACAACCCCCAAATCCATAACAACCCAAAATTACAATTTAGGTTACAATTTTGTAACCTCATCTGTGAAAGTAGTATGAGAAAGTCACATCAACGGAATATGTGGCATTTATAATACGTCAACAACAATTGTAGTTTTCATTCATTTCACAAATATGACTTTTCAGTCATTTCATAGAAATTCTCTTACTTTTCAATAGTCTTCTTGAGCCATGTTTAATCTTTAGCACACTGGGAGACAAGAGACCTTGAGTGATGTTGTCTTTTGTGAATGTTGAATGTGTGAATGCTTGACTTACTGGAGAGCATATTTGAATATGAGCAGTCATTTTGTAGAGCTAGAGGGAGAAGCACACTGGGATAGTGTCATGGCTGCCATGAAGGCCATGAAACCACAGACAAACAATCAAGTAGTATTTTTAACAAGCGTTAAATCTGTTGAACAACTTCTGAAAAAAATTATGCTGAGATTCCACACTGTTTCTGTGAAATGGAAAGCAACAGGAGGAAGCTGGAAAGTGACAAATTCACACTTTAACTTAGGTTTGGTAGTATGGCTTTCTAAAGTCAAAATTTAACAGTGGCTTCAGCTTTTATGTCACTAATTTCTTTTGAGATTATTGTGATCAGCTGACTTGTCTAGTCACTTGCCTACCTTAAGCATGCCTGAAAGTTGCTTTTGGGTTTCTAGATTAAGTGATGAGCTCATTTCCTGGTGGTGACAGGAGCTAACAAAACAAATATACAGAAATCCATTAGAACTAATTCACCCAAACAACTTGAGTGAATCACTCAATGTCCTTCCTTCACAGGGGAAAGAAATCAATGGCTTGATGATAAAATTAAAGATTTTTTTTAAACAAAGGAATGCTGTTGGGTTTTTTTTAATGATCATAGTGGTATGATGAAAAATACACAGCACTATGTCTCAGCCTTCAAGTCTGTTTCCAGTAAGTACATAAGTGCATCATTAACTTAGCTCATCTAGGGTCATCCCTAAGACAATGAATGGATGTTTTCATATGCTCTAAAAAGGAATCACACTTGAAGATAGCACTACCTTAAGAGTTAAGAGTTGGGAAATTTAGAAAGAGAATCAGTTACAATTGTTGGAAGTTATTTGATCTTTACAGCCATAAACTTTGGATGGAAAAAGTAATGTAGTTTCAAAATGAATGGTACTACTTCCTTTTCATTGTAATTTGTTGCTAATTATTTTAAAAATTATTGTAATTTGGGAAAGCGTAGCTCTTGCAAACAGAAGATAGCGCGTAATGACCTGGCAAGCATTACTAGGTCTTCCAATTTAATACATTTTAATTCATGAACTAATCAAAAAACTAAAATATGAAGACTGACTTGCGAAAAAAAAAAGGGTTGACTTTTACATTTTAAAGCTTGGGAAAACAAAACATTGTATAGTGATAAGAAACATGAAGAGGTGACTGACAATAAATGTGTCACCAGAAGATTCCTTATATTTTATGACTCCTAAATTCAGAAGCAGAAGATAATATGATGGAAAAACTGGAAGACAAAGTTTTATAACTATGAGTAAGAAATAAGATACACTTTTGCTCTCTAATAAATATACTCTAATCCAACTAAGAGATTTGGACCTGATCTGAGAGACACCTGGTAATATTCTATAAGCTGAACAAATCAGGATTTCAGACCAGGTAACTATAGAAGTCTGAATTTGTGAATCACAGGTGTGAGTAGTTGTACTTCCACTAACTGCAATGCAGAAAACCTGGTTAACAAACAAAGGGGCTGAGTCTTGACATGTTTTGATGTAATACTATGAATGAATTCTTAAGTATAGCAATTGACATGAAAAAGCTTGCATGCAGTAAACTGTTATCATTAATATTGTGAACTTCACAAACAGGACACTGGAAATATTTATGAAACTCAGACATCAAAGTAGTTTCTTTTTATCTCTCCCTTCACCCAGCCCTAGTAAAGCCTAATTGAAATACAATAATTATAAATGAGCTTAGCTTCTCAATTTAATTTTCTTGTGAGTAGTTTCATTTATTTTTCTTAGGCTTTGTTAACATGTTTTAATTAAAAGATTTAACAAAGCTCAAGATACAACGTGCCATTAGGTATAGGAACATAATGGGACATAGACACAGAGAACTGGGGAACCTCTTTTTATAAGTTTTCCTGTTGGTGCAATTGACAGAGTAAATTTACTCATGAATCTCTGAGGAACACTATCATGTAGGAAGCCAGGTCCCAGAAACAGGCTCTTCCAAGTCCACTTCAAGCAAAATTTGACAAAAAGAATTCTGCATTCCTACGACTAGATTTTATCTAATTTAAACATAAATTCTACTCGGGGAGAGAAAGCCTTAAACAATATTAACCACAAAAGTCATACTAAAAAGCACTTTTTCAGCAGTCACAAAGTATCATCTGCGAGAAGTCTGACCCCAGATTAACCAAATACCCACCAAGACTCACTTACGGTAAAAAAACAGCATACACAGTCAACTACTTAGCTAGAGGCACTAAGAGGGAGATAAATCATTTCAAACATCAACATCTGTGCACTACAGCTGTCTTAGTCTTTTCAGCCCCTTGCCAGAAAATATTAAAATAAAGCACAGATATGACTTTACTGGGGAACTCTTTAAGATGTAAAGACAGCAGAAGCATTGGAAGTCTTGGTTTAAGGGACCAGTTGAATATATTAATATCCCAATACTGGGAGACCCAACCTGAGAAGAAGCCAAAGGAGTGTCTCAGACTGCCTTTTGGAATTTCTGTGTAATTATTACAGGTAATATTTTTATAGACAAATAAATGCTATTACTCTGGTAGACAGAAGGCAAAATTTACCACCTAATTTGTCATTACAGTTTGAACATGCAATAGAAACAGGTTTAGTACAAGCCATTATGAATCCCACGGCTTTTAGACTGATAAGATTATTTTGGGATTGAATTTCTTAAGAGCATGAACTTAATAAAAGAATATGTGGTCTAAGACTAAAGAGGCAAGTTTCTCCAATTCTTCTAGCAATAGCTATCCAATATGCTCAAATTTCTGTGGTATTTAAACCAAAATAATAATTTAGATAGGGCTCCATGAAAGAAAAACTTATTATGATAAAAATGTGAATTATTTATTCTTATGAAAAATATAATAGTATATTCCCAGAAGGCCCCATCCTTATGAACGTTTTCTGGTTTGATGTTCCATTAAAAAGTCTTGAATATGTAAAAAATATCCCCACATTTCTCATGTTTAATGTACGCTTTGTGTGAACTTGGATTGTGTAAAAAGAATTAGGCTACTGTCACGCATGACTCATTCAAAATGTGCATAAATACTAATCTTCCCATTTGTTAAGCATCTTTATTTATTTGAAACCATACATGCATTCCAAAGAAAAGAACAACTGCTCCGTGTTCTCATCAGTCTTTTGCACATTCAAAAAAATATATCTGAACAAGGAGACTGAAGGAATCTCCCTTCGACCCCAATACTGAAATTAATTTCCTTTTTAAAGTCCTGTTTTGCCCCATCTCCAGTTTCAATGCAAATACAATTTACTTGAAATTTTTGCCAGAGCAAGTGATTTTTCTGTGAAACCTTGTGCTTCCCAGGTCATGTAAGCAAAAAAAATTCGAATAGATTTGAATTTCCAAGATTTTGTTAATTTGCCTTGTTTTCAATGTCTCTGGAATGTCTGGACATCAATATTTCTTTTTTAATTTCATCACAGTAAGCATAGTGCTCTCACCAATTTGTCATGTGCATAGATAGAAGAAGTATGTTACTGAGAGAAAGTCTTCAGTGATGCAAAGCCAAGTTAATACAGAGGGAATACAGTACATCTCTCTGGCTCCTTTAAGCCTTATCTAATATAGTACAAGCTAAAAAGAGTTTGCACAGGCCATACATGCACAGCCAAAATGCTGAAAATTTGATAAACTTCCTTTGCCCAAGAAAATGCAAAGAAAGAAGGTTACATATGCAGGTGGGAAACAATCTGGTGAAGCCTAGTAAAAAGCCTATGTAAACTACAAAACCTCCACTTGCTCCTCTAAATAGATGGCAGGTGCAGTCCTGAGAAACATTACTTTCTGCTGAAAATCTTCCCAGCTATTACAACCTACATATGACTCCTGCAAAGTCTTATACTTCTACAAGGCTGTTTGCTTTGTTTTAAAAAATGGAAAAATGGAAAGAGAAATAAACAAATCATAAGGGCCAGAGGCCTTCTGTGACAGCTAATAATCATGAAATACATTTTTTCTTTATAGTCTTCAACAAGAGCAATAAAACAAATGAACAAACCACAGAATTATGATTCTCCATTTACCAAGTCTGGAATAGAGTCCCTGTGGCTGATGCAAAAGAAACTCTTCCCACCTATTTGCTCCTTGGATAAAGCAGAGATGATGTTTAATCTCTATGTACTGACATTTACTGTGCCTGCACTTCTGTTCCTGGCATCTACTTCTCAGTCTGCAGCATCCCAGCATCTTCCTTCTTGCCATGAAGAGTCTTGTTTGGAAGGAGTTAACGCAGTGTTCATCCTGCTACCTGTCTCATGAAGAGCATAAAGCAGTAGACATTTTCATGTAACCAGTCAGCCTCTGCACAAAGGTTCTTGTCCAGATTGTGGCATAAATAGAAGCTCCCGTAAAACATTAAAAAGTTTACGTAATTAGTCAGTGGTTAGAGAAAATGACATGGCTAGCTGTAATTCTCATCTGGAAGCAGTACAAAACCATAGCTCTCTTCTCCAAAAGCACTCTTTAAACACTGCTAGACAGGAAAAGGAAAACATTTTTTCTCACACTGAAATTGCTGGTTTATATAATACATTTTAAACCAACTTGGTTGTAAGAAGGTTAGATTTGAAAGCTATTTGCTAGGCTTGTGACTTGTACTTTCACTCAGGAAAGCAGGGAAAGGGGAGAAAATTTGCCTGTAGTTTCTGCTAGAGGACCTCTTCATGGGTTATAGGCAAGACCTTTGTAAGAGCAAACACAAAACTATTTAGAACCAGAGTTTAAAATGGACTGTCTAAACTTTCAAGAGCCCCTTCACTTCCAGCATAAGGAAAAGATCAGAGGGTGAACTAGTGGGATGGTTAGAGTGCACAAGTTGAGTTGAGGTTTTATTGTGGTCTCCAGCTACTTATTTATCCAGATAAACACAGTTTTGACTTTATATTCCTAGACTTGTCCTATACAAGGAACATTTGTTTGTATTGCTTTTGAAAAGATAATACGATTTATGAATTCATGTAGTCGTATTTTATTCATATTAATGTTCTTTTCAGAAAGGGTCAGGTGCCTATTACACCATAAGGGGAGTGCTTGTGTACTAGCAGTCAAGCCCTTGCTACTAGCACTGAAGCTAAACTTAAAAAGAAGAAAAAGGAAGAAAGGGTAGCAAAAGAATTCTTTTCAGAAGGGTAGTACTGTGAAGCCCTGACTGACTAATTAACAGAACTGATGGAAAGTAGTATACAGTGGAAAAGCCTTGTACCTTTAAATAAGCATAAAATTTACTTCAGCTCCCTCACTGCTGGATCAATCAAAGTTATGAAAGGGATGTCTGTGAGAAAACGGCACCTCCATGTCATTGCACACAGGAATGTGTTTGTGCTCCCGTATTATAACATAGAGATTTCTTACTAATACTCTGCCTGGGCTTCTCAGAGAACCAATTGAGTTTTACTGAGTAAGAATGTCATACAGCCAGATTTTTCAGTAAAGCTCCTTGAGCATGAAATCAATGAGGTTGCATTTTGCCAGTGTCACTGGTTTTAAAGTCCCTTGGTGCTAAGAATGATAGTGCCAGTCAGGGCAAGTCAAGCTCAGTGGGTTTCCAGACAGCTGTGCTGGCCTATAGCCCTGTTCACAGCAGTATTCAGAATGTGAACTAGTTACACCAATGGCTTTACTTTGAGTCTTTCTTCCTCTGGTCTCTCTGAAGGAAAGGTTTGTGCTTTCCTTTCCTGGATCTAAGTTACCAAAAGAGAGAGATGGTAATTTGCACTGAGTAAGAGTACCTGTAGCATGTCCAAGGAGGTTTTTCCAGGGAACAATATTTTTTTTCCCCCAGTCAATCTCTTAACTCCAAATAATAATTATCTGGACAATTGTTCACTATCTATCTGAATCTGGAAGGTGGAGAATTGTATCTGTGCAAAATGGAAGTGCATCAGGTGAAAACATCTCACCTATGGGGACATTTTGTTCTACAAAAGATAGCATCACAGTTGATGGACATCCACCCCACCTCTTCACCGTTTTAGGTATTGTTAAGTAAGCTGTTTGCATTGTTTTGTGTTGTTTTTTTAGCTACCGCGATACAAAGTATACCGTGAAATTTTGTTTTGTATAGTGCTAGAGTTATCTCCTGGCTCATGAGCTATCCTGACAGCTGCAGGTTGGCTGCATGGAGATATTTGCAGGCTGATGACTTCGCAGTGGTGGCTGCTGCCAAGCAAGGTCTTTAAAAGTACTGCTACATGCTTTAGCTACTTCTACAACCACTGTCAGTTTAAATATGAGTGTGAAGAAAAAGAAACTATGGACAGAATAGCACATTGAAGAGGGACTATTGCTCCATCAACAGAATTGTCAATTAGAAGTTGACCTGGCTAGAATGATTTTTGCAGAGTTTACTGACGAGGGTGCATAGTTAAGCCTGTCTTGTTTAGAAAGGCAACACAGTCTACGACATGATTAGTGCACGCAAATTCTAGTTCTCCAGATGACCAAAAGTGCACAAAGCTATTGTACTCTTCACAGTGATGAGCACTCTCAGATTGGAAGCTTCACAGAGCATGATTAAAAACTTCTGTTCATGTAGCAGTCTAAATGTGATGGCTTTTATAACTAAAAAAACCATGTATGTATATATCTATCAGAAGTTAAGAATATTTACTGTCTGAAATATTATATATAAGTTTTTTTTTTTACAGATAAAAAAAATCAAACAAGAAGATGCAGTGATACAAAGGGTGCATAATTCTGCACTAAATGGTGGAATTAAGAATAAGAAAGTGTTACTCTTTTGTAATACCAGTGTGTTAAAACTAGACAGTTTATCACAAAGTGAATATACACACTGAACAGCATCGATTGAAAAAAACAAACACTAAAGATACTAATTTTCAGAAGAGACTCATTCAATATGTGCTGGGAAAAGCACCATCTGCACACCATTTCCTGTAACAAAGGAGTTTTGGATGCATTCTTAACAGCAAACTTCACTGAAAAATACAAAACATGGATGTTTATGAATGCTCCATTTTCATTCTTGGAGCATAAAAAAGGAACGATGCATAAAAGAAATAGGAAACCATTAACAGATTAGGAATAAAAATTAATAAATCCATTCTGAACTAATTGGCATAGATTTGTTGCATGTCAGCTTGCTTTGGTTGTTTTACTTAGCTTTTGCGTATCCTGTGTTTACCTTATTTTCTGTTGTAAAACATTCTCTTATTGCACTGAAAAGGACACTTGTGTGTCTCTTTCGGGTCATTGACAGAACTCTGATCCCTTTCAAGACTTTGCTGGGTTCATAGTTTTTGAGTCCCAGAAGGAACTACTTTGGTTACCGGATCTACACTCTTTGAGTAGATGAGTCTTAACTTTAACAGCAGTATTGGAAAGAACTCCTTAATCATGCAGGACCATTCATAGTATGGAAAATTAGTGAATCATGTCATACAAGTGTTATTTTGCAAATCTGTTCTATGGAACATTTCCAGATAAGCTGTGAAGGAAATCATAGAGAATTGTGTTTGTTAGTTTTAACAATAACCTAGATTATTTTTCACATTACTTTTAAAAAACAAGAACAAACTATTACTGTATTTTGAACTTGTGTAGGCTGACAGCATAGTTACATGTAGAAATATAACCCACATTTGACAAAGTATAAGATAGAGAAAAATTCCATGAGTCATGTCATGCAGCAAGCACAAATGACAACTCCTCATATATTTCTTTGCAACAAAATTACAAACATTTTTGAACTATGAACCAGAATTCAAAAAATAAACCTAATAACAATCCTTTTTTTTTTCCCAACAGAGGGACAATTTATAAATGAAAGATCATGAATGTTCTCAGTAAAAAAATTCAGTGTATGAGACCTTAGAATGCCGAAGTTGGAGTTGCACATCTGGCTGGTTTTAAATGAACAGTCCTGGTATTTGGTGTTTAAGACAAGGTATATTTCCTGTCTTTTTATCTTTCTAAGGATAAACACCCTGATTGCCTATCAGTGAGAGTAAATATACAGAGTATTAAAGTGCATGCATACTTTTTGTAATAGTAGTATGCAGTTGCAATGTTCTGTCTTGAACTAGCCTGCATAGGACAGGGTACAGTGTATTTAATGAAAAGAGTTGACTTGAGTGACAGCTGAATACCACAAAGAAAAGGGCAGCACTGCATGGGTCATGACTGAAATTGGCTGCTGCTGTGATTTAGTAAGAGCTTTTCAGTTGGGAAGTGGATATTGTAACTCACAAAAGGTAACTTACAGCAACAAATTGAGCTGAATAGAGCTCTGAATTAATTCATGGTTTATTGAGTTCCCCTCTTGTCACTGATAGCCAACAGTTAACTGAAGTGATTAGTTCAATATTCAGTCGCAATGATGTACAGCTAACTTTCCAGCTTACAGAAGTCGTGAAAGGTTTAATTTAAATCCTGGTAAGTACATAATTTAAAAACAAACAAAAACAAGCAAACAAACAAACACAACCACAC
This sequence comes from Oxyruncus cristatus, assembly GCA_013399855.1. Classification (NCBI taxonomy): domain Eukaryota; kingdom Metazoa; phylum Chordata; class Aves; order Passeriformes; family Cotingidae; genus Oxyruncus; species Oxyruncus cristatus. The sequence continues at coordinate 726,689 of VXAY01004421.1, read as the reverse complement.
AAAAACTAAACAAAAAAAAAAAAAATTACCCAAAATTTGCAGCATAGGAGAGGTGAGTTCAGCACAGGCCAGAGGATGATGGTATTCTTGAAATGTAGCATGAAACACATAGCAGCAATTTCAGTCTTTGCCTTCATTAAAGGGGGGTTAAACAGTTCTTTTTACTGGCCAGTATTACTCGATACACCAAGAAAATTTCAATATCCTTTATGCTGTTGCCTGCAAACGCCTGAAAATAAATAATAATTAAAATCTCTTTGCTGGTATGTACACTAATCCTGAACTCAGAGTGAGCTAGAAAGTTTCATTTTCCTATCATAGGGAGAAGACAAGAGTGCGTTAAAATATCAGTAGCTCGTTGTAACATTACCATGATAGATAAAAACTAAACATGAGTTCATATCAGAGAGTAGCTTTGCAACAACAGGATTTATCAACAGAAGCTTAAAGGCCAGACCTCATGCAGTAAGGGGCCCCAGTCTCATCACAACTTGCAATAAGGTTCAGCTCTGTTGTTCCCTCACCATTTCCAGTTATGTCTGTATCTTGGTTCTGGAGGCAAATAGCTAGTTAATTCTTGTGCTCAGCAGAAGGAAGGTATATTTATGTGTTTCTTCTTTGTCTACCTGCCATTGCTTATCCAGATTGTGTAATGAAGTATGTAAAGTCACACTCTAAAGCACAGAAGTTCCTTATAAACGCCTAGTAATATCATAAAAACATCTGCTTCATAGAAAGCTCTGACTAGCAAGAATTTAAAGCAGAAGTTCTATCAGAAAATGTACGCATTCCTTAAAGAATGTGAAGAAGGTTTGAAGCAAAGTTGCCTTTTAATCCTGATTTTAGAAACCTTTTATGTGATGTTATTGGGCCAATCTAAAGGAAATGGGTCCCTGCTTTTGGCTAGAGGCATGGCATGCCTTTTCAAAGGCATAGACAGCGTCTAACACTATTAAGAAGGCTATCTTGTAACCATTTAACTGTAACCTCAAAGGGTCATGAGGCGGGGGGGGGGTGTACTCCATGAAAAAGACCTCAAGGCAAAGCAAGCGGGCAATCAGAAGACTGGAAAAAAAACAAATTTTCAACTTGTGGGCTTTAAAAAAAAAAGTGTAGGAATATTATTTCTGGGTTGATTGGGATTACAGACAGAAGTTAGAGAAATATGTTAAAGAACAAATGTCAAAAGGTGTTGAACTGTTCAAATGCACACATATTTAAGTAATAGAAAATCAAAAGCATGTTATCTCATTTTTGCCCTACTTATTTTAAAATATACAGTAAACAAGAAAAGGACAGATGAGCCTCAAATGTAGTCACTGGTTTATCTGTGATCCCTGGCACTATTCGTAAGTGCTGAGGATCAAATTTCTCCTTGCTGTAGCACCCCTGATTTTACTGGAGTTTCACCTGTAAGAAGTTTGTTTTTCATTTAGAGCAGATTCTATGTATAAGAGCATCTTTTTAATAATGGCAGCAGTTTATCTAGCTGCTAGATATCTAGTTTATCTAGTTTATCACATTATCATCTTGTTTCTCCTGGTGATAATAGCAGGAGAGTCATGAAAATAAGGATAGATAAATAGCTGTTCCTGTAAAGTTGTAAGTGTTCATATAAACCTAATTAGCTACATTCATACCCACTTGCAGTAGGAAAAAAAGATCAACATTGAGATACTCAACATATTTTAAAATACCAAATTACTAATACTCATAAAGGGAGCTTCTTATGGTTGGTCCACTAATTTAAAGAGCATCGAGCAAATCAGTGGAAACAAATAATAAATTCAGAAAAATAATTACTAGCTCACTGATGTTCTGCAAACGTCAAAACTCATCATATTTCCTGAAGAAGTTAATTTGGAGTTAGTTATTAAATTCTTCAAAGCAACATATCTGCCACTCTCAGGCACATGATGAACTTGAAGAATGTGCCTGGCTTGACTAAACCCAGGCTATCACACATATTTTAAAATTCACAATCTTCTTAGGTACTTTGTATTGAAAACATAAGGTTTCTAAATGCATCACATGAAAATTTTGCCCTTCATTTCTGCAGAATAAGTATAAGACCCTAAAAGAGAGTTGTTTTCTTTATGTCGTAACTCATGTAACTGTTTCTTTTTTTTTTTTCCTTCATTGCACATATTTAGTTTTCACTGCCACATCTCTCCAATTGTGTTTCTGCCTGTGCATTTCTGACAATATCTGAATCATCACATGTCACATTCCAGAGGTGGGGAAAACAGGTCTTCACTACGACTTCAAGGTTTGCCTTGAGATTGCCATGAATAACCTCATCATGACTGCAAGGCAGAGGATGTACAATTGAGGATACTGGTGGCAGTCCAAAGAACTGTGTAAAACTTACTGCTGAGCTATGGATGTAAACTAGCAGGGAATTAAAAATTATAGTCTAGACTGATTCAATAGGTATCCCAACCTCCGAAGTTACAAAGAATTATTTTTCAGAATCATGAGAGGGATATTCTCTAGTACTGTACAACATGCAACTACACTGTCTGTGTAGTTTGGAACAGGTGTGTTTTTTAATTGAAGCCTTCTTATTACATCTTTTACAGTGCTTTTTTTCAGACTGAAGAGTGCCCAGAAGAAAAAATGGTATTTATTATTTTCAGATGAAGATGAAACTCAACAAGAGTGAATGCATCAAAAGAGTACCTGACTGTGCTTTAGATGCTGATGGGTGTTCAGCTCACAGGACCACCTTACATCCGGTCCATAGGAGTCCCCCATATTGGCATTTGGTAGACCTACCCCTAGTGTACAGAATTATTTCTTAGTTTAGGTATAGTTCAGTATGTCTAATCTGCTTCAGTGCTGAGCAGTAGATTTATTCCAGCTCATGATAGATGGTAATCTGAAGTATTCTTTTTCTATAGTTTAAACTGTTAGCAGAAGGTTCTTTTTAAAGAAAATGTATGAACAACATCTTAAAATTTACAGAATAATTCAATCATAAAAATAACTTTCTACCATTTCTGAAGTCAGATAAGGGGCAAGGATTTGCTGACTTTTTGTAGTGTTGTTTAATTGCAGTCTTCTATTAGGTTCATGTTTGTGACTTTTTAAAAGCTCACAAACTTCTTAACTAGACTTATCTTGGTTTTGATAGTCATGAAACCGGCTCTATAAAAGAAAGAGGAATGTGTAATCATTTCAACTTTATCTGTAAGCTACAAAGAACGAGTATAATCATTTAATTAATCTGCCATCGTTATAGATCAAACTATATACAGTCTTTCCTACAGATTTTATTCTGTAACCACTGTTTGAAAAACTAAAATGGTGAACAGGAAATTGAAACTGTTATTATACAGGAAATAACAGCACTCTGTCAAAATCTACAGAAGAAACATATGTTAAAACTTACTGTCAACATCTAACATATCAGATGAGATAGAGAGACAGACCAAAATTACAAGAATCATTACAATATCAATTGAGGGCAAAGTTCTGTGTGAAAATAAATCCTTTCCAGTTTCACAAAAAGGAGCTGGACAGAGAGTATCTGATGGAGCAAAGATCCTGTCATAATTTCATATACCAGTGGATCATATGGCAGAAAATTCACTTCCCTCTCCCATCCCTCCCAATCTTGTACAGTCACAAGTGTAATATTTAATGTGTGTAATGAACTCTGTGTCTTTGTTACCTATGCTTAGTTTGCAAGAACTGCTCTGGTGTTCATTACTAGCCAGGAATTGGGTGTTTAAGTGCCATTGTCTCTAGTACAGTCCTGCTACTGTATTTTTTGGATTTATTTGAAAATTTAACCATTGCCTGACTAAAGCTGTTAGTAAGAGTTGAAATGGAACAGAAAGTCAGGGAAAATACAGCAGTTTGTGGAAATTACTGACAAGGTTTGTGAACTTTTGTAACTTTTTCTCTGAACTGAGAAAAGGTACTCTGTGATAATCCTTACTGCTTGGGTACTTAACTATGTTATCTGTATTTGCTGAAGCAATCTACTATTTGTATAGTAACTCATCAGATGGAAAAATGATTTGCATTCTGAGGGCAACCTTTATATGGCTATAGGTGGAATGAGAAACCTACCCATCCAGATGACATGCAGCATTTCGCCACAAACTGTAATGTTTATTTTCCACATTAATTTCATCTCAAACTCAAAGGGAAATTTGGAACATAACATGTTTGGAACATAACACCTGAAAGCCTAACACCTGGGATTTACCAGCCACAGAGCTTCCAGGTATTTTATTACCTCTCCTTTCTTAGCACTTGCTAACTACAGCTGCTAGAACTAAATTTTTAGTCAGAGTAATCTGCAAGATGCTTAGTACAGCACAGGCAGAGCAGCAATTCATTTTTCTGCTGGTGAACATATTCAGACATGTCTCAATTTGCTAGAGTACTGAACTATGTGCTCAGCATGGCCTCAAATATGTTTGTGATAAGAAATCTAATTAGATACATTCGAGTAGGCTCACTTCTGAGCCCAAGTACTCTCCCCACAGATCTGTGAAGCAGCAGACCATAAGCTCCCCAAGCTCTCAAGTTATCCCATAGAGTTGAACTACGCAATATGAAAACAGTAAGCAGTACCCAAAACAAACAAAATCTTGTGCAAAGCTAGTTAGAAAACCACTAGCAGAAACAAAAGAGAGCTTCTAATAGCTTCTGGCTCCTCTGGTAAGGACCGTCACCAACATTATTGAAGAACAACTCTTAAAACCATAAGAAAGAAATTGTCACTTTCCAATTCTTCTTGTTACTTATGGGCTAACTTTTCTCTCTCATCTTTTTTAAATCAGATTTTCTACTATAGTGAATACAACTGTGTTCACTCCATCATATCAAAAGCAAATTCCTTTTTCTTTCTTTTTTTTCAGCCTCTAGGCTTGAAGTTTTCTCCAACAGCCTTGTCTAAACATCTAATTCCTAATATTTGATACAATCCAAAATTTGAGAGCAGGCCTAGAGCACTGATTTATTCCATGAAATGTGGGACTAGCCTTTGTCTTAGAATATTATAGTTATACTATTAGCAAACTTAAAAGCTCAATACATCTTGCTTAGAACTAATAAAAAAGCATATTCAAATCTGATTGTTATAGACAACCCAGACAGACCAGATTTTTGAAATTCTGGACAATTAGTCAGAGCTGTTGCAAAATCTACTTTTTCTGCTCATACCACGGAAGGTTTAAAAAAAATCAAAAGAAAAAATAAGGAGAAAAAAAAGGATAAAACATGCTGTGACTTCTGTAAGAGCCCTCTTCTAAATCTGCACGATCACCAAAGACCTCAGATTATGAAGTAACTCTGAATGGTTTTTGCCAATACAGTCTAAGATTTTGGTGGCCCACTTGGGCCACTACTGGCACAGCCATCAAGAGGCTGTTCCTATACTCTTTTCCTGATGCCAGAGTAATACTATTCAACTCCTATCTAGCATACAGATGAATAACATCTGTAATTATCTTTACTACTTGCTTCAGGTAGAAGTAATCAAAAATATATATTTCTTATCTCCATTTCTACTACTATCTATCCACCAGTTGAATAAGGTTGCTGCTAGTCTTAGAGGCTAGAGGGTGTTACAGAGAAATGGAAAACAAATGGGAAAAAAAAAATTTGAAGTAGAAGCCCTTCCACACAAAAGAAGAGATATTTAGGTTCCGCCCTGTATGGTTGAATTTACTGCCACAGCATGGACCCAGGGTTATTTAACAAACCATGTTATTCCACCGTTCAGAACTATTTTATTAAAATTTGCACAAATATTCACTAAATTTGCAGCTGTAATCTTGCTGTAAGGTATTAACTTGTACATGCTGATAAAACATTTGGTAAATCAAATTTTGCTTTGCTGGACAAGGCAACAGTGATTTGCAATAACTTACTTTGAGAAAAGGAAAATGTGGCATTGATTTCACCAGGAACAAAACATGCGCAGGAGAGATGTCTGCTCTTACACATGGGACCGTGGAAAATTACAATATTATCAATACCATGTTTCTTTTGGTTCACTTATACTCACTTATACTCACTTATTCACAATACCTCTCTAATTCTGACATGTGATATACTATGTCACCTCCATGTGTGGTAGCTTTACTCCTTTCATCTAGCTTTCAAGGTAGAGGACCTGAACTCAATTTCTTTTTTTTTAATTTTTTTTTTTCAATCTGGTAAAGGCATTCTCCAGTTGAACCATAATAAAAAGCAGTGGTTTGCACAGCACTGAAGTAAGCTGTTATAAAAAGAAAACTGAAATTCACAAAATATGCTGAAGTCAGTGTTCATACTTTGCAGTCTGTGCAAGAATGAAATTCACTATCTTTAGATTGACTGTTGTGATATACACCAAGCTCTAGTTCTTCAGAGTCTGACCACCTTGAATGATATATGTTAATGACTTGCTTTAGCAATGCACCTAATATAAATCTTGCTGTCATTGATGAAAGGAATAAAAGTTTTATTTGTTAATGAAATATGATGTAGTCTTTCTGGTGCTCTATTTAAACATCACCTAGGAGTAGATCATGTTTTTAGAAGTCAGGAGTAGCCCCAGGCCCTCCATAATTCTAATTGATGTAAATGAAGAAAATAATGAAAGCTTGTGTGTGCTGACCCTGTTATACAGGGTGGTTTCACCTCAGTTAATCAAAGAACCTTTAGAGATGTTGCAAGCATCTGGCCTGAATAGAGAGTTCTTCAGTCTCTAATACTAAACTGGTTGCATTCAGCTGAGATACTTTGCCCAGATTTCTGTCAAAACTGCTTAGTTTCCAAATGCTGACATTTTTAAAGGAACTGCCGTGTTGAAACAAAAACTAAATCTCTCTCCTCAGAAAACGTTGTCCTTGGTGTTGGATAGAAACGAGAAGGATTGATAAATCTGAGAACTCACTGGTCCACTTGGGATGTTTGTGTTCCTGCTAAGAAGCTGGAAGCACAGTGAAAATATTCATTTTGTATTTGAAATGCCAAATACCAGGTTTATTACAATATTATTAGTGTATAGAACAAAACCTAGGAATAATGTTTGCTTTTCAGTCACTATCCTCATAAAACTGACATTTGTAAAAGCTAATGCAGTTCAGAACTATTATTTATTTTTACTCTGCAGTAGCTTATTATAACATTTTTTCTGGAAACACAGATACTCTGGTAGCATGTTACCTTTGTCATATCTGATACATGTACTTTCCATAAAATGACCTTCATGCTATGCAGGCATGAATGTCTGCAAGTAAAACCTGAAGACAAATGAAGGTCTGTAATAACACACTGGAATGTTATGTTTATTGATTACAAGACTGAATATTTTCACGGTGATATTCCTTTCTCATAAAAATGCAACAGGCAGACTTTTTTTCCCCTATTTTTTTCACAACTGGAAGTATTTACAATTGTTTCAAATAAGTGGTTATTTAATTTTTCAGTGAGTTCATAGAGTGTTCAGGATCAAAACAGTAATTCTAAATACCAGTTATGTACAGAATGAATTAAAAAGGAAAAAACAAAAAAACAAACCTTGGGGAGAAGGTCCACCCATATGATACTCATACAAATTTAAAAGCCTACTTTCTTGAATACTAAAAACTAGATAATGAAATTTCCATAAGTTTAATGTCTTTCAAATGTGTAAACATAGACTTGTTTTTGCAAATTGTAAAAGGTGCTTTCTAAAAAGAAGGGGAGAGGCAGGACAGAAAAAGTACGGGAGTGTAGTGAAGATTTACAGTAACGAAAGAAAAGAATGGCAGGATAATATTCTGATTAAAAAGCAAAGGAGCAGAGAAGCTGTTTAGTACTCACTCTAAGTGGTTTTGCTTCTCAGGCACAATGACTTCCTAATACCAGAAAAATTCTACAAGAAGTATATTATTTTCGCTGAGCACCCCTTCTCTTGAAAAAGTGCATCCCAAAGTAAAAAGAATCTGTTTTCATACTTATTTACTGAAATTTTTGTCAGATTTTTTTAATTTGTCTTCCTTTTTGAAGAAATTTCCACAAATACAATGTTGTAACAACTTGAAAACTGTTTTGAGGTGAAAAAGTCAGATAGGTAGAAAGTACCACTTTTGTGTACTTTCCTAGGCCTGTAGACAGAGTCCCTCCATTAGCCTGAAGGCAGCATTACAAATCCTTATACATCAGCAAAGATCAAAATATGAGGGAACCATCCTTTCTTACTGAAACTAAAATAAAATGCAAAGCTGAGTAGGAGAGCCAAGCAAGGTTTGCAGGAAGGTCCTGCTGGGCTAACACCCCTCTGCGTATCTCTTTCTGACATTTGCTTGTGCCATTCTGGAAGAGAAATGGGAAGACTGAACCTAATTAACCCTCATCATTCCCGTTCTCTCTGTGATTGAAGATGGCCTTCAGAAAGCTATGAGGCATTTTCCGAATAAGAGAAAGAAAGGAACTTAAGCAGTAAGAGGTGGATCTACTCTTCAGCAAAAGGAAATCAACTATCCAGAACAAGGAAAAATTGCAAATTTTGTCATGAAAAAAAAGCTTTTGAATATATTGTATTATTTCAAGGGATTTAAACTTTCCTTGGGTCACTAGATATTATTACAATTGGTTTCACTGTGGTCAATTTTATCAATGTAAAGTGAAGAAAGGAGAGCCGTCACATGCACAGTACTGAGGCTTTTTAACTGTATTATAGGGTAAACACTGAGAAACAAAATAAAATAATCAGTAACAGTCCTCTTGCTTCCACTCCTTAAATGGAAAAAAAAAAAAAAGTATTTTCCTAATATATTTATTTTTAAATTGTGTTTCCAAGGGGCTTTTTGTTTTGTAGAAGCTGTGGGATGAATGGATGTCCATCAAGGAAGTGTAGGCTATAAGTACAGCCCAACAGAAAAGTTGGCTGGGTTTCTTATTTTTCCACTGACCTTCGAGTTCAACTGCCATATTAATACACGACATTGATATTGACAAAGGTCCCAGGAGGCACTTTTGATCCTGAGTGAAGGAAAGGACCATTCCTGAGGGGAAAAGAGAATGGAAACTTTAAAAGGTGCAGTGCCCAGAGATGCTGGAAGTGGAGTTATGCACTAGGATGGGAGGTGCCAGCAGGCAGTCCAGGTCTTGACTTCTCACTCTAACCAAGGTAAGGGATAAGGAGTGGGACATCTTGTCCACACAACTCTCCTTTGCCTAGGATGGACATCTTATGGCTCTTCTTCTTTGGACTGAGTAAGTCACTGTCGTTAACAATATATAAATATAGTAGTAAATGACACAACAAAAGACTCCTTGGGCTTGCAGTTCCAGGCCTTCCTCACTAGAAGAGTGTTCTATTCAAATAAATTCCATGTTTCCTGTGAGGGCCGAAATTGATGGCTTTGTACTTCCTGGGTAACATGTATGAGTTGTTATCATGTACTGGACCTTGCATTAAGTGCATTGGTTGTTGCATATTTCTGTGTTTTTACAGATAACCCACATGAATATGAAGGATCTGACTCCTCTCTTCAAAGGGTTAATCTTAATTCCTGGTCACATGCACAGTCACAGTGGCACATAAAAATGAAGAGCTCTTCAAAGAAAAAAGAACCAAAACTTAAAATTTTCAAAAAGTAAGAAGGCTTTAACCTAAGCCTGTGAAGTACTACAGATCATTAAATCAGTTTAAACAAGATCATAATTTACTACTCTGAAGTCTTCCTTATGCACAACTATGATTTGCATCATATTACATGAAACTCCCACTTTTTGCTTTTTAATATAATGGAGTAGTCATATGAGACATTTGTTTTGGACAAAAGTGTGCTTCTACTTGATTTCAGCAATCCATTCTGATCTAGTCTCATATATTTTCTGCACTATTTTTTTTCCAGTGAAGATTGCACAAATTTTCTTGTGCATATTGTGCATATATGTGCAGCTGCACATTTGTCAGGAGGACTGTATGGTTATTTCTACCTAGGTAGGAAATACAAAGGACACATGACATTGGGGAAAAACTAAACTGGAAGAAAGTAGACTAAATATAAAGAATATTCATTTTCATGTATAAAATATGCTGATATTTTTTATTAACAATATCTATTAACTAGCATTTATGACAAATCATTCTACATTAAAAAAATGAAGTCTTTCTTTTGCAAAGCATCTGATTTTTCCAAAGAGCTAAGCTTTCTTGTGTTTTTAATGTGAACAGAAAGACCTATCATATTACTTTCCACACCACACAATGACCATTTTAAAGTAGTACCTTGTTTTCTTAAGATAAATTTATGAGTAGAAAAGAAATCAATACAAATGAATACAATAAGAAGTTTAATTGGTGCCTGTATGAATGAACACCTTGCCATGTTATTGAAGACCCATAGATTTCAGTGTTTCCGTGAGAATATCTCAGGGTTTTCTGTTTCCTCACCCTCTACAGAAGTCTAGTCATATTTTTTTTTCAAACGTGAATATACTAAATTCACAGTTGAATTGATTTGTGTTTTCTGTTATTGTTTTCCTGTTATCCAAGTCAAGGCACACCTCAGTCCTATCCTTACTGCACTTCCCTGGACTAAAGTGAGAGAGAGACACAACTTTGATAGATGACAGCAAGTGTACAGGACCAGTTGGGGTTATACTTGACTAGATTCGTTGACATTTTTGTACAGGAGTGACTTGATCCTTCCAGCACAGCATCTGCAATGCCTCTATATAAAAAAAACTTAGGTTTAAATTAATGGTTAGAATGATTTGCTCTTTCCTAAGTAATAAACACACACACTATATTGCAGGAAGTTTTTTCATTCTAAGACCAATACATCTGTCATTTAAATACCTACCACTGTAATAGCCAAACTTTTTTTTTAAACCAGGTCTGCCAACTGACTTTTTTTCCGAAGACTATTTAAGTATCAGGAGGTGCTAAAAGTTATGTGGTGTTTATCCTACCGTTAGGAACCTTAGGAATTAAAGACTCTGCTCTTATATATTCTGAGCAACCTAATCACTAAATAACAGCATTGGAATGAATGAACAGTGCCGTCTGAATTTTTCATGATAGCAAAAGCATAATATGATACAACCATGTGTAATGATAATATTGAATCAAATATTATAATAAACTACTAAGTGGATAGTAGGGAACAGGGAAGGTAGGATATTGTGTAACTTCTGGGTTTAGTACACTTTTGCTGATTGCAAGAATGAGTTTGGATAAGTCCAAAGGGTAGCTTTTGTGTGGAAGCTCAACTGGCAAGAAGAGATGAGGGACAATACAAGCCTGTGAAGACATGGGTATAAACTGACACCAGTTATTTAAATACACTGTTGTCTTACCAAGTGTGTTGCCCATCACTATTACAGAGTCATATTCCTCTTCCCTCACTGTCTTTCCAACTCATGAATTTTTCATTCCCTTGTGCACAGTGAGCTGAGTTTTAACAGGAGCATTGAGGGCGTGAGTTGAGGACAAGCTATTTTATACAACATGCTCATCATATCATTGTGACCATTTTATTAAAATGTTCATGACATTTATGATTAACCCAATTGATTTAGCTTTAATGTCCTCTCAACCTGACCCCAGGTTCAGGACTCTCAGAGAGCTGAAGGACTTCACTGGCCAGCCTGCATTTTTTCCTTCCATATATTTCTTAAAGGGCAATGGCAAAGAGAATCTCATCCAAAGCTTTCTACATAATCAGGTTCTCTGCTAATGACAGACTACTATCTTTACTGTCGTAGTTGGGATTTATTACTAAGAATAAATATTTCCTGACTTACAGTTCTTAATGTGAGCCTTTCCTATTTTAATACACTTAATTTTTGTCTGAGTAACTGATACAGCATTTACATTCAGAAATCCACTCAGAATAAAACAGCTGCAAGATCATATCAGCACCCTGAGCTTAATATCCTTTCTTCAGTACTTACTGGAAGATTTAAAGGTAGCAAAAATTTACCAAAATAAACCCCCTTTGCTCATTCTTAGGAATTATTTCCTCCTCACTCCCACTGATTAGTAGATGTACTTAAATATTAGTGTTTAACTTCATCATGATGTGAGGTTGTGTATAATTTCACTTTTTTTTCACCAGCAGTTGATTTACCTTTTTTTCACTGGGGCACTTCTCAAAACCCTTTTTTATTTTGTCCACACAGATCTCTGGGGCAGCTCAATAAGTCCAAAAGTAAGTTATGCATCTCTGGTGTATGACATTTGCTCTCACATTGGTCCTTAACCTCTCTGAAGCCTGGCTATAAGTAAAGACACTATCAACTACCTGAGAATAGCTCAGTTGGTTAGAACATGGTTCTGATAACTCCAAGGTCATGTGTTGGATCACTTTATGGGCCATTTACTGAAGAGCTGGACTCAATGATCCTTGTGGATGCCTTCCAACTCAAAATATTCTGTGAAATATCTGTGACACTAACACTTAACTTTTCATTGAAAATGAGGATGATTTTTCTACAAGCTATTGCTATTTCATATATTTTGTCCATTGGTCTATTGATGGGAATGATGACATATCAAAACACTATGCTTTTAACAAAGAAATGGAAGCCTTCTGTATCTATTAAATCTTATCCTTCCACTCCTCTCTTTAACCTCTCCTGAAATTCCATTAAAAATCACAAATGCTACAGCAAACAGTTTAATTAAATGGCTATCAGCTGAACACTAATTTTCAAGAAATCATTGGTTTATTCTTTGCACAGCAATTGCCTAATCCCCTACTGACTCTTTTATATGAACTAGCAATTGACACTGCTACTGCTGTTCAGAGGCTTGTTAATGTTTTCTTTTGATCATGCATTCTAGGATTTGTTTTCTGGTTGCATGGCTAGTGTACACTTTCCATATTTTTGGTACCAAAAAAAAATAATAAATGAAATTAATTACTTCTACTCAAGATCTCTCTGTTATTTTATAGAGCTTTACAAATCTATCTCAATTGAATTTGAGCAAATAAATCTGGTTTCATAAAATGAGTAGTCAGGTACATAAGAATCAGCTGCTGCAGAACATGCAGCAAATATACCCCCAAACTAGGTAGAAATTATAAATTCTAATTAAAATAATATACTCCAAATCAAATGCAAATTCCTAATGTCAGAATAGCAGAGAGCAGACTGAGAAGAAAGGTGCGAAGAAGGGAAATAGAGGGGCAGAGATGATGGGGGAGGAAGTTTTGTCACTGGCTTGAGCTAAAAAGGAGTATAGGGTTACTCCAGGGTGCCTTTGCTAATAATGACAAGATCGTTTGCTTTTCACATCTGTAGCAAAAAATGAAAGGAGAAGATGTAAAAGAGGTCCTGGGATGTACCAGCTGTTGATGTTAGTCCTCCCTGCTGAGCCCAGAGCATTGTGCCCATACCGTAAGGCATCACAATCTGTTGACATCTCCAGCTCTCTGGTACTTCGGGACACTCAGCTGAATTTAAGACGACGATCATCTGGCTGAGTGAACAGAAATCAGTGCCTACAGTGAAAAAGCAGGAATAGCATACAAAGCAGATGGCTGGAGGCCTGCTTATTCCTGTTTCTGGAGGTGTTTACATTCTTAAGTGACTAATTTTGACATGTTATACTACTAATGAAGTTTTTTGGTATGACCCAGTACAGTGCATATAGTGCAGTCTGGGACCACTCTAATTTGATGTCTGCAGCCCAATGCTATTTCTGATCTACAGAAAGTCAATTAAAATCATGGCGAGTGAGCAATCAAAGCTGAATTTCAGAATGACAGCTTTTCCCATAAATAGTACTTAAAACCTTCAGCATTTACTTAACTAAAATATCTTGAAAATTTGTAACATCAGTCTAGTACTTGTCCCTGTGGCAGTGAGATCTGAGCCATGGCACAGAAGAAGATGCACAGGCTTCCAAGAATGACATAACCATTCAGAAACGTGAAGTTTTCTCCAATCTTTCCTATATAAAATCATGCAGACCTAGAAACTGCAAGAGTATTCTCTGATTAAAATGTTTCAAAAACACTATTAAAAAAAAAATATTGTTTAGGTTACTGTCTAACTTTTGCTCCCAGACTTAGAGGCTGTTGGGATTACATTGACTAAGGTAGAAAATCTAGAACTAAAACGTAGAATCAAAACTTTAAATAATTCAAGCCAATGTAGAGGTTAGTAGAATGTCATGGAGTTGCTTGTTTGACAACTTACTTCATCCTAGTCTGTAGTTTTTATTTTTTCTTCTTTGAATGCTATGAAGGACTTTAACCATCAGAATCTCAGATATCCTATAGCTATAGAAGTTGAAAAATAAGACAACCACATGACCCAGTCTGTAAATATCTCCTCTACCTGTTTCACAATGATGGTTCTGTTGGTACTGAGAATCAGTAAATGATTATCGCATTAAGCAGTCAAAACTGAAAATGAAACTTATGAACAAAGAGTTTAAGTTTATTCTGGGGCGGTTATAGGCAAACAATCTAATAATAGTTATGTTTGAATGATGTTCTTTGTTAAGTCAAAGACTAAAGAGCCTGCTTAATCTGGAATTGTTTTCGAAAGGGCTCGAATTAAAGAGAATAAAGAGAAAATAGCAATTGTTTCCCGTGAGTCCAGGCATGGACTCACCTTTTGCACCACTGGCTGAAATGGCCAATTCCTTAACATTCCTCAGCTTCTTGACTACTGGGGCTTTTCTGTTTCAACAAGGGCCACACCACTTCCTGGTGGCTAAGTTATTGAGGGTTTTTATTACCATGTGTTATTGGGATTTTATTTACCATGTGCTATTCATTGTAATTTCAGATTTGGATAATCTAAATTATAGCCCTAAATTATAGTCAATTATTATAGTTCTTCCACCGAATGGGAGAAGATTATATACTGACATCTATATTTGTCTTATCTTTAGCAAAAATTCCTATTTTATGGAAGTGATCTCATAAATGGTAACCTGTGAAGTGTCTCAGTATCAGTACAAAATATTGGTCTGCTAAAATGGTACAAACTGTAACACACTAATTATTCTCCCCATGGAGACCCACATAAAGCTCTGTAAAAAGAGGATGTAGACCTCTTGCGAAGACTCCAGAGGAGGCCTCGAAGATGGCTGGAAGAATGGAGCACCTGTTCTGTGAAGACAGACTGAGAGAGCTGGGGTTGTTCAGCCTGGAGAAGAGAAGGCTCCAGGGAGAGAACCTTCCAATATAAGAGAGCTGGAGAGGGACTTTTTTAACAGGATTCTGTAGATAGAACAAGAGGGAATGGTTTTTAACTGAAAGAAGGCAGATTAGATGTTAGGAAAAAATTCTTTACTCTGAAGGTGGTGAGGCACTGGAACAGGTTTCCCAGAGTGGCTGTGGATACCCCTCCCTGGAAGTGTTCAAGGTCAGGTTGGATGGGTCTTTGAGCAACTTGGGCTAATGGAAGGTGTCCCTGCACATGGCAGGGGTTTGGAACTAGATGAGTTTTAAAGATCCCTTCCAACCTAAACCAATCTATTATTCTATGATTCATTCCATAATTCTAAAATAAAATAAAATGGATGATTCTCCTAAATGTCTTAATTTTATCATCAGTCAAACGTATAATGCTCACAGACACATTTCTCTTGTTTTATGATATGTAACAAAGACAGAAAAGAAAGTATCTGTCAATGTTTGCATGAAACTGTTTATTTCGTTTGGTTTGCTTTAATCCTCTCTTTTTTTTTTTTTTTCCTTTCACTCAGTCAGCTAAAAAACCCCCAAAACTTTTGTTGTGGAGTGCTCACCAGTATATAATTATCCAAACATTGCTTTGTATAGGGGTTTTAGAATCTTTTCACTTAAACCAATGCATATTTTTATTCTTCACATCCTTCCTTTGATCAGGAAGAAAACTCTGCACAAAGTCTGTTTTCTCATTTTAGACCTCTGAAGAACAGAGCAAGAGAAAACAAAGCAACAAAAAAAAGCCTCCTAAATACCATTTTTTATTTTTCATTTCTTGGGCTCCGCAGAAGGCAGTGACTGTCTTCTGCCATCACTTAGGCATTTCAAATTTTCGGACTCCTGGGTAAAGTAGCTGTTGATTCATGCACTTGATTCATCTTCCCTCCACCATTTTAATCTGCCTTGTCCTGGTACTCTCCACTTATCTGCAGAACTTGATTGTAACGTTCAAGAAGTTTTAGTTATCCAAAAGGTGGTGATAATTTTAAATTTTCATTGTCTCATGTAATGAGTTCCACTACTCTAGTAAGAAATTTTTTCTTGTGAGGACATTTTGCAGTAGCTTTGCAATCATTCATCACAGCTGCAAAAGGTCCCAAAAAACCACAGGGGAGCAGGACCTTTTCCATCAGAAATTCGAAATATTGGATCTTTTCCTGTCACTATTCATATACTAATGGAGCACAAGCAATGGAGTAAGGAAGGGATTAAAATTAACAGTGTTTGATATCATATGAGGATAGTGTTGGTGCCACATCTCTTTGCACAGCAACAGCAATAAAAATGTGTCAGTGTTCCCCTAAAGAGAAAGCTTAATTTTCTCTTGCATTTCCCAGGGACAGTGCCTAATGATGGAAGAAGTTTTAGCCCAAGTTAGCTAAATGGGATAAAATTCCCAAACCTGATAAGATAGTAACTTTCCGATGAGCTGCCAGACATATATGAAGAATGAAGTTCCCAACTTCCACCAACAGGTTTATCACAACATATTCATTTGTCTGAAAACTTCAAACTGCCTCACCTTCTGCAGGACTTTACCTCCAATTATTCAGCTCAAGCTAATAACTCAACCTTATTTAATTTCTCACTGTGAAGAGAAGGGAAAAGATAAAGAAGAGAAACTCCTAGAGTATATGAACTGAGAACAGTGGTAGGAATGATATTTGCTGGGATTCTGCAATCCTTTGTCAGCTTAACAGCTTTTAGAGGACTTTCCAGCCATAGGGTTTATCTGACTTCCTCTGGAGATGGAGCTGGCCATGCATTGCTCCCAAAGAGGAGAATTAGAGATATTTGTTCTTTAAATATGCTTCATAATTGTGTTTGATGTTGTCCAGTGCTTGATACTGGGTAGATATTAAATAAGTGCAAAACCCTATTTCCTCTACTTTGTTCAGTGAAAAAAAATCAACCCTGGTAGGTTTCACAATCAAAACTATGATCTTTCTCAAGCATGCAAATTAACAATTAGAACATCTCAACAATGGAATTCTGCTAATCCCTCTACAGGAGAAAATTGGTTATCTGCCTACAGCACCAATTAGCTAAACAAAAGCTGTTTAAAGCAGAAAAATAGACAGAAAATTTACTAGAATGGAATTGTTTTACATCCCAGATAGACAAACCCTCCCACTGTGGAGCTGGATTTAGGGGTGGGGGGCTTGTGTGTATGTGTGCAAGCTGCTGTAGAAGGTGTTGAGTTGAGGCCAGCAAAAACTGAAGTTTATTGTTCGGGGAGGTAGAGCGTGGTCATTGCAAAATGGGGTCCTACATCCCACTCTGCCTGTGGACTTCAGCACAAGATTTAATAAAATCACAGTCCTCTGCAGCATTTCTTGCCCTTTCCTTTTCAATTGTCTTACTATGCAGGGCTAGAGACAAGATAATGAACTAGCTGGACTACTGGATGATTCGGCTTTCCATGTCTTTAGTGCAAATGTTTTTTTTTTACTACCTAATTTTGTCATTCTGTGGTTCTGGAAATCTCTGTATAATAGCATCAGCTATCGCTGACATCCAGCAACAAACAGTTACACAAAGTTCAAAAAATAACTATCATAGATCATCATGTCATATTTGGCTAACATAATCATTGTCAAAAAAAAAAAAAAAAGAAAAAAGAATGTATTATCTCTGGGTGTGGCCAATCTCAGTACTAACATGCTTAAATTTTTACCTACCTGAGGGGAACACCCAAATCATTGATGCAGGTGATGCTGGGAAGAGGCGTGTGAAAAAAAAAACTCTGCACCTACAGAAATGCTATACAATTTGGCTGCCTTCCATTTCATAAAACAAGGGAAACATCATTCGTGCAGGTGTAATATAACTCATTTTGGTAGTGTGTGAAAATAAAACTTTCATTCAGAAAGCACTACTTGCTCTAACATGATTTTGCTTGGGGTTGGAGTACAATTGAGGGAGAGATATTAGCGTTCTGGAACAAGCCTATACGAACAAAAAAAGGTGGAACACTTCTTAAAAAAAAGAGATTGAAATAATTAAACATACCTTTTAAAAGTTTTTTAATTGAACACAAAAGAAGTTAAAAAGAAATAAAAAAAGATAGACTGACAGTTCTGGAAGTTGAAACCTTCCATCTGTGGAATTAATACAAAGCAAAGACTGGCTATGGATCTTCCTCTTCATCTTTCTTGTTGTCCGCTCAGCATGCCTTCAACTGTCATAGCTGAGCTGCCTTTACCCCTCATTAAAGTAAAATAGGAATATTCTTTCCTCTTTCCTTTGCAAGGGGGTATTTTTATAGCTATACTCATGGCATTCATATACGGCAAATGTTGGCTTTATTTTTTTAAATTTACAGCTAATACCACCATACTATATGACTGTCTTTTGCAAAATAATTTATTTAATGTAACTACAGAGTCCAGAGCCTTCTAGGTACACTACATATCCCATGGACAGTATGATTTAAACTCATGTAAAGTGAACTGTAAAATTGTAAGTTGTAGGTGATAATGTTTAGTGATTCAGAGGATTGCTTTGCCTTCATAACCAGAGGATCAGTTTTTAAAGTGCCAAAGTTCACCAATGGATCTTAATTATAAGAGTACCTTGCATCGAGTGGAAAGGCAGGCTTGCTGGAATGGAATGTTTGCCATGTTATCAATGTGCTTTAAAAGAGCAGGCTATTCTCGGTTGTGAATTACAAAAACTTTTTGCCTGAAAGCAAAACCTTGAAGGCTGAAGCCCAGTTCGACCTGACTAGGTTTCTGAGATGACCCACCCCACCAGGTATACTATTGCTTCTCCTGAAACACTATTAATTTGTATATTCATCTTTGTGATCTGGAAGTAAAAAATATTTTTTTCCCTTCCCCTCGCCCCCTCAACCGCCAATCCAGTAGTGTTTTGAACCTGTGGGTGCATCATTATATATTTCTGAAGAAGTCCAGCTGAAATGTCTACAACTAAATCTTGCAGTTAGAATTCCATTAAACAATGAGATGCATTTAGGAAGCCAGAGAGAGAAAACACATTTAATAACCTAGAGGCTGGGTGCAACTTCATGTTGCTTCAAAGTAGTTCCTATTTTAAATCCTAGTATTGCTTGAGGCCAAAAACTGACTTTATTACATTTCAAAATGAAAAAAAAAAAAAAACCAACAAAAAAAACCCCCCATGCACCTGCTTTTGTAACAGACTTTTAAAAAAAATTACTGGCACTTATAGAAGGAACACATTGTGTAGATAATACATGTCATCAGTTTAACAACAATAACATGATAATTCATTCTCTGGAAAAGAAAGCATGGAGGTCCAACCTATGTTGTTTCACTGAAACAATTTTACATTAAAAGTGGCTACAACTCTAACTATATTGTCCTGGCACTATGTCTGACCTGCTCTGTCATCTTAGGACAGATCCCCCAAAAAACACAGTTATTAAAATACAAACCATAAAGAATATTAAATATCTAAGGACCAGGTCTGAAAGAAATGCAGTCAAGTACATAACGCCACATTCATGTGAGATTTAAACTTTCAATTGCAACACCTATAAAACTATTACAAACTCAGCCACTTTATTTACAATAATGTCATGAAGAAAGTAATATGAAAGGTGTGTGGCATTGTTAGGACAGACAGTGCTGTCTCATGACAGACTGTGCAGTTGAACAAGAAGAGAACAAGAGGATACTCATTTAGCTTCTGGAAAACTTATCCTTTAGGATAAAATAGTTTATAGGTGCAGAGAACAAGAGAAGGTTTTCTGTCTTTTCTATGCTACACGACCTGAGGGATGGCAGAGATGATGAGTCTTTTCTATTTGCTAAAAGAACGGGAACAATTGAGGTTTTATGTACCAGTGAAACTCTGGTAAAAGACAACTAAATATTCTCATTTCCCTTATTAGTAACCCAGATAGTAGCTTCATATGGTTTTTTGCAGACTTAAAATAATT
This sequence comes from Oxyruncus cristatus, assembly GCA_013399855.1. Lineage (NCBI taxonomy): Eukaryota > Metazoa > Chordata > Aves > Passeriformes > Cotingidae > Oxyruncus > Oxyruncus cristatus. The sequence continues at coordinate 706,607 of VXAY01004421.1, read as the reverse complement.
TTAAAAACTTTGAGCAACCAGGCTCAAACTTTTCTAAGGGGCAGAATGTGATACATATGTACCTGCACGAGGACACACATGCTATATTCGTAGTCACTGTTACATTGAGATTGCAATATGGTGTATAGTGTTAGAGCATTCCAACAACACAGACTTGACTTCTCACAATTCAATGTAAACCATTTATATCTGGCCAAGGTGCAAAGATTTCAGCGCAAAGATGTACCAGTTAAATGTAATATTTTTAGTAAATATTTTTCATTGAAAATCCTGGTGAGAATTCACATGTGCATGAAGTTTAATATAAAAGGGGAACAAAAATTCTGATTCTAAGATTCATTTATTTCAAAGAGGGGTACATAAGGAAGCAAAGGAATATTTATTTACAGGCTCCTGTTAAATATAATCTGTGAGAATCAAATAAGATAGCTAGATTATATGACATAGATATGTTTAAATATATAGATCTTTTAAACAGACATCACGTTGTTAGAATATTAATCCTTTCAGTAAAAATTTGTCACAATGCATTTAAATACATCCAGGACACTTCTAAAATCTGTGAAAAAAATCCACACAATATAGACTATTTTTTGCCCAATTTTACATGTCTAGAACAATTGTAGGATCAGACAGCCATAATGCAGCTTATACATTTGATAAAGCCACTGTGGGGAAGACAGGCAAAGAGTAAAATAATGGAAGCAAAGTTGTGACCTGCTGTGAGCTGGCACAAGGTCTGGGCTCAGTTTCTCTGGAGAATGGCCACTCTACCATACTGCACAATCTCCCAGGCTCAAAGATACTAGCACTGGTTGTGGTCACATAGGAGACCCAACGGTTCTGAAGTGAAGGATACTATTGTTTTTTTTTAATTTTAATCTCACAGTTTGTTTTATCTAGAGGAAGTATTGGTTTTTGGTTTTTTTTCAGTAATGTTTAATGCTACTTTTCCAGCAAGCACATAGTTAAATTGACAGGACTTCATTTGTAATCCACAGAACAATAGATGACCTCAGTAAAACTGTGCGCTACCCTCCAGATGTTGTGTGCATTGAAACACCTGGAAGAGCCACAGGAGACAAACAAGAATGACCGCTGCACTTGCTAAAGTAGCAGCTGTATGTTCAGCAGGCAGAACACATTGCCCTACCTTCAGCACCTATCACTTCCATGCTTTCAGAATTTATCAAGCCCTCAGCTTAGCCCATCATATAGCTACTGGCACATTCTGTTTCCCATGGAAAAAAAATCCTAGTGGTTCTTCCTTCCATCAAGGTAAAATACTGTGAAACTATAAATACAGCTTTTAGTGCTTGATTTAGCATAATCCCACTTCAGGTGTTGGCCTAACTGCTGCCGGGTTCACACTTCGTCTTGCCCCAACACCAGGCTTCTGTCAAGCTCCAGTTTTGTGTGAGGACATGAGGAAAGTAACATAGCTTTATTGCATCAAGAATTGTTTGAAAGAAGCCATGTTGTACACCACAACACTAGTAAAGGGGCTTGAATTAGAGGTACATAGGAACAACTTAAAGCTTGTTTCGAGATTTTAATTAAATTGAATAAACACAGATGCAGCAGCAAGAGACTGGACTTCATGACGCAGTGACATTCCCCTATGTTTTATGTATGCCACATCCCTATGTTGAGTTATTATTTCTGCCATATTAAAAGGGTTTAGTCTAAATAAGAGATTTTATAGTGCTCTGAAACATGCTAAATACGTGCTTTAGAGAGGCTAAATATAACAAGTCTTGAAAGTACAATTTTGCTTAATTTTTCCACTGTAGTAATTTTAATAAAGACTTAAATATACAAGGTCTATGCAAAACTGAATTTAATTCCTCATTTTCCCCACAATTTCACCCTGAAATTGTTTCATTTAATGTTCTCTGGTTTTGCAACTTTTGCAATATTTTCTTTTTTACTTTTGAAAAATTGGGTGTCAGTATGCATACTTTTTCATAACCAGCATATAGTCAATTCTCTCACATTTTTCCCTTTTGCCTTAAAAACACTCAAATAATTCTTAGTTATGCTGGATCCTCCACCTCTCAAGAAACAAACCGGTCTCTTGGTTCCCCAAATGTTCCATCTTTTGTCATTAGTGTGCATTGTACAAAAGAATTATAGAAAGAGGCCCTGACCATAGGAAAAATATTCAAACCAGTCATGGCTATGTAATATTGAGTGCATCATTATGAATCACTGACACATGTGGTCATTAGAATTCCCTCTGTTTACCACTGGATGTGAAAAGGAAAACGAGCCCTCAGAAATTTAGTTGTAAGTAATTGCCAGCCATGTAGTCAATTCCCAGTGCAATCACCATTCCAGTTTTTGCCCTATTCATGCATGTTCAAAGACTATTCTCTATTCAGGTAGCCTTATTGAAGTTAGTACTTTTCAACATAAAGCTTTTAGAATTCAGTCTTCATTCGGTGGATTTATTATGTTCTGTTGAACAAGTTGCCACTAAAACAACAAAAACGCCACAGAGACACTAACTACTGGGCTCTTCAAAATTCAAAGAAAAAAGTATCAACTTAGGAGTTTGTTTAAACCCAAAATGTTCTGAATCAGGGTAAAAGACCCTGAGATTAGCTCAGTTGGTTAGACCATGGGGCTGATAATGCCGAGGTTGTGGGTTTAGTCTCTGTACAGGCCATTCACTTAAGCATTAGTTTTGATGATCCATGTGTGTCCCCTCCAACTCAGAATATTCTGTGACTGACTCAAGAAAATTGTGTGAACAAACAAGGGTAAAACTTTGGGGAGGATGCAATTTCCATTTTATCTTTATGCAAAAAAATTCTCTCCGCTTCTTTTTTCTCTTTTTCTATGAATTTTCTTTGCCTTTACATTGATATTAATTAAAAAAATAAAGGTTTCCATGAAAACCACAAATAAAGTTACATGATTCCTAATAGAATTGCATTCTTTTTCCCCTGTACCGTCTCATGTCAGCTTGCCTTCATTCCTCCACCAGTCTTACCCCAAAAGACAACAGCAGTCCTGTGGCTAGTCTGAAGTCACACTTCCTTCTTTCAGACCTGCTCAATATAGGTAAATACATTATAACCATAGTAAGTAGGCAAAAACAGAATTACAGAAGACAGATAACCTGCTCTCATATACTTTGTTTTCGTGTCTTTTAAAATATGATTATTTTTTAAATACTAATATTTTCATACTTTTTCAGCTTGACTGAGAAACCGATATATGTATGAATACATGTTGGAACAGTTTCTGGCATCACATCAGAGAAATTCTTTGGAATCCACTGCAGCTTCATCCAAAAGGCCAGCAACTGAACAAAAACTGGGAATGAACTGAACTCTCTTTCTGACAGTCATTACCCTTCAGATGTTTTTTTTTTTTGGGTGTTAATAGATGAAGACAAAAAACCTGCTGCTTATGTCCTACAGCTCTTATCCAGGCTAAACTTAACATATAGCTAAAAGGAGAACTTCCCTCTTATGGATTATCAGTCAGTTTTGTTTGGTAATATGCAAATAAAGTTATAAATATGTGAAAAGGAAAGAAATCCTAAAACTAGTTGGGTAAGAAATCTTTACATTTTGGTGTTTCTGGTTCTTTATCTTTTTTTTATTATTTTTTTTTAATGAGGTATATATTTTGAGAGTATAAAATAGCCTAAAGACACATTTATTGAGAAATGTTTGTATAATATAACACTGCTAAGGTTTTATATGACTTTGGAAGAATTTCTAGCATTTCTATGACAAAACTTCACAACATTTTCATCTGCAGAGTAGCTTGTAGAAATATCCCCAGCAGAGGGAGTGGCTCATCTGTTTGAGATGAAGCCTGAAAGATTAGAAAAAGCAAATTTTTACTTTTCTTTTACAAATGAAAAATAGTGTTAAATATAGTAATTACCTAAATACCTATTAAAAAAGCATTTTTACTCTCTCTTAGCATCTTGAAAGCAGAGTACGGGGTGTGCAAGAAACAAGTAAAGAGACATAAAAAGTCCAATTACTGTAGTGAGCTCCAGAAAAATATCTTATGTTTCCTCTGCTTTGTACTTCACTTGTTCATTGCATTTAATTGCGTACAAAGTAGATATAAAATGCCTGAATATCAGAATGTTAGGTTTATTTATCCTGATAGTAAGTAGTTATTTAGATCTAGTTTTCAAACAAATGCATAAGGAGATAAATTAAAAATCACTGGAAAACTAAACCTCTGGGCTCAGCCTTTCTGGGTATAAATCAGTATTGACCGATGAGCTTTAATGGACTTACTTTGATTTATAAAAGATAAGTTGTAAATCAAAATAGGAACTTTAAATAAGATGCATCATTTAAGCGAAAAAAGTTTGAAATGAAAAGCGAGATTTTTTTGGCTTGTAATTTCAACAGTATTAAAACTGATGTCAAAGCACAACACAGAAAAACTTAGCTATTTAAAACGCCAGAGGGTGACTATAAGAGTTGTTTTGCTTAAGCCGAAGAGCATTCTCAGGTAGTTTTCAATCCCCAGTTTCACGGTGACCATTTCCCCCATCAGTTTTAACATCAGGAGAGTAGCTTAGTATTTTTTCTAATGCTAGAAAGCCCATTTAGTAAATCAGCACCTCAGTATTTAATACCAGACGTCTGCTGCACCCTTATGTGACCATTTAGGTCTGATGGTTTTGAGTTAACGAGACAGGGTCCACTAGCCAGGGAGCTACCCCACAGGGAAAGCCAGAGATTTTGCCAGTGTAAAGTGAATTTTGGTGGGTGATTCAGAAAAGAAAGAAGGAGCATATAGACTCATTAGAGGGGGATAAAGTTCATTATACTCAGTTTGCACGGGGTCTGGTTGCAGGTGATTTTCACTGAGCATCCTAAAGCTATTTTAGGATAGGGATATATCTCAGGGATCAGGTCCCAAATTTCAAGGGCCAAAAACCCATTATCAGTCAACAACACAGGTTTCATGGCAACCAGCTGCTTTTCCAAACCCTCGGATCTGGGCAGCTGGAAAAATAGTTGGGTAAATTCTTCCATAAATCATCCCCATGCTCACTACATCCAGTGCTGCTCAGTTAATCTTCACAATGCTTTGAGTTTACTGCATATGTTCAGAGTGACATTGTATCCCATGTGTTATTAGCCTGAGTTCGGAGTTTGATTGATCTGTGGGGGACTATAAAGGCTCCTCGAGATTGCCTCAAATAAAGGTCAGAAGAACTGCCACTTGGGCTTCCAGAGGGCAGACTTTGGCCCATTTAGAAGGCTGGTTAACAGAATCCCTTGGGAGACAGTCCTGAGGGACAAAGAAGTCTGGGAAGGTTGGATGTTCTTCCGGAAGGAAATATTAGAGGTGCAGAAGCAGGCCATCCCCACATTCTGAAACGTGGGGAAGAAGATGGGCCTGGCTGAAAAGAGAGCTTTGGGATTAAGGGAAAATAGAGTTTGTTGCATTTTGGGGAAGGGCCAGGCAAATCAGAAAGAGTACAAGGATGTTGTGAGATCATTCAGGGAGAAAACTAGAAGAACCAAAGCCCACCTAGAACTTAATCTGGCTTCCGTCATAAAAGGCAATAAAAAATTTCTATAAATAATAAATAAATAAGAATCTCCCTCTTTTATTGGATGTGCAGGGAAATATAGTGATAAATGATGAGGAAATGGCTGAGGTACTTAATGCCTTCTTTGCCTTAGTCTTTAATAGCAAGACCACTTGTTCTCTGTGTACCTAGCCCCCTGAGCTGGAAGACAGGGAAAAGGAGCAGAATGAAGCCCCCATAATTAAAGGAGAAATGGCTTTCATCGATTTTGGGTCCCTCACTACAAGAAAAACATTGAGATATTGGAGCATGTCTAGAGAACAGCAACCGAGATGGTGAAGGGTCTGGAGCACAAGTCCTATGAGGAGAGGCTGAGAGAGCTGTTTAGCCTGGAGAAAAGGAGGCTCAAGGGTGACATTATCACTCTCTACAACTGGCTGGAAGGAAGGTGTAGCAAGGAGGGGATCAGTCTCTTTTCCCAGGTAACAAGCAGTAGGACAAGAGGAAATTGCTTCAAGTTGTGCTGGGGGGTTAGGTTGGATATCAGGAAAGATTTCTTCACTGAGAGTGTGGTCAAGCACAGGCTGCCCAGGTAAGTGATTGAGTCACCACCCTACAGGTATTTAAGAGACTTATAGATGCAGCACTTAAAGACATGACTTAGTGGTGGACTTGGCAGTGCTGTGTTAATGGTTGGACTTGATGACCTTAGAGGTCTTTTCCAAACCAAATAATTCTATGAGTATATGAAAAAAAATCCTAAAATCACTTGTTTCATTTAGTAATTAAGACTTAACTCATCACAGCAAGGTTTCAAACCACAGCCAATACACTAACAAGGTACATAAGGCATAAAGAGAGAGTTAATAAATACAGAAAATATTCATGCAACCATAATGTAAACTGATTTGGATCTCCAAACATGGGTATTTCGCCAGTCTTCTCTATTAGAAATATAGCATTTTCTCAAAAGTCTACCAATGGGTCCATCCTTGAATTTTATAATTTAGATATTTCTATCTCTCTGTGAGGAATGTTTTGTGGGTGTGGCTTAACACAATGACTTAAAAAAAAATTTCAATTTTTTTTAAACACTTTTTCCTAAAGCAGCAGGATTAAGATTATAATACCTTTACCCACAATGGACAAAAATCATCTAGATTTTTAAGAGTTTTCAGAAAGACTTTGATCCATTTAACTAATTAAAATTAATCCTATTGGGGAAAGCACTTACATGACAATGTTAGCTACTTGTTATTAGTATCCCTGTGAGATTACTATGGCTACAATAGGACCCTTATGTACATCAGGAAGCATGTAAAGTGCCCTGCAGTTGGAAAGGAAAACATTGGCATGGAAGCAGTGCAGATATTAGGAGTCAATGCCTGGGCTATAGCTGAGGAAGATGAGATCAAAAAAGATGAAATTCTCAATAATAACATTTGTGTTTCCACAGACCGGGGGCCACCCTTCATGACTAGCTTTCTGGCTGTCAGTAGCAGCTGTTTATAGCACTTTCTCAAAGACCTTCTAGCCCACCACTAATTTTGTGCATGTCTGGACACGCACATGTATCGAGAAACCTGAGCCACGCTCACCTTCCCCATGTTCCTCTCCACCTCCTCATCCAGAGATTACGGACAGGTGGCAAGAACCTCTGCTCCCCAAAAAGCACTGTAGGTCAGAATCTCTGTAGAGGGACTCTGCCATGATAATGGTTTGTGAAATAGAAGGAAAAAAAAATTTAAAAATCTGTCTCTGACACATTATATACCCCATGTTCTCAACCAGTACTCTAGTGAGTAGGACAGAAATGTGAGGTTTACACACTCCAGCATATATATGATGATGAAAATAATACAGAAGAGAAATCTATATGCACCTTTCCAAATTGAAGACATTAAGAAAAATTGTATTAAAATCCACCAACAATCTTGGAGTATGTGTTTTTCTTTCTAAAACCTGAGCTGATTCTTCATCTCGTGTCACCTCGGGATATACCTTTTCTTTTCAAACCCCTCAAGATCCATGTTTTTTCTCCCAGCTTCATGGGGCTATTCTCATTCCTCCTGACTATAATATAAGAGGAATTGAAATATCTGTGGTTTAGATTTATCATTTTGAGTTATAGAAGAGAGAAGGAGGATGAACAACAGTCTCTTCATTAAATAATTTGTGCGCAAAAGCCAGATCTTTCAAACACGATAAAAAGTGAGAGGAATAGTATTTTCAAGTGACTAAGTTGTGTGGGAGTTTCCATAGTTTGTCAAGTTTTGAAAAAAAAGGACAATATATAATTTTCCTATCTTAGTAGTAATTCTGTGCTACGAGAACTGAAATTTATGGCTTTCTCTGAAAGCATTGAAAAAATACAGGTCTGAGCAGGTACCACTGACACCATGGACAACCACCTTTTAAGGCAAGTGCGTACTGAAAAAAAAAAAGCATCAGAGATTTTCTTCTTGGGTCTGGAAATTGAAAGAGTTATTTTATACTAGAGTTGCCGTAGATCCTGGAAGGAGTGTCTTTGTGGCCCCAGATACTCAAGTTGGCCCTGTCAGTCTGAAGAGAAGGCATTTCAGCAGCAAACAGGCAGGTGTGAGGTCCTTTATCAGCCACATTTCCTAACATCCACAACCATTCCATGAAGCACACATTGTTTTCTGCCAGTATAGTTGCATTCCTAAGGGATGATTAGAGAAAAGGCCAATCTTTTCAAACAGGCTTTCAAAATCCCTATCAGACATATATGCTTGGTAACAATGTCGTGCAATAGTTCTGCACTTGCAATAGGCATGAAAACCCTAGGAAAGGCAACCTTCAGGAACAATATTATTGATGCTTTTGAGTGACATTTGATGCACATCATTAATTTTGGTCAGATGGGTATACAATATTTAGGAAGAGGGTTTGCAAAGTTCCCAGTCTTTTAGTGCGATGTCTGAAGCAGACCGCTGTGGACCATGAGGAGCGCATCAATTGTCAGCAAGACCTAATGTATTTGGTAAGTTTCCCAAGGACTCCAGGAGATGGATACACTCCCCTCCAGAGCTTCTCCTGTGAGACTCCAAATTTGCAAGCACCATTTTTGTTACTCTCCCCAAACTCGCTCAACTTCCCTACCAGCACCACCCACCTATTCAGAAGTACTTCCAAAAGCCTGCAGGGCTTTTGCACACAAACAGCAGTATGCCATCCTGTAGACAGCCTGCTAAGCAGTCTTTCAGGCAGAAACCTTATGAAGGATGCTGAGCTCAAGACCCTTAAAAGATCACTGTTTTTGAATGTGGTAGATATAGTCACATCACCTCTTCTCTTTCACTCAGTTGTCACTTCTTGAACCATGTTGTTAAGGAACTTGGAACCAGAGGGCAGGAAAAGTTGTCAGCTTGCTTCGCACATGTAGTTTTATGGCTTAGGCTTGGCTCTATAGCCACCATAGCAATCAAAGCATTTTGAGAACTGCCAAAGAACTACAACATATCCTCAGTCCTTAAATGAAATTCAAAGATACATTCTGAGTTTTGCTGATTTTATCTCCAGTCCATCAGAGTATTTGAACTCGAAACCAGAATTCTGCTGTATGAACGTATGTAACCAGAAGAGCTAAAATTTCCTACTAATGTACAAAAGTAGCTGTTTTCATCATCTTTAAACATTCTGACATTCAAATATGAAACTTTTTTACTCTGTAAGGAAGAGCAGATATATGGAACTTTATTTTGTGGTGAGTTCTTCAAGGTCCGTGATGATTTTCCCAAGCAGAACAACATAAACTTTAATTTCACAGTCAAAAAGAGGGCAGGCTGAACTTTATTACTAATTACAATACCTTTGATGACTCCATAGCAGTCACAGATAAAATCAGGTTAGGGAAAACAAGTTTATGTCTTTTGAACTGGAAAGCACATAACAATTACTTAGTAAACAATTAAAAATTATTAATTATACCACGGGATGTAGGCCTTTCAGGGCCTGAAGTACATGCGCTGCTTGCACTTGTATATGCTCATTAATCACAGTCTGTTACTGTAATTTTAATGAATGTTTATCTTATTTTCTTTGTGTAATCCAATTACTTTTGTTTTTTTAACCATCGTTAGGGATCTCTTTGTTTCCGGCATGCTGCCAATCAGCCCCCTTTAGATGTGAACAATTCAATTCATTATCATTAGGTTTCTCTTTTTAATCCCACTTCTGGGTGAACCATTGAAAGAAAATTCAGGAACAGAAGTCCTTGCACAGCAGGGGGAATGAAATGTGTTCTGAACACCTGAGCAATTATGTGCAACAGTTCTCCAGAATGGTACTCTAATGTCTTTCTAAACTTGTACCACATTAACAATTAGATCATCTGTCATTTCTGCTTTAGCATTAAATTAATTGCAAATTGACTTTAGAATTGAGAAAAAAAATTAAACTGCTGGAGTGAATCTAAGCATTTTGTGTTTGTTTATGTTTTAATTGGCACATTGCACCTGTCCAAATTATTTCCATGATGCAGATGCCATTACTACAATCTCAGGTGATTACCAGAGTCCCCATAGCAAAAATCAACCCATCACATTACCAGATTTAGTGAAAAAGGTATTTCCAAAACCTGCAGATGTTTTCATGAGACATACATAAAATTATGCATTAAGAGTAGAAGACCAGCAAACAAAAAACAGCATGTTACTTCTAGCAGGAAATCTAGGATGGTGAGTCCTTAATCATAAAGGCAAGTATTTAAAAGTATAAATAAAATTAAAAAGATATTTTAGTTAATCAGAGGCTAGAAGACTGTCACCATTACCCAGAACTGTCAGAGTAAATATGAGGCAATTGAGAAACATAAAAGTATGACCAAGGATTCTTTGCTAGCAGAGATAAAGGAAGAAAAGACAAGCAGCAACACGACCAGTTTTATGGGCTCAGATACTGAGAACAGGTGGACTAATGGGCTGAGAGACTAGATCCACTTCGCTGCCTTGATGATACAGCCACACTAGTTCTAGTGCTCTCACTTGGCAGTGGCTCAGGGATCTCAGCATTGAGCATCATGGCTTAGGTGCTAGACTGCTTGTTCATACAGTAAGTGAGTACCACCACTGACACAGGAAAGGCCTGACAAACTAAACAAGGAAGGCAACAGATGGTGGAAAAGCCAGACTGACTTTTTTCCTCAGGTTGACATGTACTTTTCTTCAGAGCATTCCCTTTTCACATTTTCAACATGTCTTCTGCTTAAAATAACTTCAGATTATGTTAAAAGCTTTATGGGACAAAAATACTGGAATACAGTGTATATATATATATATGTATATATATATAAAAAATACTGGAATGCAGTGATTGCATCATGAGATGACAGAAGACAGTGGAGTTTACTATGTCCAGATGAAGAGAAGAAGTTCCTAACCTGACAGGTTGGTTTACAGGCCAGGCTTTGAACTCATATTTCTTGGTCCATCTGACCAACTACCCCGTTCTATGAAGTATGAAGGTGTCAGTGCTTACCAGGCAGTTATCTGTACTTGTTAACTCCATCACTGTGTTGTTACACAGAGTCAAGGCCCTTTCTTACATTACTGGTTCCACCTGCAAGTAAAACTTGTATGTGCTAACCATGGGCACTTTCTATGGTAAATGTACCCTGCTTGACCTTTTCACCACTTCCTTTTTCTCTGGGGAGTGAGGAAGAACACTTCATTGCTATTTTCTCCAAAAGAAAGCAAAAAATCTGATCAAATTAACAGTTTCTTGTTGCCATCAAATAACTCATTTATTTAAGGACCTATTTTTTAAAACGGACCATGGCTGTTTTTTAATCCAGGCCTGTCAGTCATCTAAGTTGCAGACTACAAACTCTTTTCTATTTCTCTGAGTAGAACAGTAATTCAGGTTCCTCATCAGGATGGATTATGCACAGGCAAGTCAAAGGTCAGAAAGCAGATAGGGAAAAAAAAACTAAATTAGTCCCCCTCACTGGTTAAGACATGAGCCTTTGTGAAATACATTATTTCACCAACAAAGATAGGCAGGTATTTTTGCAAACTATAACTTCTACTGCTTACAGGAAGTGTTTTAGGAAGGGGGATTTTTTAAGATCCACACAGTGTTCCTCAAACACATCACACTCACTGACCCCAAGACTTCCATACTAAAACTACAGTCAGGCCAGATGAGAAAGAAATTATAAACATGCTGCTCAAGGAATTGTTCTGTGAGCCTGACAATTTCTAATGATATACAAGCCAAGGCAGAACACATTTGTTTCCTCCCAATATGCAGCTATGTGAATCTGCAAAAAGAAGTGGTCCCAACCACAGTGTAACAAATAGTAAGTAACACTGTAAAAAGAGTTTGTTTTTTATCACACTTTTTCTGATGAAGAAACAAAGGGAAGAAAAAACAAAGGAATCGATACAATTTTTTGGCAGCTCCCCTCAGCTTCCGAGTCTACATGGTGGTAACATTCTTCTCTCAGGTATATGGGTTCTAAAACATGACTCCTCTTTTCAGTTTTTGAGGATAAGTATATCTTTGCCTTTCTCTGTGAGAGTAAAAGCCTCTCCATCCAGAAACAATATTTTGACCATCTCTTCCGAGTATATCTTCCAAGGATACATGTAAAATAAAAAAAGAAATCACCTCTCCAGTACAAACCTGAAGCTTACTGCTACGGGGTGTTTTACATTTCAAAAGTCTTTACAAGTTTAAATGCAGGCAGACAATTTCATGGGAAAGGAGGTTCATCAAGGGCTATTAAATCCAACATCTCAGCTTTCCTCTGGAAGCTGGAAATAGAAATAGGCAAGTTACTGCACACTTTGTCCTCTTTTAATATCTTCTTCAATGCGTCTCCCAGATGATATTGAATGGGAGTAAGTGATGTTAATGGACAACTGAGTAGATCCAAACGAATAGATGCAATGATAGAGTCTCAAAAAAAAAAAAAATCAGTTGCAGTAAATATTGCCTTGATGTTGTCAGTAAGTTTAATGTATTTTTCCTCTTAGTGAAAGATTCTGAAATATAATGTCCTTCTTCTCTCCGTTATTAGAAACATATCGAATATGGTCTTTCTGTTTCTCATATTGTAAGGTAAAATGGTTTTACTTCCACTGGAAACAGCAAAAATTTTTCTGAGTGACTCTTCTGCTTTAGTTCCAGTGTGGGGCCCATGAAAAAAATTAGAAAAAGAAAGTAAAATAGTCTGTCATGTCTTCAAAATTAGCAGCTTTATGACCTCACTAGAAGACAGAATTACAGTAGTCTGAGTGTCCAAACTGCACATTTATATTCTTGAATATTTTTTGTTAATTCTCTTTAAGTTTACCTTTAAATATTTTAATCCTGGGGAATTCATAATGGTTTTTGTAAGTTGTCAAAAATCTTGATTACTGTAATACTTTACTGTAAGCCATGTTTTCAAAGATCACTCCATTTCAATGTATTCATGAGGAGAGGAATATAAAAAAAAGGAAAAAACCACTTTGACATTCATGAACTTTTTCAAATGCTTGTATCTTAGCCCACGTGTTCTTTAGCTTTTCCAAACTTCTTAATATACAAGATTTTCTGTGGTGCTTTACAGAAACAGCCGATCATGCAGTATTTGAAGACAGCAGCTAGGCCAATATTGATAGCCAGATGTTGTGTAATCTTGGCTGGGATTAATGGGATTTCAGAACAGTTCTTGACCTCGCTGAGATCAGGTCAGGGAAGACCAGGTGAAAACAAAAGAAGGGTCCTACATAAAGAGAGTTGAAACAGTCTATTTGTGAAGGTAATTGCATGAAACCAGGGTTAGGAGGTAGCTGAGCAAAGTAAGGCATGACTTAATATAGAACATGTGTGTATGAGGAGTTGTACAAGTAAGGGTACAAAAATGCATTAAGATTGCTTGAAAGTATTGACAAAGTATTGGAAAAGGAGCTGCCTAAAGCAATGTGTAAGAACCTTCACAAAGTCTTTGGGAAAGGTCTCCTTATTGAACACAGTGTTGCACAAATGGCACCACTGGCAGGAAGAAGGGAGATAAATGGCAAGTTTCATGGTGGGAAAAGAGTGAAATCAAGATGCCTCAGCATCCTGCCCAAGGATGAGCGCTGCTCATTTGTATTCCAATGATTTGGAAAAGGAGAGAAGTATGATACCACAAAGTTATTTCAGGTTTATCCTCACAATGATCTCTGAACTTGAATATTTGGAACAAGTTAATCTGGTAAAGTGATCAGGAACAATGAACTAGAAAATGAAAATCAGCCCTAATGAATAAAATGTAATATACATTACAGACAACCACTCTTACGTTAATGCATTCCTAATTAATTGTATCAGGTCAAGAAAAGATTCATTTTAGTTTGAGTGGCTCAAGAAGATTGCAGCACAGAGTTCAGCAATGTCTAAGTTACTGAACAAAATGCATGCATGTGATTGGAATTGGAAAATAGCAAAAAATTTACAGTGTTTTGATATACTCTGAAGATGGCTTTCACCCATAACTGTATGCTTACCTTTATCATGTATGAAAGCAAAGATGTAGTAAAATTAGAGGGTTAAAGAACTTTATGCTGTTTCTTCAGATGTATCATGCCTGAATTTGAAGAAAAAAAAAGGGCATTGTGAATTTCAAAGTCCTAATCTGCAAGATGGGAATAGTCGTATTTAATCCTCAGAAGGAAAAAAAAAAACTTGCTGAAAATGAAAACAGACGTAGAATGAAAACGCCAGTAAAGGTGGAGCACTGACAGAAAACACAGTGTGCCCAGGAAAGGACAGTATGAAATGCCTGTGGCTGACTTACAAGAAATAGCGTTGGTTTTTGACAAAAGTATCGTTTACTGAAAAATTTTAGCTTCACTAAAATAAAATAATCTAACCTGAATAAATGTGAAAGGAGGGAATATACTTGTAATGGATACAGAGCTGTCCACAGTCAGCTGTGGAGACTGTGAAACTTAACAGACTGGGAAACAGCCTATACTACAGAAAAGCAGAGAAACTTAGCTGAATTACCCTCTAAAGAGATATAATTTCATAAAATTAATTCTACTTGGAGGAATTTAGCACAGGAAAAAAAAATGGACCAAACTCAAGCAAGTAGCAGCAGGTTTGTGTTTTAAATTAAAGATGTGTAGATGGAAGGATATAACTGAACAGTTCTTAGAAAATGGAAGGTATGGTCACGAAAAACAAAGAAAAATACTCTCAGGTCTGAAAGTGTTAATGTGACTATAAACCTTTGAATCATTTCTACAAATAGAACCAAAAATAAGAAATTACTTAGGAGAACAGATGGGAACAAATGTTTCATGATCTGTTGTAGCTAGCTGTAGCGTAGAGAAGGAAATGGATGATATTAAGAACTTTCTTGAAGCAGGAGGCACAAACTGACTTCTTAAATGTGAAGGAGAAACAAAACAGAACAAATATCCTCAGAAAAAAAAGACACTCAGGAAACTAATCCAAAGTACAAGCTGAGTCACTGAGATACAGTAGCTGAATGTAAAATAAGAAATCACAAGACCCAAAAGACAGAAGATAGCAAAGAAAAAGAAAAATATGGATTTGGGAAATTTCCTACGTTCCTTGACAAAATCAGTATTGTGTCACAGCTTCACCCAGATCTCTATTTGGGTAAGCAGCAGTTAAATCATCTATTTTTCAAAGGGAATGTGGTTAATTTCCACATATTATGGAAAACAGTAAGTACAAGGAATATAAATTTGAAGATTTCTTCAAATTCAGGTGAGGTAAAACAAGGAGGGAAATAGTTTCAGATGAGTTGGACATCAAATACTAAAGCTTGAGAGTTAGAATGCATGGGAGGCTATAGAAGAATGACAGTAATATCAAAAATACCAAAGAGAAACCTAGATTTTTGTAATATTTTATAGTGTAAGGAAACACAATGATCTTTATTCAATGCACTTAGTATTACAGCTGATAACTATAAGGAAGTTATAAAAATTTCAGGAGATTTATAGTTTCAGAGGCAGAAATACACCCTGAAAGCCAAAAGAATAATTAAATAATGCATGATGGAACAGTTAGCCAATGCATAGCTTTGTTACAATCATTAAAGGTCTCAAAGACCCCAGAAGATGGTTCTACAAGTAAGAGAAAGAACTTTTCTGTAAAAAAAAACCCCACAGTGTTTTTAAAATGCCAAACGCAGCCATATAAGGCCACCTCCCTCCTTTTTTTGATTTCTTAAGATACTCCATAAATTTTGGGAGGTATGTCAGAAAACTAAAAATTCTTCTGAGTATTCGAGAGCTGCTTAAAACAGATAAAAAGGTAACAATGTTTTTAGAAGAAACAGATCTGAATATTGGCCCGAGATAGGATAGCCCTTTTTCACTGACATCCATACATAATCTGGTATGTTCCTGTGGCTCAACTTTGTATGGACTGAAATCTTGTAGGTGGATCTACCTACATGACCTCTGAAAAGGACCTCTAAAAATAGACCAAAAGGGTTCCAAAGCTTCTAGAAGTGACACTCCTAATAATAATCTTCTCAATAATTGCAAGAAGCACTATCTGAGTGAACTCAAAGCAAACAGGGAAGAGAGAATGGAAATGAAAACACTTTCTAAAATCAGCTGTCTGCCTGTTCTTTGTGTCTTTCTCCTAGGCAAGCAATTCAGAGCTTTCTGAGTTGCAGTAAGCTCTGCCTTTGTTCCCTCTGGGCCCTTCTACATTATTTTCATCCCCTTAGAAGCCTGCTTATTTGATCCTTGCTCTTTCCTGTGGTCTCACAAGCTCTCTGCAGGAGCTACACTCTCCCAGTTTTATGGGGTTTTTTCCACCACACCCTGAGGTCTCCAAACCTTTCTACCCCAACATATTCATCTGCTCTGTAAGCGAAGAGGCAGTCTCTCCCTCCGTCTGTCCCTCCCAGTATTGCACTTGACCCAGTCATCTAGAGGAGGGGAACAGAAATGGGAAATAAAATCTGCAGAAAGACTGTTCATCACAGAACGACAGCAAAACTTTTCTGTGGCTGCTTCAACATCCACATTTATGGTCACTGACGAAAATGCATGGCCTTCTGGCTGGCATTCAGAGCCAAGAAATTGAAACCAAATCATATTTGATTAGGCTGGATAGACCATTGCCATGTTACCCCTAAGGGTAAAAGGGTTGTGCATGTATTTTGTAAAATAGATAAGAGAAAGTGATTAAAATCAAGCGGAGAAGAAAATGTGATGATGTGTTATGAGATCAATGGTGGGGGAGTTAGACCAGAATAAAGTTTCTCACCTATAGGAAAAAAAGAAAAACAAAGCAAGCAAGAAAAGCAAAAGAGGATAGAAAACTTACACAACCTTACATTTCTGACTTATATAAGGAGTTTCTGTACTTGTGAATGGAGTTTCTTCTTGCAGGTTTCAGTTAACCAGAAAAACTAGGCAGTGCTGGCTTCTTTTGTTTCTGATGCTTATCACAAAGAAAGCAGCGAGGCAGGTTTTTCATTAAAACAAACAAGAAAATAAAGGACAGATTAATGCAAATACTTTAGTAAAGCATGCTTTCAAGGAATGGGTTGGGCTGGACATTTGTTAGAGGAACATAATAGCTATTACTAAAATACATTTGATCCCCAAATTTTTTTCAAGTTTATTTCAATAAATGCGTATATAATAACAACCATGTTAAAAGTTTGTCACACTCTTCTTGTAAACTTCCTCTAGAAAGGTAAGAAGCACAGTATCACTGAACTCATGTGCAATCTTATGTATTCAGGTGTTTTAGGATTCCCTTCTAGGTGACACGTATTGCACACCTGACAAATGTTGAAAATCACAGTGTGAAACCTTGTCTGAAGGTATAAACTGGAAGAGGCTGAAAATTGTAGGTGGACATAGTTTTCTCAGTTATGTGTTGGGAAAAAATAATTAGAGTCTCAAAAAAAAAAGTAAATAAACTTCTAGAAGTTAAATAATTATATCATTACACTTGTTGCAAAGGAAGTGAGATCAAAAAAAGGGAATTGTTTCTCTGCCCCCATGGGAAAAAAAAGCTTTTATAAAATATTTCACAGAAAATACCCCAGCTACACTCTCCAAAACAATCTCTGCTGATAGTGTTGGGGAGAGGGGCTCCAGCTAGGAGTAAATGCTTGGGTTCCTGCCTCTCATGGATTTCAGTGACCAGATTAGTAACCATGATAGTGCTTCTTACAATAATCTTTATGTACATATGAACATAATGCTTAAGGCAGTTCCCTTTATGCAGGATGATAACCTGGCATCCTCATTACTAGCAATGCAGATTATGCTTTGCTCCACAGTATGAGAAAGTGTCCTCTGGAAAGGAACACATGCAGAAGTGTTGCGTGCAAAAGAGACAGGTATCGATAATGAAGAAGCTACTCCATCACAGAAAACTACAGAAAGGAGGCAGAAGAGGGACATTGCACAGATACATGGATTCTCTGGTGCCAGATAATAATCTTTCCTAAAACAGATACCTGGCCCTAACTTGAGTTATTGAGCCTTCATTACAGAAGAAAGTGCATAAGTAAAGGATAGTGTTTGGCCCACAATTATTTTAATAAAGCACTTACATATTATGATGTCTCACATATTCTTTCAGGTTGTCCCTTTTGTACCAGACAAACACTGATTTAATTTAATTATTTTTTTTTTTTTTAATTAGTACTGTTTTCAGGAATAAGGGTGGACAGTTAACATAATTTCTTCCTCTCAGTAACAATTAAAATCCAAAGACCAGGTTTTGAGACTCTTTCAAGGCATACTATTTCACTGCCACCCTGGAAATGTCAAGGGTGCACAAGAGAAATTCTCCAAAGAACATCAGAAAAAATGCAGACTCAGGACCATGTCAGTAAGAATTTAAATTATGAATTTATTCAAATAATCACTATGTTTACTTGCAAATTCAAGATAAAAAGGAAAAAAGCAAACCCACAACCAAAACCAAACCAACAAAAGAAGGTGCAAAATACAGTCAGAGTTTTTACTTTTTAGGTATTTTTTCATTCTGTAATAGAATTTAATTAGATGAAGAAAACCATTTCAGTTCAACTATGTGATTTCTACCTCTACTGTGACTTCTACCAAGAATTAAAAAAAATCTAAAGTTGTTCAGAAATTATTTTTTCTCATTATTAAGCTAAGTAACTGATACCCTATAGAAAGATAATAGGTAGTGTCTTCCAGTTGAATTTGATTCTGTCTCCCATTAAAGCTAAATCCCACTTCACAATTTGCCTTAAGTACGATATACTCCTACAGATCCACAAGAATAGCTCACACAAAAAAAAAGGAAGAGTTTCTTGCAGCCTTGTTCCATGAGACACAGAGTGGGACTAAAATGAAGATTTGTTTTTATATTTCCATCAATCAGCCACAATAACACAACAAAACATACACTGTAACTTTTTGCAGTAGACAACAGTAAAGTGATTTTCAACTGCCTTTTATTAGTGGTCCAAGTAGGTATGTCTTCTTAGATTTCCATTCCCAATACCTTTTGGTATTTCAAGAGAAAATAAAAAAGCTAGTTAAAAAATGGAGAGCGTACTCCACTTGTGACTTTGGGAGACAGATAAGAAACGGTGTCTCTCTCAAACCATTTCCAGAATGGAGATTGAAAATAGGGAACAGAATTTTTCTAAGAGGAAGAAAGGAGTAAGATTTCAGTGGTCCTCTTTTTAGACCCCTCAAGAGTCAGGAAAGAGGGACATAAATTGTGTTGCCTTCATCACTGGGTTGTTCTGTGAAGGTTAAAAGTATAGAAGAAGAGTCTTTCAAGAGTGTGAAAGTCAAACAACAAGGAAATATTTTCTGTCTATTCAACTTTAAGCTCACGTTTTATGGTAGTAGTTCTTCAAAATACCCCTCAGTTGTGACTTTGCTCTTCTGATCTTTGCCTGACAGCAATTCATGGTTGTTTCTGTGAGAGTCCATTAATGTTTTCACTACAGTCAATATAGGAAACAAATGCACAACCCTAAAACCTTCCGATACAATAAAGACATGAAGCTTGTGACATGTAAATTTGTTCTGAAAATCAGTCACTTTTATCTACCAATTGATATTTTTCTTTGCACTCCTTTGAGCTACCTCTAATTTCTTATTCTATTCCTAATAATGAAGTGACCAGAAAAGGATGTAATGTTACAGATTAAATCACCTAAAATGGATAGGCAAAAAAGGTCTCTAAGCATACATTTCAAAACTGTGCTATACTTTTGCCTCCTTGTTGCATGCTTTTCAGGTTCCTTCTTTTTCCTGCTTATATATTTATAGACATTTTGATTACTTTTAATCAGATGGATTTCTTTACTTTTGCACTTCTTACATCATGACTATACTGAAGATGGTTTACTTCACCTTCTCTCTGGTTTTACCAGCAATATCTGAAAGGTTTTTTCAGTTTGCTTTTCCACATGTACCTTCAATGTGCCTTTCAAACATTTTGCATAGACAATTCAAGAAAACATTACATAAAATTCAGCCTAAGAGTAAATTAGTTTGTAAAATTTGGAAGAATTTTATCAGAAAAAATTCTTTATTCAAACGACTTTTATTTTCATAGCAAAAAAAATTCGTGTCTTGGGCATTGTGAATTTACAGTTCTTGTCTATAAGCACAGTGAATTTGAACTTACAGGAACTTATTTATGGAGGTACAAAGCACCTCTGGTTTGGGAAGATCTAACAGGTTTTTATTAGTCATTATACACAGTAGTGCTTGAAGTGAAGATAGAGCACTAAATGGCTCACTTTGTGATGCTGAGGAGTTCAGTTTGAGCTGCTAATTTCCAGCATTCTTCTAAGGACTCTTGGCCTTTATGAAAAACTGAAAGCTCAAAAACCTGTGTTCCATGGATTTGAGAAGAACAAAACCACCTCCTCCCCAACCCGCGAAAAAAGGAAAAAAAAAAAAAGAAAGAGGAAAGCTTTAATGCGTATTTTCTCCACCTTCAAGGATTTTTTTTCTTTTTAATTTTCAATTTAGGGATTTTAGACTTTTTCCCCAGTATCTCAAGAAATTAATTATCATTTTCATTAAATTTCAAAGAGGTCATTTATCTATTTTGTTAATTACTTAGGAACTTGTTCCAAGTTCTTGTGCAGTTTAGTTTCTGTACAATGTGTTTCTATCTCTCAGTATTTAAAAATATTTCTCCATTATGACCAAAAAGAGTAACAGTTATGATCAAAAGTCATTCGATATCCAAAAATAAGATCTTATTGTTATCCTGCATTCCTAACTCACTAATACAAATTCTAGTGGTTCCTGGCTGATCAGACAATAAATTCATTGTTAACATCCTTGTTAAATATTACAGGAATTGATGGTTATAGTTACACAGAGTTTTAGATGATTTGAGATTTTTACAACAATAAAAATAAAAATACTTAGTGTTTTAAAATACAAACATGCATATACACGTGTATATGTATAGTTATATAGATATACGTTACAAGCAAGAGTAATTAGATTGGTATGGGACTGGAGTTAAATAGAGTTCTTGTAACTAAAAAGAATTTTGATTTCTTAATTTTAGATGTGGCCTTGTTTTTCAATTTTTAAAAAATTATTATTTTTTTCCCGAGGCTTTACCCAGGTTTTTGATTCTGCCAAATACCATTGCAAGCAACAGTATAAAAGACAACTGTTCAATGACGGGTCCACCTCTACAGAGCAAAAGAGGCAAACAATCTCTAGCAAAGCAGTAAGACATTACTGACTGTTTACTGACCTCTCCCCACTTGTGTATGCTTTACAAATAAACCAAGGGGACAGGGGAGGTAGGAAGGCCCCTCTTCTGCATCTTTACAAAATGAGTTTCTTTCTAAAGTGAAACAGCATTATTGATCAAAGCAAAGGCTAACACCATATGTAAAGAAGAAACAGCTGGCAGTCACCTTTCTGTCACTCACTTACACACTTGCACACAGACCCACACTTATTAAAAACGGGTCAGATCAGATTCCAGGTTCACCCTGCAAAATTAATGACAACCTTGCAATAAAGTAACAGCATGAATTTGAGCCTTGTAATACAACGTGATTACCAGCGTTTTTATTAGCTGGGTTTGAGCAGCAGGCAAGGCCGGCTGGTATTTGACACACAAACAGGGATGTTACCAGGTGCGCTGCTCTAAAGTGTCACATCAAAGTCACAGCCCTGCTGGCTTGGTTTACACCTGAGCCAATTAGCCTGGGAGATCAGAAGAGGCTGAAAAAGAATACGTCTTCTTATTTTTGTGCAGGAGAGAATCACTTGATCCCAAGTAAGATGATACACAGAGAACAATAGTAGATAAAGTATGGCAAAGGAGGAAGCGGACACAAGGCAGGGGAATCGGTGAGAGGCTGTGATAAGAGGACTATCATCAAAAAAAAAGCAAAGTGGAAAGTAAAAGTGCCATATGCCTGTCCCTCTCTCAGTGTGTTTGTCAGTCTTTTGTTGGCAACAAAGGGGCAAATTGAAATGAAACAATCTCCAGTCTGTTTGCTGGCACATCAAATATGCTGTAAGATCTGCTGGTTCTTGCTCCTCCTGCATTATTGAAGAAGCATGGCTTCTAGAGGAAAAAAAAAAAAAAAGTGTGAAGGGATCTTCAAAATACCCAGCTTCTTTTTTTTGTTTCTTTCTTTTTTTGATGGATTCTGCTTTTTTAAGTGCTCTCTTCTGGCTTTCCCAGATTTCGTTTAGAGTAATGTAATAACAGGCCTGTACAAAGGATGTAAGAACTTCAACTACGTGGGGTACTCCCATTCTAATTTAAGTGCCTGAGCCTGAACCTTCAGATCCTTTGACTTTAGTGTGACCAACTCTGTCCACTGCCTCTTACTGCAGGAAAGCAGGTTGTCAGCTGAGAGTTTTGCCTTCTTTTAAATATGTAAACAGTTTAGGAAAACAGAAACAAAACCTATTTCAAGGTTGCAAAATCAAAAAGTATGATTTTTTTTAACCAGTTTATTTGGCAGCAACCTTCTCATTATATAAACATGAAAAGCAAATGCTGCTGTATGTTAAGGCAGACATAAAAAGATTCAGAATTTAAATAAAACTGACCCGGTTAAAGTTGAAAAGCTGAAATACTTGAAAAAAGTGTTTGCAAATGCTGTGTTTTTGTATACATCAAGCTATATTTTAAATTTTTCCCAATTCACTCAGAAATCAGATGAAAAAACAAAGTAGATATTAGCAGAACTGTTTTGTTTGGAGAAGAATTAAGAAACTGTTAATTAAATTAAATTTGATCTCTGTAGGTTGTGATTTACAGGTGAATAACTTCACTTTCTCAAGAGATATCTACCAGAGTTGATTATCACATTTATTCCCAAAATGTCTTCTTTCCAGCATAGATTTTCAATATTTAATTATAGCAACTGTTGAGACCAATTGAAGCATTCAGAATTCCAGACCAAGTGATTCTGTAAGGAAGGGCAGGGAAAGAAGACAAGCAACTTCTTCTTACTCCAAAATAATGGTGACAGATGAATATCTTTTATGAAAGGATAGATTTCCAGTTGGGCATTTGCTTTTTCATGCGGTGGGAGATGACTTCAAGGATCTGAGACCTGGAGCAGCCATGCAGCAAAAGGGTGCACTAGCCCCAGAAGTTGACAGTGTTTTCAACAGATATTCTCAGTTTGCCTTCAAAAAAGAATGAACCACTGTGCCAGTGAACGGAGCACAGTGTACAGGGGGAAAAGCAACAGTCTAGATGCTTCTGGGCCAGAAAAACTGTGGGATCTGACCTTTTCCCTATATTGTTTGGGATTTCCAGACAAACATTGGTAACTCTCTCTCCATTTTTCCCCAAGTCAACTGAGGAGCAGTAACAGCTCCTCAGATCTCCCTGAGAAGGATCGTGTCTACAGCCCATGCCTGAGATTTTGGTTCTCAAGCTCTCTGGTTGCCGAAAAGTTTTACAAAAGATGAGTGCTCTGCCATAGCCAGGACAGAGTGTGAGTGAATTACTGTGATTGTGATCATATCTCACAAGTGCCTCATTTTCTGTATCCTGTGTTGCTTTGGCTAAGGATATGTGGAATAGAAAACTCAACAAAGTCAGCCTCTAGCACCAGGAAAATCCTTGTCAGTATGCCATGCCCCTTAAGTGACACAGGTAAACCTTTACTTCCTCAGTCCTTGTGTATGTAGGGTCCTCCACTCTAGCTACACACATGTGGAAGTTTAGATACCTCAGAGACTGGATGACATACTGCAACATACAAATGAAGCAGTTTTATATCTTGGATAGGAGCGCAACTGTTCCCTTAACTTTGACACAGGCAACTGCCCCTCATCTTAATAGACCCAGAACTTTCCCTGGAAGTGTTCTAGTTCTTTCAGGACTGTTTCTCTCCTTTAGGATCTCTGTCGGAAGCATGAATATGTTCTCCATTGATATATAATGCAAGGCTAAATCTAAGGCATATTCTCTGGAGGCTCAAATTGCCACACTTATACGAACTGCATTGTGCAAGAAATATGAATTCACTCACTGGATTAATTTTAGACAATTGATATCAGTTTAATCAAGAGATTAATCAACTCCTCTAGTATATAGAACTGATTACATATAGGTGTGAAATCAGTTTGCTTCTTTTTTTACTGCTTGCACTCTGTAAAGTGACTTATGTGTTTGCAAATTCTTGACTGGAAGCCTTTGAAAATAAATTATTATGATCTTGGCTCGCTTCACCTGAAAATGCAATCAAATATTACAAGGATAAGTTTTTCTTCACAGACCTTTCAAGTGCATTTATTTTTTTTTAATTTAAATTTTAGAATTATTTGTGTATTTCACTTTGCTCCCAACAAAACCTTACTATAACACGTGAATATGCATGTTTGTGTTCCCTCCAGCAAGTTTTCATTCATTGGCTACAGCATCCAAATCTGTTAGGGGAGTAGATTTGTTGGATAGAATAACTCCTACAAGCCTTGTCAAAATAGACATTGTTAGACATTTATTATTGTCCCCACTGAAGAAAAGGCTCATGTGGAGAGAATCCACACAGAAGGGAACCCAGTAAAAACTCCCACTGTGGGAAAACTTCAATCACATTTTCAATCAGAGACTGAACCTTCTTAAATGCCAACTTCATCAATCTTTGGTATGAATCCATAAAAAACGAGTGTCCACAGTTTTTATGCACAGAGAACTACTTCCTTACTTTTTTTTTTCCCTCTCCAGGCTGTTACTAAAATTCCCTTTGTTCTTTTAGCTTTTTTCATTACATATAAGAGAAAAGGGTGAGAGGAGATGGGAGCCATGGAGAAAAACAAATTATGAAACAAAAGAGTATGTCCTCCAAATACACTTTAGAATTTGAAGTGCAAAAATTTCTCTGGCACATGTAGCAGTTTTCAACAGTTTGAGGTTTGTGATTCTTTTATTTATTAACCAAAAATATCCAGGCAATTCCAATAATATTTTTTTCGTTTGTTTCAATATTGTCTTGGTAACGAGTTTTATATGGCATGTAACTCTCCTTTCTGCAAGCAGCCTGAAACAGTCTAATTGCTTAGTGCTAAAAACCTACTTTTTCCGGAGTTATTACCATCATGTTAAAGTTGAGTCTTTGCTGATTACTGAAAGTTAGGATGTTTTAAATCACTTCACTTGATATGTATCAACATCTGCTTAGGATATTTTTTAAAAATAAAGACAAAATACAGTATATATTGTACTGCTGCTCAAGTACATTTTTTTTCAATATAGTCTAAATGAGGAGAGAATGTAAACAGCAAGATGGGGTTGACTGGAGTCAGAACCCTCCCAACAAATCAATTAATGCTCCTCTACTCCCCTTAATGCTTTTAAATTAGATTAACAGAATGCTGACCCTCCTTTAATAAAACCTAGTTTCGCCCTGTGGTGTGCATCTAGATACTAATATCAAAGAAACAAGCCTGACAAAGGGAGGATAAAACTTACCAGTAGGCCCTGGTTCCCTGCTATTAGCATAATTGCTCAGGCTGTAGAGTTGTTAAATTATGTTAAATATGCAGACTTTTTTTTCTTCTACTCACTGTGTATGGGAAGAACTCACTGCCAGAAACTTTTGCGTATTCTCTGAGAGTTCCATTTTAAAGAACTTAAAGTTGGAACTAAATAACAAACAGTATGTTTTCAATATGAAGTAGTAGGAAAAAAACACTATATGCAGCCAGTTCTCTATTGTAAATATTTCTAAACTGTCATATTTCAAAAGACACCAAGAAACCTCAGAAGTTGAAATTACATAAAGAAGAGCCAACAAACAGCTGAAAATAAACAGTTGCATCATATATATACGTGACTACAATGTTTATAGTATGTACAATATAAAGTATAATGGATTTAATTTCTGAAAACAATGTGCTGAGATTTGAGAAAAGACAATATAGAAGTAAAGTGCCAAGTCCAGGAACTCAAGAATTGAAACATTGCAAACACTATTTTATCATCTCCACAACCATCCAAATGAAACACTAATTTCTTTACCTGCTTTGTGATTGCATATTCCAAAAGCTTTTCCCTAGAAACATTCTTTCAGCACAAACTGGGACTTCATTCACTGCACTGAACTTGTGGTCGTGTCATACTGGAGTCTCTGCCACTATCTTTCTATGGAGTTTTTTTTCTTACTATAATCATTCTCTCTAGTATTGACTTCTTTATGATGATCAGAAGGTTTTGGTGAAAAATGCATCCTCTCCTCACCTGCCTGCAGAGGGGACTAGGGAGAATATAAAAATTCTAACCATAAGCATTTTCTCGTGTTTTTAAAAATATGGGAAAAGAGCTATGTGATAGTTTTCATTTGTGACTTAGAGGGAAGGGTGATTATAAGCTGTACAGTCCAGACATGTATAGAGAAAGATTCAGTTTTTTATTCAGTGTTCTTTTCGCAGTGAGAGGTCTAGTTTACATGGATAAATGAGCCTTTCAAGTGAAAAATCAAGACATGGAAAAAATGTATTGGTAAAAATGAAGCTATGTATATTCAGCTTAAATTAGGTTGGTGTGTTTTTTACATCATTGAAAAGACAGTTCAAAATGGTGACTTTAAACAGATGTTTCCATCCACTTTCACACACCTTTAAAAATAACTGGCTGGTAGGTAGCCTCTAGCTATTTGTTGTATTAAAGATGCTGATGAAAGGCACCACAAAGCAGTAGAGCTCCCCAGAATTCCTCTAATGGCTCTCAGAGAGTTCCCTGTTCTTAACACTGGTACTGGCTTCCTGCTGAGATAATGATATAGGACCATTAACCCCATATAATCCCAGCCTGGATTCATCTCTCCAAACTTTGAATGTTTAACAACAGGGCTTCAGTTAGGAATCTCATCAACCATGTTTCCCCTACAGTCAATAGACAGACATGCTCACCCTTCTGAAAATTAATCACATCTTAAGTGGGCTCAAACACTGCTGGAACAATCAGTCCAGCCCCTTCTCCCCGAGCCAGGGGAGCCAAGGCCCCTGAACTGTGTTTGTTACTGAAGACAGGACTCTGCCTCTTTCTGCCACCTCAGGTTGCAGCCTCTCTGGTGCAGTGAACTGCTGTCTTTTTCTGAGCTTTCATGAGCATTCAACATGAGTTTTCCACCTCTCTGAAACTTCATACTTCCTCCCACACTGGAAGTTTCTCTCCATGACCAAAGTATCACCTGTTCTTCACAAGGCTGCCCTTTATTACTGTGTCAGTCCAGTTTCGTTTAGCATTTTTATCCACACACACGTCACTTCAGATCAGCATTGACTATTCCCTGCTGGGTGCTGCTGTCAGCTCCCCAGGGAGTACCTTGCTTGAACCTTCCGCATTGTTCTTCAGAGGCTTCAGGCTATCTCCACTATGTTCCAGGACTTCCAGGGAAGTTTAATTGGTGAGTGGGACATGCTGTGCTGTTGTATTCATTACTTGGCCCACTTCCTCTCTGTGCAGCAGTTACAGGAACATGCTGTTCATTTCTAAATTCATGACCATGTAAATTAAGACTGTTGCCTTATACTGCCTGTGGCATATCCATGTTGGCACACCATGACTAGAAGTGCATTAGCTCCTTGCACCATTAACTATGACCCGCTAAGTTGACTTGACAATGATGGTCGATGTTGTTCACAAAAAGAATACGATGAGAGAATTATTTGAGTGGAATATGTCAGACAGCATCTCAATAAGCATCCTGGATTTCTTCCTTAATCAATCTGTGAAAGATACCATTACGAAATGTTAATAGCTGAATGCATTTTAAATGGCCACAAATAAACGTATTTACTTCAGGCTCTGAAACAAGCAAGGGAGATCTTTTGGGTTTTTCTTTTAATTCTTTCTAGCAGTTGGAGTAAGCTAGGAAAAAACGAAGTTGAAAAGAAAATAAACAGTTTAGTTCTAGATGAAACCAAAAGCTACATAAGAGAAAGGCAAAAGGACTAAGAAGAGGAAGCTTAACAAGATCCTCCTTTCTTAGAGCTAAGATTTAGTAATCTCCACTTGTAAAATGGCATCACACTATATCAGTACCTATTTAGGATCTCCCAGAAGACAAATGGCAAACATTCAGGTGTGCTATGGAAAAAAATAAAGGATTTCTGATACATGTTCTGATACAATATTTTAACCCTATTTTAAAAATTCTTGGAAAACCAACCCTACACCAAAGATTTATGTAAGCCACTTCCTTAGCTACAAAGACCAAAAGTGAAGATGAATTTTAACATTCTCCTGATTCCTTGAATCCTGGTCTTCCCTTTAGGGTTATGTTACAGAATGAAATGTGGTTAACACAGTCACTAATGCACTTGACTTCCTTATTCCCCTCTGGAATATATTTTCCTTCAACAGATGTTTTCAAAATAATTAAATGGTGGTGAACATGCATTATTGACAATCTCTGATGCCACACTAATGCACTCCACATTTAAACATTTGTCATTAGTAAGGCTGTGTGTTCAGGAATGTTGTGCTCTTTATAAATAACTTCTGCAAAGTATCCAGATTGTAAATGGGAAAAAACAGGGAAATTCTGATAACTGCTAAATATTAATAAACCATGGATGCAACCTCCCTTCTGTAGCCATGGTAACTGAAGTTTGGCTGTTATCACTTGAACGTTGCTCTTTAAAATAGAAGGCAATGCACCTTGAACATCCTGTCTTCAGCCACTATGAACGAAAGTATTCAGACCCTGAATTGTAGAAGAACTAGTATGTCTTTCTGAAAAATTATACAGTGGTTGCCAAAATTTTCTGGTGAGGTGCTAAAAGGCTAAATGTTGATGGAAAATCTATGGCTGATATGAATGAAATGGTATTAGATCTTGTCCACGTACATTTACAATGAAAAGAGGTTTTCTTTTTTTTTTTTTTTTAACTTACATATAAAGGTAAAAAGAAAGGGAAAGGAAAATTAAAATCATCCAGCCTCTGCCATTACATAACTAGTTTCCCTAAAAACTGAGAAAATATTATTATCGTGCTGTAACAAAATTCTTTTGTGGGTCCAAGCCAAAATAAAGCAAAGTTAGGCTTTTTCTCTTATTAGGATTTAATGGTATTATTATAATTAAGCTTCTCATTAATTTTTTTCATGCTTTCTATTGAGTTACTGTCCCCTGCAGATTTGGAATGAAATGATCATATAATTACAACAGTCCATTTTTAAATGAGGATATTTAGAGTATAGGTTGGCACCTAGGGTTTTCTGAAATTATAAATTATGAGTAGAATGACAAAAGCAATTTTTTTTGAACCTCATAATTAGAAAGAAATGCAGAAGGAATCTTTTACTTAAAATTTGTGGATAAAAGTGTCTGATGCCCAAACAGAAGCATGATGAGAGTGAATATATGTTTGTAGATATGCACATGAACATTAAACAAAACTAGCACTGACACTTGCTGCTTTTAACATTGCAAAAGCAAAGCATTCAAAACTATCAAGTCTTTCCATCCCTATGATGTCTCTAAGTGAAACTCTGAAGCTATAATATACTTGGGATTCTTTAATTTTTCTTGTGGCCCTTGCAGCTATGATTCTGCTGAAGTTAATATGTGAGAACAGAACAGTTTTTAAAAGATTCCAAAGAAAGAAAGCAAGAATATTGCCAATAATTATTATGTAAGCCTAAGACATAACATATAAAGCATTTTTCTGTTAGGCAGATATATCAAAATACTGTATCCCTGTATGTGCACGCAGTGAATTACTCAGAAACAGAAGAAATTAAAAATTAAGCACTTGGGCAATGTAAATGAACACTATATTCTGCCTCAGATGACAGTAAGAGCAAAATAAAAATCCAAATAAAAATCTTTCTGAACAACTGCACAAAACAAAAGGCAAACAATAATTCTCAAGATCTAAAATAATGTCTTTTCGTGACATTCCTGAAGAAAATAATCAGTATTGGAAGAATGTGTTCAAAGCATCATCATAGTAACAACTAAGAGAGTAGATTCTTGTTTCTTAATTAAAAAGTAGGCTATATTAAATTCACATAGTCCATATTAGACTTTAATGGGTATCTAGTTCATATAGAAATCTATAGAAAAATGGAAATTAGTATAAGCTGATACAGAAAAGGTATGAAAAGTGATAGAAGTACAAGTTACTACTTTCTTTTCCAATCATCTCTGAAAATATTAGCAGCGTTCATGCAAGAAGAAAATTCAAAGAAGGTTCTTTCCTAAGAGACAGATTAAGTCAGCTCAAGTTCATTGCTAAAATGAAAAATAGTGAAAACGATGAATAAGCAGGGAATACGAAGAAACAACTTGTAAGTCATGAAGAAATTAGAACAAAACACCACTGCATGTCTGAAAAGAAAAAAAATAACACTAATGCAGAATTTGAGGAAAAGAAACTGTCGTAGTCAGAAGAGCTAAGACTAGCTGAGACTAGTTCATCACTGCATGGGTGTAACCCAAACTGTGTATTCTACACCCTCTATGCCATTTCCCAGAAGCTTAACAATAGACCATCTGCAGCAGCTGCCCAGAGCACACCCCACCCCTCAGGCTATGTGCTGGGTGTTAAGAGGCCTGTTGATAAGGGGATGTTGCAGTCCTCACACCCAGGACTCACAATCACCCACTGTGAAACTCCCTGCCCTGGGAAAAGGGGCTGGACATTGCTGCTGGAATGGGAGGAGATATAATCTTGGGGTTTGGAGACTTCTGGGACCTCTTGTGGGATCGGGAGGAGGACCAAAAACCTCATCCAGACTGGGACCACTGCTCTAATTTGGATTACAACCACTGCCTTCAATTGGACCGTGACTACCACTTCTAACCGGACTGCAGCCATCACTGGCCTCAACAGGTTTTTCTCCTCTCTCTTTTCTTTGGGACTCAGAGGGGCCCCACGTGGGGCTCAGCAAGGGGGCCAACGAACACCATTCTGTTCATGCCCCAGCGTGCCGAGGTTCTTGGTGGATTGGAACCAATTGTTCATCTCTAAAATTGCATTTATTGCATTATTTACATTAAATTGTCATTCTGACTTTTAATCTCTCTTGAGTTAGCTTTATTTCCCCTGCCGGTTTACCTTTAAACCAGCACAGAAACTCTTTAAACAAAACAAAAGACTAATCATTAGGTCTTTGAAGAGAAACTGGAAACAGATATACAACTTACAAACAATATAAAAAATACGGAATGTAAAGCAGTGAAAAAGATTTTAAAGAAAACCAAAGCAGAATAGGACAATCATTTTAAGAGATAAGAGACAATAATCCCACAGTAAAATAAGATAAAATTCTTAGAGAAACTAAAGAAAATTTCTAATAGCCGTCAATAGCAGCTTAGTTTAAACTGACATGTAGATCCTTCATTACAGTGTGCTCTTCTGTACATACTGTGTTCAGGAATACGCAACACCACTTTCAGTCAAAATACAAGGTATAAAACGTGAATATTGCTGGCAACAGTGTGATATTCATTAGGGGGGGGAAAAAAAGCAATTATTTTCACTTTGTTGTCATATCTTTCCTACAGGAAGCAAAAATTTTCTTCCTAAACATGAAAAAAAGAAAAGTACATTGTTAAATCCTTTTGAGATTTCATACAGCATCTGGAAAGACAGGTGTAAAGCAGACAAAATGACTGTCTGAAGAATCCCAAAGTTCTAAAGATCATAATAAAAAAACCCCACACACTGTCATAGTCATTGCTTGTGCAGCTAATGTACATCTGACAGAGGTAGCACCGTGTGAACAGAGACTGGGGACAGTGTGGAAAGTACAGATTAGAGCAATACTATTGCTATAGTCTCAGATACCACTGGCCAAGGCCCCATGAAGAGCACCTACACTGATAGATGGACATTTCCATCAACATCCAATTCTTCATAAAACTATTAATTAAAACATAAACCTCCTCTCTCTTTCACAAATGCCCTGAATAAGCACTCTGGTACCAGGCTGCATAAGAAATATTGCCAGACACTCACCATATCAGTTCATGAGATTGTGCACAGCTGCTCGGAGTTCTGTAAGAAGATAACGCTTAAAAATGGTCAGCATCCCTTAGAACCTTCCTTTCTCCACTCTTTGGCAGATTTTAATGGAGGAGGATGAACAGTTGTGGCAGAAGCATACATTGGATTAGTACTGTGCCTCACTTCTTCTTGATGGGCAAGAACTAAGAATACTTGTGGGTTTTTTTCATTTTAATGAGTGATAGGAACACAAAATCAGAGATTCATAATGTGATCTGTTAGAGTACGGCAACAAACATAAACACTTCTCAAGTTTAAAGTTTAGAAAACTTAGCTCATCAGTTGTATGTCAAATGTTTCAAAATTCATACCAAAGTTTGGAAATCCAGAGAATAGGAAACAACAACAAAACAAAGTCACAACATATTTTCTAACTGTCCCTTTTTCATCAAATAGTCCTTTCTTCAGAGAGAAGACTCCAGGTCAATTTTTTGTGTCAAGCTATCCTTCTTAGTGGGACGAAAAGGTTATTTCTGTCATTCAATTCTAAATGTGACAAAATACACAAAGTCCCAAAAGAGAAAAAGGAGAGCAGAGATCAGGAATATGTGTTTTTGTTGACGTTCTCAGAATACAGGAAACTGAGCGGTCAGAGACAGATGCCTTTCACCAAGCAGGTCAGTGACACACCTGGTCTGCTGTACCCTGGCTCACTTCACTGGGCTGGGTCATTTTGTTTTCAGGCTCAGGCAGAACAGATTCGGGCAGCATCAGTGAGCTGGTGTCCTTTGACACAGCAGGTCTCTAGATTAGATGAAAAGTTAAGAATCAGATGGAGAAGCCACCAAAAACATTACAAGGACAGAAAATGTGTGCAGAAGAGTCTTAATATTTTTTCAGGCTAGTTCAGTGATACAGGGGACTCTTTAAAACATACTGAGTCTCACAAAAAAAAGGCAGGTGCCATAATGAAGCAGAAACCCACTGGTTTTCCCTTTGTCTTTGATTTTTACCTTTTTCTAAAAATTCTTGGACAGCAATAGAAATCAAATGACAGATATGAATGACAAAATACTGACAATTCATCTTACTATAACAAGCTACTTTTCCTTTCCACTTTCTGATCTCACACTCCTGGTTTTTATGACAGAAAGTCTCAATATAGCACTAAGTGAGGTTACACACATAATAGGCCTCCTGATATTATTTGTTTCCATTGACTATTCCAATTATTTTAGAAATGTTTAAATGTCATGTGTTTCCTATGGTTTTATTTAGAACTGAGACAGGACTTCTAAGCACCTGTTAATATAAACAGGAGATAGAAGGAAAAAATTCAAGTGTGTATTAGATGTTTCACTTTTCAAGTAGGTAAATAAAGATGAATTGATGAATTGACACAGAAAAGTTGGTGTCACAATTCCAAGTCTATGACAGATTGGTAAATACAAACTGAGGTGAAGACGGAAAGGTGTCAAATCCTATACAACAGGTTATATTGCCGTCTGTCCCAGCAGTGCAAAACAGGAATGGTTTCCAAGGAGAGGTACACTTCTTCCTGAGGCTTTATACTGACTATTTGTGATTTTATTTTCTTCTTCTCTGCGTCATAAATAAAGGATATACATATTTGAATATTATAATTTATATTCTCCTCTGTTTTATTTTAGGCTTTCACTGAAATGTTGATTTAAAATAGTCATAACTCCACTTACAAATGAAGCTTACATCCTTTTTTCAACAAAGAGCAGGAGGTCTTCTTATAAAGGAAAATTATTTTCACAAGAAAGTCTAAAAGATGGACCAGTAAATAAAAATTCCGTGTTTGTTCTCAAATTCTATGCTCTTATATCTTAATCATATCCAGCATATCGCAGTTTTTTTCCAACTGGTTTGCAAAGCAAGTTATAATTAATTTATAAGGCCTTCTAATTAGTAGAGACAAGCAAGCCCTCAAAACCCCACATGATGAGAAGGTTCCCTTTTAAAAAAACTCCAAGTTCTCCAAGTTTGTCAGTAACATACTGCTCTAGCACAAGCTAATTAAAAATCACAACCCACTAGAAAGTTGGGGACAAAAATGAAACAGAGAGAAATCATAGAAATAAAACATTAAATAACTACTTATCTGAATTTTGCCTGAGCTTAGAGCAGTACAGATATTTTGATGTATTGCAAAGGATCTGGAAAATGTTTTGGTCTTATCCCTTCTCCTGATGACCTTGGTGGAGTTCCTCTCTGCTGTCAGCTGCAGCACATGGCTGGGCTGGACCCATCATGAATTCTGAACTGGTTTCCAATAAAACGGGGCTGGAGGTTGGGAGCACATGCACCTGCTCAAAGCAGTATGACTGTTGATGTGTTACAGACCTGAAGACCAAGCCTACACTACATAATCCCTTCTCTGTGTGTGTGGGTGCCACAGCTGTGGCCATGCCACTGATACCAACTGCAGACGGCATCTGTTAGGGAGGGAGGTTCAAGCTAGGTGTGGAAGAAGTGTTCATCTTCAAGTGAAGACATCCCAACATTGGTGCTGATGGCTAAAATGCTAATCACATGGCTGAAGGAAAACTTTCTCAACAATGTTGAACCATTAGAGGTGGTTCAAGAGGAGGTCAAGTTGGTGCTATACAGGCAAAATAAAATGACCACTCTGAGTATGAACAATGGAGAAAGTAAGCAAGGGACAGAATAACAGTAAGTGATATTGAAGTAACTGACAAAGGAAAACATTATGTCATCCCAACCAGGTTCCTAAGATTCAAGGTGTTCTAAATTCTATGGGCTGTTACTATGAGGTCTAAATATGAACACGCATATGCCATCATTCTTCAGTTTGCCTTTCTGTATTTGTTTGAAACTCTGTGATGCCTTCATATAAGATATTCAGGTGGGTTTTGTTGTTTTTTTTTTTCTCTGTGAGAAAAAAAATCTTCTAACGTTTACATTTTTATGAATGAATGCTCAGATTCTGACACTATCAAGAGGGTCGAGAAGACTGTTAGCAAACACTTGTGAAAACCTTAAAAGAATTTACAATCTTTACACACAAAACACAAGTTTAATTTTTATATAACTTGTTACTATTTTACATTCCTTAAACATTTTAATAGTTCCTAATGTTTTCAGTGTCACCAGTAGAAAGATAATGTTTGTGTTTTAACTCCCCTAACTAACCCAAGAAAATACCAGATTTAAGATTGTTTTTTGCATACATCCAAACTTTTGACCTAGTTTGTCAAACTTCTGAAGTGTGACAGCAGACAAAAGGAGAAGAATAATACAGTAAAAGGAAGGAAGGCAGAATTATGAGGATCATACCAAGAAACAAAAGCATGTATGGGGCAAAGCAAAAAACAACCAAAAAAACCCCAACCCACAAGCCAAAGAAAATCAAAACACTGATATTTTTTCTCTCAGGTGTGATTGAAGTTTTATTTTTGCCTTAGCACAATGATGTGATTAGTGCTTAACGTGGCAAAAATTCTGAGCAACTTTCCTCATGAAAAGAAAAGTATTTTGCAGGTTTACTCGACCTTTTCCCGACTTTTGAAGGAATAAGAATATAGTGCTATTATAGCAATAAAATTTTAGACTTTCTTTTCAAGGTACAATACTCTGTCTTTTAAATTAGCATAAGGCTATAATAAAGTAATTTTATATATATATAATTATTGACAGTATTCATTTTTGAAAACCAGTTGTACAGATTTTTTGCTTTTTTTCCTAAAATGTGGATGATAACCATTCACACAAACCTTCAGTCTTGACCTAATTGGTTTACTAAGCCAACCGCACTATTTTTAGTCTTATGAAAATTTCTAAAGTAACTTATTTTTAAGCATTCTATTAAAAAATAAAGCAGAATTTCAACCTACTATTTCAGTTCTTAGTCTAAGAGGTTGTTCTCCCACCACATACACAAAGCTTTTCTTACTATAATCACTCATACCCCCTGTATTATGTTAAAACTGAAACACAGACCTCAGTTTCTAAAACATTAAACAATTAGCAAAAATATCTGGTTAATTCATGTGATGTTGTCTATAGAAATAGAGCAGGCCTTCACCATTAGCCTCAGTAGAAAAGGAGAGCCGTCCTGCACTAGTGAGGTAAGTGATTTTTGATCACAGTTGCGCTACAATATGTTTCCTAATTCAACTGTGTTAGTGGTGTCTTTTGTAACTGCTTGACAACATTTCACAGCATTCCTAAAGCTGTGTTATCTCTTTATTATCCATGGGAAAATCATAGGTGAAGCATAAAAATAAATACATTTCCTCTTCTCCCTCCAATTCTAAGAAGAAATGATGAGACAATGTGAGAAGCAATATGTAACATGCCTCCTAGAGTGCTGAAGCAAAGAATACCAAACTGAACACCTCTAGATTTGCTCTGGTTGCTGTAAGGGTGAAGAGGTGTTGATTGAGTGAATTTGGCTGGGTGTTTCTGCCATTTTAACTGCACATCTTCCTACAGTTCATTTATCTGCAGGAGCCTCCCATAGTATCACTGAGAAATAAATGGCCATTGTTCCTGCAAAACAACTGCTTTTCCTGTAAACTGGTGGAAAGACTCTGTAATGAACATTTATGAGCCCGTCAGCTGGAGCGATCCCTTTCCCTGGAGCAGCGTGGCTGCCGGGGCGGGCTCCCCAAGAGGCGTTCTACCTGAGTGCACTTTGCCAGATTGATGAGCCTCCTTCCGACAGTTGACTTTTTATGTAGAGAATTTGTTTGGCATGCGCAAGCTGCTTACATCAATATATTATTAAAAGGGGAGGAGGGAAGGGGATGTGGACACTAACTTGAAGCCCTGCTGGAGCTTTTCTAGCTGTGTTTGGGTATAAATATATAGTTCTTTTAATCTTGCATTTCTTTTTTCTTTTTTTTTTCTTTTTTTTTTTTTTTTCCCCTAGAGAAGCCATTTAGCTGTGCAGTGGTGTCTTTTCCGCTTCCCAAACACACACTTGCTCCTCCATGGCTGCCTTGCCCCTCTCCTTCTAAGCAGCCCTTTTTTCCCCCCTAAATTCTCAATGGTCCTTAGTACAAACATGCATAGAAAGGTTACTCAGCGGGTTTGCATAGTAAACACAAATGGATATTGTTCTTGACATCTTGTGAACTTGTCTCTCTCCCTTGTATCTTGAGAGAACATAGGACCTTCTGGGCCTGTACGAGCCTTGCTGCATTTTTAATGATAGTCCCTGAAATGCAGGGGAGCAAGATGTTGTCACCTCGGCATATTTTATCCCTGATCAAACATTAGTTGGCAGCTGTTCTAAACTTGTAACACTGTCTCCTCTATGCCGGCTGCTGGTTTGGTGGCAAGAGTGCAAAATCTCACCCAGCTTCTTTTTCACATCCCTCTATTGCTCCCTTACCCATGCCTTGGAGCCTTACTCTCCTCTCTAGCCTCAAAAAATCATGTCCAGCAAATTCCTATGCACAAGGGTGAGAGTTAGGAAGGAGATGGTTCACTTTATGAAGTAACACTTACCAAAATCAGCGTAAACATGCCAAGATATTAAAACATTTATGAACACTGAATGTAATTTCATATGCCCTAATAACAACAGACAGGAAGATTGGCTCAGTGTGTTACATACAGTGAATTTTTTTTATTGTTTTTTTTTTCTTTTCTCTGACTGGTTGGTTTGATCTAAGTGCTGTTATTTTAGCTCTGTTTTTTTAACTACTTTTTAAAGAGCATAATAGTGGTTTCTGAGAGGGTATTCTCTGCTAGGAAACCACCAATATGAAGGATTCTGGCAGGTATTTACAGTCTTCTATTAAAAAGTAATTGCTTAAGCCGTCAACACCGCTGCAGACTGACAAAGTTATTTTGATGGTTTTGAAAAGGTGAGACTTCTGGTTTGCCAGTGATTTTTCATGATCTGAGGATCTTCATTATAAAGCTGGAGCCACATAATTTGAAAGTGTTGCTAGTTAATATTCAAGTGTCATTCAGCAATTCTGCACATGGAGGAAGAAGATGAATGCTTTTTTAAATGGTATTTTTCAATTCGGTGTAAGAAGTACGATTTATGGAAGCCATCTTTAATCCTCTCGTTACTATTCTAGATTAGAAAAGGGAGTATAAAACCCAGGAGTTCCATTTAATATATCTGACATTGACAAAGAATTATATAACACAGTTTCTCCATTTGAAGCCCCTTTACTACATAATTATGTATTTTTTTTATCTTGATCCCAAACAAGCAACACTTGTTCTGCTATTAGAGACTTTGATGCAGTATCATCTCTGGAAATGCCCAAGTACCTTTTGAGTGTTACACCTACATCTTCTACAACTTATTACTAGTGAACGCTGATTACAATTAGTAAATGTCTGTTTCAACAAATTAACTGGAATTGTTTGTGTACGTGGCCAATGGACATAAGTCTATTTTTTATTCAAGAACATTCAAGACAGATAAGATTGCTGAAGACACCTTTAAGACCTTGATGTAATTGTAATATTTTTTCTAAAAATATCAAGATGTTGTAGAAAAATCATTTTCCTGCATAGGTCACTTAAATGTTACGCAAGTTTAGACATCCAGAGAGGATATGCTGAGATTATTAGTTGCTTTGGTCAAAATTTAAATCATTTTGAGTATTATGTTCTTTTCTCCTCACTGCACTGGAGGGAGTTGATGGGGTGGAGGGAAGACTTTGCAGTACTTGAAAAGGTAAAGAAGGGCAACAAGGCTAATCCAGGATTAAAGAAAATGAGCTCTGAGGACAGTCAGAGATATCTTTAAACCATATGGCCCAGAGGGAAGATATTTAAAGTGGGAATCTCTTGGAAGTGTACACACTGCCAACTCAGGTTATTTTTTTCTGGATTCGTACATAGGCAAGACATATATAAATGCAAATAGGGAAAAAGGTAGTTAAGGGGATCACAAAAATCAAGTAAGCCTGGGATCACAAATAACACACTGTAAAATAAGCTGAAGTAAGGTACTCAAAAGCAGTCTTTGCTGAAGAAAGCCAGGCCAGAGTTATAAAAGCTTGACAACAAACACTCCCTCTAAATGTGTTTCCCAAATACTGTTAAATCATCATGATTTTATTTACAAGATGATGGCAAAATCTTGTGAGACCCTGTTGACAAAAGAATAATTTTCATTCTGAAAGGAAGAATGTTACAATTCAATTGCAAGTAACATCTAACTTGACTGGATTAGCAAGTGCATTATGAAAATATTTTTCCCTACTGCAGTTTTGTTTTCTAACAAGTGCTCACTGTTTTGTCCATACTCTGTTTCATCTTTCCTCTCTTTCACTAAAACAATAATGCCAGCTACAAGGAGACCTTACATGAATGCTTTTTTTTCCCAAGCTTTCAAAGTAGATATTGCCAGAGAAATGTCAAGAAAAGTGCCATTTCCAAGTTTACAGATGCAAAAGTCCTTTTCAGGGAAAAGCAATAAGAATGGGAGGAGTCTGTGGGCAGATCTCCTTTCACATACTGTATGATTACTTGCAGTGGAGCAGCAAGAAGAGAAAAAAGCCTTCTCTATATAGTGTCAGGGAATAAAGGGAATCTAAGATGAGCTAACAGACTATTTTGTCACAGAATTTCTGAATAAAGTGAAGTCATGTGAACTTGAACAGTTAACAGATGGATTAGAGACCCAATTATCTGTGGTACTGTATATGAACTCCAACAAAGTTGCTGTGAAAGAGGCAGACTGTGCCCTAGCAGATCTGCCTCGAGCCTGGCAAAATGGGCCACTGGTCTTTATTTGAGCCCTGGGACACAAATGGCATAGTGCTGGTTGCACTAGTGGGAAATGCTGGTGATAATAAAATGAGCTTTTGAAAAGCTGTTCAAAAGACTGTTTCCCTTTGACTGACTGATCTCAGACTGATTAAAGCACAAGCATTTCACAGAGAAGGTTTGAATTAGATGAGGTTACAACCCAATTCAGACAGGTCTCATGCCTGCTGATCCATTTGACTCCTCAGAAGCCTAAGTGGCAGTCCGATGGGGGATCTGCAGCCTGAATTCCCAGGGTCTTAAGCTCCTTCATGGTTTGATAAGAGATTTTATATCAGGATATAATCAAAAATTTCCAGAACTGTCAAGCAGATTGCACTGGAACTCTCAACACTCTTCCTCTTCATCACTACTACCTTTCCAAGTCATGTAAAACACTTTGCAAATAGATTTCACGTTTGGAAAGGTTGCTCTTCACACGAACAGTCATGAAAACCCATTCATACATAAGACCCTGGTTTATGTAAACCTACCTAGAATAAATTTTAGGGAAAAAATTTATTCCAAACCCCATTTATTTCAAAGCTACTGAAATGTAGCAATGCGGGCAACTAATGAGCATCTGTGCTTAAACAAGATTTGTAATGCAGACTGAAACAGAAATGCCAGTACTAAAATAAATCATGGACCTTGCATTCATTTTTGCTTATAATTTAAATGACTTAATGAAAATTATTGGGTATTTAGACAAGTTGTTGTTAAGTTTCACATGAACTTAGTACTTTACACGTCCTTGGTTAGCTAATATCCCTCACATGAACAAGCCACATATCCAGTAGCGTAGTCAGAGTGTCTGGGCAGTTTTGCTACAAGCCTTTGGTCATGCTGGGGATCAGACACACTCTATGCTTGAAAGGAATGCAACTGATGGCATGCCAGAGCAGAGGATGAGGTTTGGCAACTTAATTGTGTCCTACCTGCCAATAAATACTGTGGTCCTTCTAAAAATATATAGACCTTTGTTCTGAAAAAGGGTAAGGGCATATTTCAGATTTTTTGTTGTGTCTTTTGCAAGGAAATACACATTCAGGCCACAGAAATGAAAACAGTGTTTTTGTAAGCACTCTGATGAACAGTCACTGAAGGATCAGCATTATGATCTTCCTATTTCTTCCTATCTTCAAATCAAAGCTGTCTACTTTACTGGGCTTGGTTGGAAAGTCACACTGTAAATTTTACAGAGGAGTGGAATCTCACTTGTTACAGCAGGCAAATAAATTTGGCATCCAGTATGTCTGAAAAAAGCTTGGCCCATCCCTGATTTGCAGCTAAGGAGACTGAAGAGAAGTCAGGGGAGACTATCTCTCTAGAATGACGTGATGGCTGACTCCGATAATTTGATGGCTACTCCCAAGTCTAGGAATCATGGCAGCTGATCCAGACACATCATAAAATGTGCAATACATAACAAAACAAATCAAGATAAAAGCTTTCTCCAGTGGACAAGATAGACTCAGGCTATCAGTACACAGGTTAAAGTGTGTGTCAAACATGAAACATAGTTCAAGGTAGCACGTTGCAGCTGAGTACAGAAACTTTTCATTGTAGCCTGCTTTTTCCTTCCTTTTCCTTCATTTTTAAAGCTGGTAGATACTTTTTCCACACTGACCAAAAAACACCTGGAAATTCCAGACGCAAATCTAACAGATTGATGTTTTAATCAAATAGGTTGCTTGTACATGCCCACTCTTGGTTGCAGGTTTTTTTGGTTTTTTCGGGTGTTGTTTTTTTGGGATTTTTTTTTGGGGGGAGGGGTGTTTGTTTTTGGGTTTTATCAGTAAAACTTGAATTCTTTTCTTCAAATTAATTCATTTTAGGCAGAGGGGTTACCATGTCCTGTATGTTATCTACTCTTTCTCCACTTCTACTGCAAAGCCAAAAACTTCAGCAATGAGAGCTATTGGTAAGGAGAATGCAAAATGACTTTTGCTATCAAGATCTTAGTCATGGACCACCGGAGGTCTTCTCCCTCACCAATGGTTTAAATGTCTAAAGGACAGAAGTTACTGTCACATCCCATAGAAAGACTGGTCTTTTCTGTATGATCAGTTTCCTCTGACAGTACTTACCCAACACAGTGGCTTGCCTAATTGAGGCCATAGACATCTTTGGGGTGCTCAGCTGTCAAAAAGCAAGGACCAGATCAGGTAAGCCAAACAATAAAACCCTTAAACCAGTCTCAGCTGAAACTTTCATCCAGTTTGTAGAAGGCACAGGCAGCGATCCTTCCTGATCCTTATCCTGGCAGTGATTTTTGTCCCTGACCAACCTCTCTCCTTGCACCACTGTACTCCATGATGCAGACTCTCTTGCTGCAGCTCATTTAATTCCTAAAAGACACCTAAATACAACACTAGATACCAGTGAGTAGCACACTCTACTGGTTCCACTGAAGTTTTATGCGGTTTGAGTCTCAGCATTTCCTTCTGCTGCTATTGAGTGGGAGTGACTCTTCTCCCAACTCACCAGCTTCTCTGAAACTGCTTTCTGACAGAGTTCTCTCCACACATTGTATAGAAATGTAATGTGTCCACCACTGAACTGGGCACTGTTAGGCAGCAGAACACACCTGAGTCAGGCATCACAATGCTTCCACCTGTCCTACTTTACACATTAAAATGGTCTCTGATGATGAGGTCCTTATTAACGAGTGATACATCTTATCCTGTGTTAATTTGTATCAACATTATGTGTTTATAAAAAATGCAAGTACACTTCCCTTTGGGTCTTCTAGAAGAATTTCTTTTTAACTCTTCTCTCAATTTATGGGATTAATTAAATTTAATGGGACTAATTTGCTCTATCATTCCTTTTACTTCATTGTGTGGGCCTTAATCTATAGGTACACTTTGTAAAATAAGAAAAAATAGTTTACTGTAATCTCAATTCAGAGTAGCTGATTTGAGAAGTTGTAAAGCGAAACTCATCATCATCACAGCAGGCAGGAGGAAGAATTTTCTATCCTTTTATTCAAAAAGCCATAAGAATATTAATTCCCATTCTTGCTTTCTCTCTCTCT
>VXAY01004421.1:646182-663821 GCA_013399855.1 Oxyruncus cristatus | reverse complement strand
TTTTTTTTTTTTTGTCTTTTTGGTAAGGGTTGTGGAAGAAAGGATCTTATGCATAATTTAATTGCTTTGTCTTTCTCCCTCAGGTCAGTATATTATATTATATTGAAAAGTAATTATGCAGCGAAAGTAAAATGTCAAACTGCAGATGTCTGGTAACAAGTAGTACAGATGTGAACGATTCTATTATGTGCCATCTTGCAGACATCTTTATACCTTTCCTCTGAAGCTTCACCCTATGTGCTTATACATTAGAGTATTTATATGCCCTGGATGAGATTTGCTTTTTTCCCCCCCTTTGCAGCATCTAGATCCCAAGCTGGGATGCCTTGTTGGCAATGATTGATTACCCAATATCTAATTAAACCTGATCCAATCACTTATTATGCAGAGTGGAACAAACAAACTGAAGTCGACTGTCAGACCCGTGATTGATGATACTGCCAATCCAGCTTTTGTTGCGTCTAATGTCCTGACGCTTGTTACAACCAGCCAAAGCTGCGCTGGACAAAGCGTTCTGTCACTCTTCACACAAATTCACTCCCCTCCCCCTCCCCTACTTCTCCTTTTTTTTTTTTTCTCTCTCTCTCTTTTTTTTTTTTTTTTCAAGAAAAAATTATTGAGAACAGCAGAGGTTCTGTTTGGGTTAGTGCGTACAATGAGATCAAAGTCCCCCAGAGATCCAGAGTCCTTAAGTGGCAGGGAGTGGAAGAAAAAGAGTGTGGGTGTGGGGGAGGTGGTGGCAGGAGGTGCACTTGGTATGGTAATGAACCTACCTTGGGGAGAGTGACAGATATGACATTAAAGCAAACCTAGCAGGGTAATAATTTCTTTTCTATTGTCTGCCAAGCAGGATTCTCTTCGCAGCTCTCATTTATAAATTTTTCAGTTTTAATGTTTTAATTATTTAAAATGCAAATAGGTTCCTGAAGAAAGAAGCAGAAAATACAAATTCCCTAAACAAATTCAACTTTTGAAGTTGCATTCACACACTGTAAAACCTTTCTCTTGTGTCTTGCATTAGGTAAGGTTAGTTAAGTTTTGGGGTTAGTT
This sequence comes from Oxyruncus cristatus, assembly GCA_013399855.1. Taxonomy (NCBI): domain Eukaryota; kingdom Metazoa; phylum Chordata; class Aves; order Passeriformes; family Cotingidae; genus Oxyruncus; species Oxyruncus cristatus. Next base: position 662,771 of record VXAY01004421.1, on the reverse strand, counting down.
TTGGGGTTTTTTTAATGAGTCAAGAATTAGTTAAACTTTTTGTAGTTTTTTGTGGTCATACTTTTATTAGTTCAAGCCAATTTTCTGTTTTGTTTTTAGAACAAATGAAATAAAATGTCAGATTCCCTTGAGATTCAGAGAACTAGTCAGAAAAATGTAAAGAGATTTTTTTATGTTGGTAATTCCTGACATTGTCTGCATTTCAAATGTTCAAGCTGTATTTAGATATTAGATAAGTTCACATAAATTGATTATTTATATCATTTCGCAAGTTGAAAGTGTTGAAAGGGTCCCTCCTCACATAAATTGTTTATACTCAATGTAGTCAAGTCTCTGTGTACACGTGCACATGTGCATGATTCCCATGTGATAAATGGAAGAACCGGTAAATGTATTTTTCAAAATTTTATGCAATTAATCATATGTTTACAAGTCCATCATCTGTTTAATAATCTATCAATAATTCTGAGATTCCTGACTCCCATAGAGCTTCAAACAGCTGATATTCAGAACAAAACTAAAATACAAAAAAGACCAAAACTCCATAAGGTTTTAAAATAACTTAGTTTTAAGCTAGAATTTCCTTGCAACAGTTGTTCTTTCTGGAATAAAAGGAATAACAATATTTATTTTGGGAGCTCTTCATTTTTGTAGACAGATATTACAGTTCTAAAGTTTATTTGTTTCTTTTCCCTGCCAGGCCTGATACAAGAGCTCTGCACATTTGGCCAAAAGCTGTGGAGGTGTCTAGGTCAACATATTTTGTTCAATACTTCTTCAGGTCTAGAAAAAAACCCGCGTAGATTATTTATGGGCATGTTTTAAATATTTCACTCTTCTGTCCTAGCCCTTAGATCTAAATGGCGCAGCACATGGGTGGACAAGTGAGCTCATGAAACAGCCCTGGTATCACTAATGAAAACTCTTAAATCATACCAAAACCATGTCTCTGTAACAAATTAGAAAGACGACAGGTTATAACAATAGTTCACAGGTTGGATCACAGCATTGTTGAGGTAGGAAATGACTCCTGTGTGTCGTCTGGTCCAATCTCCTTGCTCAAGAGGGGCAATATAAAGCCAGTTGCTCAAGACAATGTCTAGACAGTTTTTGAATATCTCTAAGGATGGAGACTTCACAGTCTTCTTCACAGTAACCTGTACCAGTGCTTGGCCACCCTCACAGTAAAAACATGTTTCCTTACATTCACACAGAGCCTGTTGTGTTTCAGTTTGGACCCATTGCCTCTTACTCTGTCACTGGACACCGGCGAAAAGAGCCTGTCTCCATCCTCTTTGCACTCTCTCTTCAGGTATTTGTATACATTGACAAGGTTTCCCCTGAGACTTCTCTTTTCCAGGTTGAACAGTTCCAGCTCTCTCAGCCTCTCCTCATATGACAGGATTCCAGTCTCATAATCATCCTGTGTCTTTAGTACTGAGGAGCCCAGAACTGGACACCGCACTCCAGGTGTGGCCTCAGAAAATGTAGAGCAGAGGGGATGGACATTTTACCACTGACACTAGATGATGGGCCATAACCGTATATCATAGGTATACAGCGTCACACAAACTAGCCCAAAATTGTTATCTTTTAGACAAATGTACTCACTGCATGTGTGTATACTTTTGTGAGAGGAAAATCTGATAAAATGTGTTAAACACATTTAAACAAATTCCTCTTGAAAGTCTGCAATGAGCACAAGCACTTGAAGGATTTTAAAGAGAAGTAAAATAGACAGAAAAGTAGAATACAGCCCTTATTTAGTAGCAAAGAAAGACAGTAACAGAAATGGAAAAGACTGGAAAAGACCAACATAAGAAAAAAATGTTTTGGAGGGTACAGATCTACAGAAAAACCAATCATGTAAATGTCCAGTACCATAAGCTGCATAGTGCCCTTTTTCTTAGTGCTCCCAGAAGTTACAACAGTATCAGGTCCTCTGTCTTGATAGGAGTCTTTCTTCAAGACTAAGCACTGACATGTTTGGGGGAAAGGGAAGAAAAGAGATTTGTAAAGTATACAGTCTGCATGTAGAACATCGGTCTCCTAATTTCATACACACGCAACTTTAAGGAAAACATCAGTTTTTCTATCAAATACCACTATTTCAAACTACACAGAAATATTCTTTAAAAAAACTGAGGACTAAAATAAAAAAAAAATTGTAGCTGTGTAAAAACACTGGAAGAATTTCCCCAAATGTTTAGGTATTTCCATGAAAACCTCATCTTGCACAAAACATCTGGTGAATACACAAGTGGGGTCTGTCTAATTTGCCCTAACATATGAAATCAGCAAATCTGAGGAGGATTGTTGACTTGCCTTAGCACAAAGAGCAAGAGAAACAAGCCTCTAACATTCAGACTTTGTTGCAGAGCTAAAGCGAACACAATCTTCAGGTAATGCTGATACTCATCTTACCCAGTTCTAATTTTATGGCTCAACTCTAGCTACCCATCCTCTTCTGTAATAAACTAATAAAAATTATATTCCATGGTTTCCATGGAACCTGCAGAATTATAGTGAGGTAAATGGGAGAAGAATCAAGCCTTAAATATTTTACTCATGCTGACATACATGGAGTTAACAAAAAAAAAAATGAAAAAAAAAATCAAAGAAACAAAATAGGTTTCTCACAGCATTAAAAATAAATGTTTTACACCAGGGCAATAGGAGGCTAACATTACCAAAGGAAGCTAAATTTAGCCTGTGAAAGGTTATCTTGGGCGAGCACTTATGGTGCATTTCTCTAAATTTTCACTTCAATTAATCTCTAGAAATTCAGTGTCTGATCCCAGTGACAGTAGCCTCTGGCTTCTTCAGAGCGACTGCCGAGGAAAAATTATCTGACACATATCAAACAAGCAAGAAATGACACTGGACAACATTAATCAAAACTTTCTCATTTCCCGAAGAATTAAGCATTAAATAATTAATTCCAGCACTACAGGCAGCTGTAAAAGAGGCCTCGTGCCTCCCCGCTGGTAAGAATTTGTCCTTGTCTAAAAGACTAGATTGATATATTTATTATTTATCAGATTAATCATGGCCAAGAACATTATAGATTGGCAGCCAAGCCCAGCCAGTTATATTGTAGTGGCCTGTTACTGGAGCTTGGAAAGAACCTGGTACATCAGCAACATTCAAAAGGGGAAGGGTAGAAGAGTTTCCCCCCAAGTATGATTTAAAAAAACCCAAATAAATAAATAAATTAACAAACAACAAGGGGGAAAAAAAGCTCAAATATTTGGTGGGGTTTTTTTATTTGTTGGTTGGGGTTTTTTTTTTAAAAAAGGGAATTGGACAAAGAAGATGTCATTGATTCAGCACCTCAGTGGAGGCTGCAGGCTCCTGGGGTCATTTTTATTTCTGTTTGCTAAGGACTGAAGGAGGCCCTTAGGATGTGGGTCAGAATATCAACCATTCTACGTGAAGCCACAATCATTAGTTTTAAAACAGAGTTTCAGTGACAGACAGATATAAATCAATTTAACCAGCACGAACAAGAAAAACCACTTCCAACCCTTCATTTTCCTTGTGTTTATCCAAGTACTGTAGCTGTGAGACTGATTTATGGTTTAGGTATTCTTTAATTTTTGCTAGCTGGCCATGGCACCAAGTAGCAGAGTAACTAGAAAGTTACACCCTAGGGAATCAGCATGCTGAGTTTCTGTAGATTAATAGGTGTTAGGCAAAATAAATTTCATACAATTTCATATAATTTTGCTATGTAGTCTTGAGGGGTTTTTTTGTTGTTTTGTGGGGGTTTTTTGTTTTTTTCTATTTAAATTTTCCCCCCTACTGCTTCCATTCTGCCATTCGAGGAAAAAATATCTTATATGGAGTTTTTAATTTTGAATAGAGGATTTCTCACTTCTTTTCAATAAGCATGGACACACAGTCAAAGAAAATCGTAACTGTGGAAGTCACAATTTAAGGATTGTTCCAAATGCTAGCTTCTCCTCTACGTCCTCTTCTTTTTTAGTTAATGTGGTGGAGGAAGGAAAAGTCAAATTTCTTTTGCCCCACAAGAAGTTTATTGCCGTGTGTGCCTCCCTAGCTTTGCTTCTTTGATGTTACATAATATCTGGCAACAAAAAAACAGAAGGAGTCTTGTTATGTACTCGATGAGAGAGAAGTAATGAGATATTCTTTAACAGCGACTTTGTTCCTGCATAGAACAGGAATTCCCTGATAGTCTATATGAGAGGAAATTTCAGGATGGCTGAACACAACTGAGCATTTTATTTTAATATGTAAGAGAAAAGAGAGTGACAGCAAACTAAAGCCCTAAAAAATCAGAAAGAAGAGTCAATACCATGGCAAGAGTCAAGCTCCTTTGACCTGAGATCGATAGGGAAATGTTTGATAAACATTCTGTGAAGTTTATAAGGATGTTCACTATTGGTGACATGTAAACTCCATTCAGTCCAAATAAAATCAAATTGTACATTCTGAGGTAAGACTGTAAAGCCTCCAGCTTTTGGAGAAACAAACAAGGGATTCCCAAGCTCTAGAAATCATGTAGCTAAGGGCTTCCAGTGGACTCAAGATCTGGAGGTCAAGGCTTTCCTAAGCTGGAAGAATGAACCTTGAATATAACTAATCTAGGTGGACTTTTCTACCATGACTTTTTCTACCTGATTCTTGATTTCATGTGTGAATAAAATTACTAGTGTCCTCTGGCAATCAGTTTCACATTTGACTACGCACTGAAAAACAACCCCCTCTTTTCTGTTTTGAACCAGCTACCTTCCGTTTGATGACCTCCAAATCTTTAACAGAAGCCAGTGAACATTCCCTCATCACCTGCTCCATGTGGTTTGTGAGGCTACCACCACTGAGCATGCTCTGTGTTTTCTCATCAATAGCATTTTCTTCGCTTCACATCGTTATATATAACTTTGTGCTTTGGAGCACAATCAAGTCAGATGCATCAAGCACTGATTACTTCCTCTCATCTTTGTTAAATATTCTATTTCAGTGTAAGATAAAAGATATTTTCCTTAACAGATACTTCTGGAGAATGTTTAGAGAAATATGCAAATTAGAGGATAAAAAAGAAAATTTTGTTTATACAACTACTTAAATCTTTCCAAACCCTCTCAGAGGGGCAGATGTTTAGTATCCCATAACTAAGGGACACTATATGGCCAACCGGTATATTCTACTTATTGATATGATAAGACAAATCACAGCTTTTGTGTAGAAGAAAAAAAGAAAATAAATCGGATTGAGGAAAAAACTTACACACTTGAAAAATCAAAAAATGAAATGTAAATAAAAAACAATAGAAATAATTATTCTTGAAACAGTCAAGCAATTTTTGCAGACCCAACTGATGTTTTTTATTATTTGAAGCAGAAAACAAGAGGAAAAATGTACCTTGCCTTCTGCAACATTGCTAATTCAAAGATAGTCTTGGACATTAACCTAAGGATGTATTCAGTACTTTGAAAAAATCAGATCATTTACTGTGACACGTTTTAAGGATGCACAAAAACATGTGAGAAAGTAATTAAACAAAATTCAAAAAACTCAGTCCTTGTTTTCCACAGAGACTATATGTGTCTGATTAAATTAGCTGGGTAAACTTTCACAAATATGTAAAATCTCCAATGACAGCACTATGGACAGCATCCTTTTTAATGGGAGACAACAAGCTGTTCCTGAAGGAAAAAGAAAAAGAGGAGGCTGGTCCCAGTTGGTTACCATGGCTCTGTTTCATCCCTCTGTTTACATCCCTCCTTGCCTCGTGATGCACAGTAGCAAACCCGTGGCTATTCCAGACAGAATTGTGACGGAGGTTTGTGCAATGTTCCCCTGATGCCCCTCTGCTGTAAGCAAACAAGCAGCTTTTCTGGAGGATCACCTGGGCGTGATTTACACCGTTGACCACAACACCTCCCCCTTCTGGTTTTAGCGTTCTAAGCGTGTGCCTGCATCCTTTGGTCATGTCCACTCTAAAGGACCCTGTTCCTCTCAGGACCTGGCTGACGGGGCTCAGAGCCAGCTCAGGCCCTGTACAGCCACAGGAGGCTCCACCTCTGCTGACAATGGACAGAGGTGCCCAGAGAGTATTGCAGGACAGGGTCAAACAAAAGCTGGAAAAGCTTCTTTCCAATCCTCTACCAGCAATACCAAGCAGCTGAATTTCCCTGTTTTATGCCACACCTGAGTATTGTGGAACCACATCTGCAAAGAACTGTTTTGCACTGGAAGAACTTATGTGCAAGTAGAGCATCTCTTATATGGTTGCCTTTTCTCATGGTAGGGAAATATCCTCATAAATGAATACAGCCAGTCTTTCCCAAACCTGAAACTATTGTGGCTATGCCAGACAGAATAGTTAAATTCAGTCAGCACGCTTCTTAAAGCCTTTTGTATTGCTGTAACATCTCTCCAATGAGGGATGCACCTCCTGTCTAAGTCTTTCTTCCCCTTCCTCCAGATGTGTAAGTTCTTGTATCCTTCTCTGTAAAGGATAATTAAACTTCCTGCTTCTCTAAATGTGTATAGGCAACTGCAAACTTGAAATTAGGAAATTAAATAGGAAAAAGAAACCCAAACCAAAAAAAGCATAGATCCAATTCAGCTGGACTCAGTAAGCCAAAGATAATTAGATATTTTCAATGTCAGCACAAAGCTAAATTATGTCAGAGGGAAAATGTTTGATAGAACATTAGACACAAACAAACCTTCACAGATTAAATGTCCACAGTGAAGCACAGAACACAGTCTTAGGGATAACAAACCATAGATTTTTTTCCTGTTGGTTATGCTTTTACATTTTAACTGCAAAGGTTAAAAACAAAGTACAGTAGCCCTTGGTTTTCTGATCCAGCTCCAAAATGAAGCAACGTAGACTGGCTCAGAAGTTGTGGACTTTTATGTTTCTTGGAGAACATGAAGAACTATGTTTGAAGTTTATTTTAACGCTGGTTTTGTCATCATAAGAAAAGTTCTAAGCTGGTACAATAATTTCTGAAAGAAAGTAAGCAATCTTTCACAAAGCCCACAGAAAGAAAAGCTTATGTTTGACTCTAAGCAAAAGCATCATGTCACATCTGCATATTAGGCTGCTGCTCTCTAAAACTAGGTTTATTACCCTGACATCACATACTTGTCACATTTCTACTCAGAGAAAAAAATATTGGAAAAAGTCAGCATAAAAAACTTTGGTGTGGATCTGTGAATTGTTCACAAACACTAAAATATAAGTGTGTGTTTTTGTATAAAATAGGAACTAATGGAAATTCTGAAGCTAAGCATAAGTCTGTGTTAATGTATATGCTCTTTGATGTAATCCTACTCATATTTTCATTAATTAAATGCACAATTAGCTTTTGAACATTTCATGAAAGAGGTGTTATCTGAGAAAAAATATACAAAGTTGACTGTTTTTCTGAGTATTGACCAAGGATATATAATTCATCTTTAAAACATACAGTTATTTTACACTTTATTTTAACAGAAAACCTTTATTTTAATGAAGATCTTTCTATATTCAGTCATTAAATGTTATAAAGAAAAGGTAAGTTGTGTTTTGCTTCTCATAAGATCTAGTTCAAGAGAAATCTCTAGCTAGAATGCTCGAATTTTTTCTTAAAATACCAAGCCTTGAAAACTACATGAAACTTTTAATATGCGTCTGTTGAAGAAGAAAGAAGAAGTCCTAAAAAAAACTCGAGGAAACTGATTGAAAATATTGATCCTATACAGTTAAGCACAGAACTGCATGGAAAATCTGAGCATGACTAAGCTTTCAAATCTACACCAACAACCTGACCATGAAGGAGGTAGCTCAGGCAGCGGTAGTACCATCCTTAGGACCAGCTGTTTCTCAGTTGGCTTTTGTGGTTTGTGGTGAGTATCGTGGTACCAGAGCATCTGTCTGGGCCACGGGAAGCGGAAGCAGGTCTGGGGCCAACTACCACTTCTAGTGCTGCTAGAAAAGGGCAAACAGGACAGCGCACTTCAATCTTACACTGTTTCTTTTTTTCCTCCAGTGGTGACTGTGGTAAACAAAAAGAGATTCAGAGAACCAGATCCCAGTAAATCAGGTTAGGCTGAAAAACAGTAGCAACCAGACCTGGGGTCGGATGGCATGCTGATGAAAGAGAAGTTTTACCTTCTGAAGCATTACGGACTGCACTAGCAAATGAAATCAGAAACAACAATGAGACAGGGTAACTGGTTATTTGCTGCTCACTATGTGTTCCCTTCAGCAACTTTGAAAGGCCGTGGCTGTGTGGAATAGGGGAAAGATGCCTATTTGCAGTATTCTGGGTAAGAGGAAACTTCTGAAAGTATAACTAAAGAATTTTTAAGAGCTGAAGGGGGACATACAGAGAAGTAGAGAAAGTATATGATGCATACCTAGACCTTAGAGGGGATGGAGGGGTAAGGAAGAGTTTTCATAAAGACTGGAGGAAACTGCACAGAATGGATAGTAAGTTGTGACTTCATTTAAACGCTTATAGACCAAAGAGTAAGGAGGTGATATGCCCTGGCAATATATGGCAGGCAGAGGAAGATTTCTTTTGTAACTCTCCTGTAGTTTCTTACTCTCTTTTTGCCCATCTGGTCTACATTCCTCTATGTCATTGCTATTAAATTTTTGTTGTCCTAGCTCTTAAAAATCCTATTGCTTACTTTACTTTGTGCTATGGTGAGATCTAAAGAAACACCTGCATTAGGTAAAAACTAGGCATAAATAACGCTATCTGAGTGAATGTGGAGTGGAGGCACTAAGTTATTACACATCTACACCAATGAGAGCATTGTATGTCAATGATTGAAGCAGGAGTTAGAACCATGCTATATGCTGTATCCGCTGCTCTGTAGCATTGTCACCCAAGAAGGCTTTATTATTTTATGTAATATAGAACAGATAGAAAATATTAAACAACTTGAACCTCCAAAATGTCTCCTAGAAGGTAGTTTAATCATTCATATGAGAGCTGGAACAAGCTGGCCCACATGCCTTCAAGATCAAATCAACTTACTGTCTTTCACACATTGGGTGACAGCTTTCACTACGGGTCAGTTGAATGACAGCCTCTGACCACCACTCCATTTCCAGCTGTGACACAAACTGGGGAGATGGATCTGAACTCAGAAGACACCATAATAATACCACATAGTAGCTTCATCCCTGCGAGCAAGACAAGTTGGGAACTGGATGGTTTTCATTAGAGTCTAAATACAAGCTAGAAAAGTTAGGTAAGGGATTAGATGCTCTTGACATCACTTCCCCTAACTTCAAAACATCCAGCCCTGGGAGGTGGATACTGAGGGTTTGTCTCTGATGCTCAGCCTTAAGCCAAGAATCTTGCTGTGTTATCTTTAAAACTGAAAGTAATATTAGGCTTATCAAGTTATTGACCACTCCACCACAAAGGTCCTGTTTGTCCCCGTCTCCACCTTATCTACTTGAGAGGAAAACAATCTTTCTCACATTGTCAGGGTTGGTTTTTGCTGCAGACAAGTGCTCTCTTCACATTCAGCCTTCATGCACTCCTGCAGACCCCTGTGAGGAGATCCCATGCTGACCACAATAGAGAGGTCGAATCTGCTCCCTGCTCACCCCACCATGGTTGTACCACAAGCCTCCAAAGCTTGACCCTACCGGCAAAGAAAGACAGAACAAGAAAATACCTCCAACAGGGAACATTCAGGCTTGTTGGGGAAAAGTGAAACAGGTAAAATGAAGGTTTAGAAAAATAAATCTGTACACTGTCTTTTGGAGAATTGACTTTTCCCTCTAGTCTTTTTTTTGGCTTCTTCAGCTACAATGGCCCTACACAATCCGTAGGGAATTCTCTTGCAATACCTTTGAGCCTTTGGGCTGGAAGTTTATTCTTCACTTTAGCCAGGAGTTCTTCTCCTTTCAGAAGACTCTCTGTTGGTTTTCATGATGTAAGCACCCTGTTTGCTGTCTGTCTTGGGACATGAGTGCAAGATATATTGACTTTGGCAGCAAAGCCAAATTAAAAGGTTCTTTTTCACAAGCAGTCGTTCTTACAAGCCAGTTCACTGCCCATTTGGCAGTGCCCAGAAAACAGTTTTGGAACTACACTGTAAATCAGCTCTCTGAAATAATCTGAGTTACAAATAACCTTTTAAGATTTGTTTTTTTTGGGTTTTTTTCTAACTTGAATCTGTTTGGGGTGTACTGATTTTCAACACAAAAGAGATGGAACAGAGCCACAATATACAGCATGACCATGGGGCAGAAGCTAAGGAAGTGCATTCTCTGAAGCTGGCATACTGAGTAACAAACCCAAGGTATCCTGTGATGCCACCCTCTCACCTTACCCCAGTCTGCAATACCAAAGTATCCCTGACAGAGCAGACTGCTCCATATCATGAAAGAGCAGTCCTCCCTCCTCCTGTGAAGGTTTGGTCAGAGTTGAAGTACACCAGCTAGGACAAACTTACCAGCTTCCCTTATGCCCCACCACACCACTCTGAAAGAACAAATGCTTTTAAAACAAACTGGAAGCACTTAAATTACAGAGTTTTTCTCCGTGTCATAAATTCAGTAATGTAAATACGTTCCAGCAGCAAGACTGACTTTTTAAAAATACGACAAACACAAGACAAATATTTGTGCCTGCTGCACAAATAATGTGGTATGATTTTAACTCTTGAGAATGTAGCAGAGTCTTTTAAAGCTGGTGAACAATAATGAAATTAAAAGAGCTGATAAATAAGAGGTTTGGTAGCCAAACAGTTGGGTTTTGTTTCCTAAAAAACAACCAAAACAGTAAAACTGGGGCAGACAGTGATGTTGGAGGAGGCACAGAAAGAAGTTTTAGAGATGTTTTTCCTTTTTTTTATGTATTAATGGCAGCCCATACCATTCCTCACCTACCTGTTTAACTCATGGAAAAAGCTATCAGTTATAAGTCAGAGAAAGTCAGAAGTTATAAGTAAGAGGAAAATCAGCAAGACTTAGCAAGAACTTGGAGACTTTTGATCATATGAATCTTTAATACAGGAATCATGTTGTTAGTGTTACTGTGTTTATCAGGTACTCATGTGCGGATGGGAGGATATTTTACCCCACTTGTGCCTTATTATTATTTTCCCTCTTTTCTCCCTCTGGCACTTCCCTTCATATTTCTGAGAACTTTCTACCTCCCACAAGACTTCTGTGTTCTTCCACTTGCACATGAAATATATGGTTGCCATTTTTTAAATCAAACTGAGTCTGGGGATTATCCTGACCTGAAACACCAATAGCAGCTCTCACAGTCACAGTCCATTGAACATTATTAATTTATGATCACATCTTGCTGTGCCATAGCCACTCTCACTCTTTCTCTGAATTAACCTACCACAGCAAGCCTGCCTGCTTCACAAAATACTACGAAGTAGGATAACATCCTGCTGAGACACTCAGTTTGTCAGGTAATGGGAAAGTTTGCCACATCTGAAGTATGATAAAGTTTTCTGCTTTCTATTTTGGCTCTTGTGCTATGTAAAAGTAGTGGAGAAACACAAATAACTTAGTTTAGCATTTATATCTTCAAATGTTATAATTTCCCTTTGAAATAATTTTGGCTTTATCATGCTCCTACATAATCAGAGTCTGGTCTTCAAATAAAGGGTTACCAACTCAAAAGGTATTCATAAACCTATCTCTTCTGCCTATTGTACCTGAAGAAGAAAGGAACATTCAGACTCTTTCACTAACCAAATCAGTGATTTTCCAGTGCATTTGGAAGTGAAAGCCTATGCAGCTGTATGGTATGTTCAGCATTGCTTTTCACGTTTTCAAACCCCTTAAATAAGAAGCAACATAAGGAAAGGGCTACTTGATCATTTGTTAAACAAATATCAAAGATATGCATACTAATGCCAGAAGGAGTGCTTTCGGGTGTTCTATTTACAGAATTGTAATTACATTTGCTGTTTGAATTGGCCCTCCAAAGAATTAAAAATAAGCAGCCATGGCTTTTTATTGCTATCCAGTGTTCCCTGGTGACTTCTCTCTGAGTGTTCTGACTGGCAATTGTTCCAGGCTCACTTGTGCCAGTAATGCATTTGTTAATTAGGCTAAGAGTACTACAAAACCCACAACACAAGCCTCTTGTCAGCATATGCTGATCTAACCTCTTGAAAGGACAGTTATTTAAATAGATGCCTTTCGAGCTTTTGCTAGTTTTTTTCTCTAACATGTAAATATTCCTCTAAACATTAGTTATGCTGGTTTAAATTTTTATGGGATCAAATATTTGCTTAATTCTTGTTTTCCATGTTCACTTTTCCATTTCAATGTGCTTTCCTCCCCTTATCTCCTACACATAAAAGAGGGAAATCTTGAAAAAAAACTTTTTTGAAATCAGTCAAAAGAGCTTTCTGCACCTCTAGTTATATCTAATGTCAGACTGGAGTTTGGCAAAGACTGGGAGGGACGTGGGTATTTTGCACTTTTCTGCACCAGCACTAAGAATACAAGAACAGCACCAAAGACAGGGCAGAGATTAACAGGACAATCCAGAGTGGAGGTGGAATTTCTAAAAAAAAACTGAACATCAAGCAGCTCTGATTCTGTGATTCAGCCATTTAGATGGAAAGGAAAGAGATGAGGCTGTAACTAGGTGTAACTAATTAGTCTGTAACCAATCATTCATTACTGGTTTGAGAACAATCTGGCAACAAAACCTCACTATGCAGTTCATCAGTCCTTTTTAATCATTTTCACCTGTCCAAAGGTTGCCACCAACTCTCTAATCTACAAACAATGGGTTTCACACCATTCTCCACAACCCTTTATGTATAAAATCTGTAAGTTATGGGGACATTGCTTGTCAAGACAAACATAGGGAACTCAGGCCAAGAAGAAAGCTTCAGAAACTTGACCTTTGAGACTGGACACATATATAATTTACATTTTGAAGCAAAACACATTAAAGGAATGGCAGTTCTAGCAGATGGTTGCATCTGTTTCAGTGACCTCAAGCATCTACTACCACCCAATACATCCTGGAGAACCCATACTTGTTCTCTCTAGTATATATGGCTATGTATATGTAGACACACATGTATATGTGTATATGGCTAAGTATGTTACAGCTTCCCTGTCCTACCCCCACCATGACTCAGGAAGGTTCTATTGTCTTCAGTTGCACAGGCCTTTGCAGATGTCATTAAAAAAAGAGCTCAAACAAAAAGACAAAAACCAAAACTAAAAGCCCCCAAATAAACTAGTCACTGGACCTAAAAATTTACTAAGTTAAAGGAAATAAAATCAGAGAAGTAGTAAAACATCTTCATTTCTGACTGTTTGGGTAGAGACCTGACAGTTTATCTCACTCCTGAAACAAAAGAGAATGACCAGCATCAAGAGATCAGTGAGGCCGTATTTTGTACCTGTATTTAGGGCTGAGTTTTGAACACAAAATAATCACATAGGTTCAAAAACCTCCAAGAGCTGAGTAGAATAAAAGAAACTGACAGTTCTTAGCACATGAAGTGGTTTCAGATTCTCAGGAGTCAAAATTTCTGACTAGTTGGTGTCAGCAATATATGAGAAACCCTCAGCTAACTGAAATCATATGGTAGAAGCACAAAACCAGAGATACATTAGAATGGGTAACAATATTTTTCTGATACTATGCCCATCAATTTCTCTATAAAACTTCTGTCTCAGATGCACTTGAATAACACTTTTTACATTCCTGTCTCTTTAAAATAGTACCTATATTTCATTGGATCCTGTATAAGGACATAGATTTTCAAACTCTGAGCTGGCACTCAGCAAGTCTTGCCAGCTTTTCACAGTATAGTAGCATACTTAGTTCCCTCTTCCTGCTTGTGTCTGAGAGGTACACAGAAAACAAAACAAAAACCAACCAACCAACCAAAATACCAAGCAAAAAACACCAAATACAAAAAAAAAGAAAAAAAAAAAGAGGAAACAAACAAAAAAACCCCACCCAAACCAGAAAAACACCTCAAATTAAATAAAACCAAAACAGACACGCAAGACAGACAGAAGGTATCTTGAAAACAATTCAGAGGGGCTCATAATATAGTGAGGAAAAACTGTTTAGTATTTTCTTCTAAAAAGAACTAGCGGGTTCCCAATAAAAGTATCAGAGGTTTAAAAGAAAGAAAAAACCCCAACCCCAAATACATTAATTTTTTTTAAAAAGCATAATTCTTTTGCATAGAATAACAAAAAGAATAATGCACAGAATTCATCATATATGTTACAGATGCCAGAAGTAAGTGTGATTTCGAAAACAGAAAGGACACATCATTGTTGCACATTTTGTCTTGGTAAGCCCCTGGCCCATTGATCCACACAAGCAAAGAATAAAAGAGCAAGCTGTACTTTGGTTTCTTATTCATTTCCTCAGTATTTGCTACTCTTAGTGCCACAGATGGAACAATTAAAGTGGTCTTTAACTCCTTTGTGGGTTTTGCAACTGTCAGTGTTAATCTTTTAAATTTTTTTATTCACTTTGTCCCTCTTAAGAATATTTCATTTTATATTTAGGGGCCTAATTCAAGGTTGGCAAATGAAACCTGGTTTCTTTTGAAGTCAATGGGAGAAGTAGACTCACCTTTTCCCCTTTAAGCTGCAGAAAGCTGTTCTTTTCCTCAGATACAAGTTTGCACCACCTGAAGTGATGGGAACAACTCGGACTCCTAAATGTTTCTATGCTTCTTACATTACAAGCAGCCCCCGACAATGCTTCTGTCAAGGAGAATCTTCAGTCTTCATCATCATGTTGGAAACAGAGCCAGATGACACTGAGTGCCCTAAGACCTTAGGGTTCATCTTCACAGATGCATTTTCCAGCTTCATCACTTAAGAGGACACCCAAGACAGGCGTATTTCTACAGAGGCTGTGCCAGGATGTTTGAGATAATGTGAATTATGAACCCTTTGTAGGTGGAGGTAGCAATAATGAGTTTGGAGTTCAAGACGGAATAGACTGAAGAACACTCCTGATTTGCAAGATTTGTAGCAGCCTATTGAGAAAATAGAATGTCTTACTCATAAATAAGGATGTTACTTGCTTTTATGGTTATACTGATAACCAGTTCAGTCAAAACTCAGCCAAATATGTTGTTATTATGGGAGAGATGTGATATCAGGTGGGCAGCTTTTTTTATTTGAACATCCAAAGTTCTCTGTGTTTTCCATTGAAAGTAACTTTCAGGTTTTGTGAAACTATTAAATGTATGGTTTGTATTTTGGTTTGAACCTCTATTTTTCAAAAAGTTACATGCACTGCATGTTTTAGGAACATTTAGGAACTTGCAGTTAGGTTTGTACCAAGCCAAACAGCATTCCTGCAAGACAGTACTCCTAAGAAAAAAATGACTAACCTGTAAATTCTATTATATTACATCTCAACCGCACTTTCTGTAGCTAAAACTATGACTGCTTTCAACACTTCTTTCCTCACAGCTTCCCTCTCCTTATTCCAGAAAATCATGGGAGAACTTAAAGCATACATCTTTCTCAATCAAAGGCACAAGAAAGTAGTTTACTGCAAATAACTTCTCTATCAGAGACATCTCTTTGTTGCTATTTCACAGTCTTAGTTGCCAAATCTATAAATAAGAGGAACAAAACATTTTGGTATTTTTCAAGCAACTGCCAATCTCTTTAGGAAATTCTCCTCAGATCAAAGTATTTGCTTTTAATATTCCTCACCTGAACTCAGATCTGTGCTTCTTGCTTAGAGGCATGAGTGCCATCTATAGAACAGTCACAAGCAGATATTTACAGGAATGTTGAGAAATAAGTGAGACTTTTGTCCCTGTTGTCCCAGGAGACAGTTTTGTCCCTTTAACAAAAAGCTCTCTTGCTATTCTGTTTATGTGCACAACAAATTCATTAATTTTCCACAAGTGGAGGTTTAACATAAGTAAACAAGTGTCATTACAATTTTAAGCAGAGAAGGAATCACTGACAGAGATAATGATATTGATATTTGTTCAAAGACTGTGATGATGTTTTAATTTAAAATTAACTGTATATGCCTGGTGCACCAGCGGAGGTGCAAATATTTAGTATAACAAGAAATACTTTTTTTTCTGCTGTGCATTAAATCATGTAAGAAAAAAGAACGAAAACCAAACAAATAGCTCCCACCCCACTCTGTTAATTCCCTTCTTCTAAATAAGAGCATTTTATGATGGCTTATTTATACTACAATTTTTCTTTGATCTTCCTATCTAGTCTTTAATAAGATATATAAAGGTATTGAGTATTTTAGTTCTATCTCTATTATAAAAGCTTTCTTGTCTAATCCATTTCTTTTCTTGTTTCCTTTATGTCCTATGGTAACCACTTTCTCATGATGAAAAGGATTTTAATTGAGGCACTAGGAGTAAAATTGTAATCCTTTATGTGAAGCCTTTCTTCCTGTTACGTATCTTTAAGTCACAAATATATCCAGCTTGTAATTTAAAATATAATTGTGTTTTGTATGGAAAATACAGACATGGAAAGCAGAGGGCACCCTATCACATGTTAACTCTCCTATTACAAGAAACAAATAAAAAAAAAAGGAAAAAGGAGAAGAGAAGAGAAGAGAACAGAAGAGAAGAGA
>VXAY01004421.1:588160-643160 GCA_013399855.1 Oxyruncus cristatus | reverse complement strand
GATTTCAGGTTAAAAAAATCTTACAAACTTATCTTTGTATGTGGATTCTCTCCATAACAGTATATGAACAGTTTTTCTAGAATTTAACCCCCACCTTAGTGAAAATAAAACCTGAGTTTCAATTGTTCTAGCTTCAACTTCAGCTCATTAAATCATACTAAACACCTGTGAGCAAACTGAAGCACCCTTTACTTACTCACAGGCTTAAACCTGATGTCTTCTAACTAATCCTCTGGCAGAATAAGAAGTATCTAAATTGTGTTTGGGGCTTCTTTGTGGGCATTTGCAATGCTATCAGCAGCTAGTATGAATTCTGGACGCTGAAGTGGGGACAGTTTTCCAAAGATAGCAGCTCCAGTGCTACATGCTGAAATAATATTTTCTTCTATATACCTCTAGAGGTTGTTTTAGTCACTTTAGTCAAGAGCTGAATACATGAAGACTAGTAAATGAAAACAGGGCTGAGGAGGAAAGTGAATCCTCTAAAATTGTAATCATGCAAAAGAATAAGAAGGTTTTTAGCTGTTACAGTGATCCCCAGAAAAGTACTAAATTATCAATGGAAAATCTGGTAGGAAAAAAAAAAGAATAAAAAAAAATTAAATAAATACAGCTGACCACATCTTCATAAACGTAAGTATTCTGAAAAACAGTTGCACGTTCCTTTTTCAGTAAATTACTATTTGTCTTTTATTTTGCTTTTCACTGTGAAAATATAGTCACCCTTTCTTGGAGAGTTTGTCCTTCAATATTATATCAAACTCTCATGATGTCCAGGTAGTGTTATGCTGCTTTTTTTTAATATTAACTGAGTATTCATGTCTAGAGTACAACACAATATTTTATAAGTGACCTGTTTTTTGTGACGATCTGAAATCAAGAAGGAAACTTTCTTGACAAATTTAAAAGACTACTTGAAAGACTTTCTTAACTCATTGGTGTTACATAGTCATGGAACTTGCAGATGGTTTTTGGGGTTTGGGTTTGGTTTTAGTTTGGGGGTTTTTGTGTGGTTTGTTTTTTGTTTTGGTTTGGTTTGGTTTTTTTTTTTTTGTTTGTTTGCTTTTTGGGTGCGTTTTTTTGTGAAAAGAGGAGGTTAGTGATCAAAGAGTTTTCAAAGGCCAGCAAGTTGAGAAAATTGTCAGATGAAGAGGTCAAAAATCCCCATTCGAGAATGTTACAAAAACAGCCTATTGCAGTCTATATATTTTGTTAGATTTCCTGCATTGTCACCAGAATCAGCCTGTATCTATTCCCTTTTTAGAATGGACAAGAAAATTATATCCTACTGTCTCATGAACAACATTATAATTCTTGTTTCCTGCTTTCTGAATGAAGAGAAATAGTGTTGAAAACCTCTAAATACTCTTTAAAATTTCCACAAATAGGAGAAATTAGTGTTCTTTGCTGATTAAAAAAAAAAAAAAAAAAAAAAAGATATTATTTGTCTAAAAGTCAGGGTGTTTGTTTTGGTTTGTTAGTTCAAATATTCTGCATGTACTCCCTCTGGAAATGCCTTCTGATACTTCTGATAGGTGAAACTGATTGGAGACTGAGGCCTCAATTTCAGAATGCATCCTTAATTCCAACCAGCAGTGCAAGACCCCATCAAAATGTTAATGTGATCCTGAACTTGGATATCCTTCTGTTTCTTCCTTTTGAATGAGGGACACAGCAGTGATCTTCTACAGATGGTGCTTCTTCAGAAACTGGTCAGTTAACTAAGCTGTAACTCTTACAAGATTATTTTAGTTCAGTTTTAGGGCTGAAGTAAAGAAGCAGTATTTTTGTCACTTTCTAAACCATAGAAATTATTTTCAGGTGGAAAAAAGGAAAAAAAAAGCAATAAATAAAAAAGAATACAATACATGTCTGGCTGTTAATGGAACTCTTCAATTTCATAAATAATATTAATCTTTGATTAAAACATTGTATTGGCAATATTGTAAACTTTGATACAAATCCCAGCATTTTGCAGACAAGTATGGTAGTTATTTTTCTCTTGCTTGTATACAGATGACCTTCAACTGAGACACAAGCAGAAAACTGAATTTTTTATATATATAGAAGGTTGTGAACAAAAGGTCTTTCTTTGGTATCCTTTTTCACAGGACCCATGCATTTAAAATACTGTAAGCTCCATTTCATTTTATGCTGACTGAGATGTTTACTATTGTCATGTTATTAACCTTGCTTTACAAAAGCTTTTATAACTCCAGTATTAGACTTTATTACAAGTCTTAGTTGCGATATACAGTTCATGGCCTTATTAAAGAATGTGTCCTGCCCTTGGAATTCCCTGTTATCAAGTAAATAAATAGGCACTTTTCTCTCTTTAAACAATCAAATAAACTCACAGACATATGGGTTTTCTTTAGTATCCTCCATAAAAAAAGAATTTTGAGGAAGATTTGACTTCTCAGATAATTATTAATGTGATACAAACCCTTATTAATTACAATCTGATCCATTAACTCCACAAATGACAAGTATAACTGATTATTTGTGCATTTAATGTGAATTAGCTGGTGTCAGGTCAGTTTCCAATGGATAAATTGTCACTTAACACTTCAGAGTTGCCATGTTTCTACCTTTCTTTTTTTGGACAGATAAATCAAGAAACAGAGCAAGTGTGGGAAATTTATTACTTTTCAACAATGTGCTATTCACTAAGGAAAAAAGGAGACAGTTTCTGGAGGGCCAGGCTGAAAATTCTTGAGTTCAAGTTATTTGTTGATGTGTGTAAAATAATACAAAACTTGAAAAACTAGTTCTGTTTGAACCTTGAGAAGCACAATCAGTAACAAGTCTGAAATCTTTCAAGACTTTTGTGAGCCTTATAGATGATTCCTGCCTGTCACAAAGAGTACATAATCAGCAGGTTCAGGACTCAAAGCCATCTACAGAGCAGGGTTTAGTCCCCTCAAAATCAACTGCATCAGCTTTCTTCTCTCTTCATTCTACATACCAGTTTCCACTGCAGATGCCAACCTCTATGTGCTCTGCACTGAAAAGAATTCTCTGAAGAGTTCACATCTGAGTAACACCATCTTTCCCATGTCTGCCTCAATGTTTTTGACACTGCTTAGATAAATAATTTTTTCCATATTCTTCTCCAGGAAACATTCCTATTTGACCATGAAGAAAATTTACTTCTGCAAACTGCTGAGATTTGCCTCTCTTGGATGCTTTCTAACCACACCTTAAAATGGCCATCATTCATGAAAACATTCACATATATTCTTAATACTGTCCCTTTAGTCTTTGGCTTTAATCCACTGCCTTTAATATTTCTACAAAGCTATGCAGATATTATGTAAAGGTCACAACTGAATCGAGCTTACTCTAAAGAATCACATTCCTTAAGATTTGTTGTCTGCGCAAAATCAAACACAGCACTTACAGAGAGGAACTGTTGGCTTAGTTAGTGTTCTAAGTGCTTTTAAACCTGTAGCAACTAAACTTTATACATGTTTGGACTCTAGACATACATAAACTAGACAATTTATGTTATAAAGTTATGTTATAAATGGGTGCTGTCAAGACATGGCTCTTTGGAACATTTCCTGGGATGCAGGAGAACACTTGACCATCTAGATGTGCCAAACCACTGAGACAGGAGCTATGTAGAGGTAAACAAAAAGAAAATTTTACTGTGTAACAAAGTCTCTTTCAATTCCACCACCAAAGACAGCAATTTGTATCCCCTATCTTCTCCTTATAAGCTCCCTATGACAATTTTATTATAACCAGTCAGAAATTAAAGGAGCAAAATTAGCAAGTTCTAGTGAACCTCATCTATTTCCAGTTTCAGAAGTAGTGAATGACCTCTACAGGAGGTAACAAATCTTGGTTCAGGTTAACCAGTTCATTGCAGCACAACAGGGGAATTACCTCTTCCAGTGCCTGTGCTATCTGCCACAGAAAACGTTGACTGCCTGTAATGGTGGGTTTGTGATTCTCAGTTTCCATGCAACTGTGAAACACTCAAAGGCACCACAAAAGGGTGTCTCTTCCTGGAAAAACAGTAGAATGCCTGAAATCTGGTGAGTTTGTTTTTTACCCAGCTGTATGAACTGTTTTAACAAGATACTACCTCTCCCTGCTCCTTTTTTTGTTTTTCATTGAATCAACTGAATTGGAAAAGACCTCTGAGATCATCAAGTCCAACCCTTGATCCGATACCACTGTGGTTACTAGACCACGGCACATATCCAGTCTCATCTTAAAAACAGAGAATCTTCCAGGGACTGAGAATCCACCACCTCCCTGGGCAGCCCATTCCAATGTCTGGTTACTTTCTTCATAAAAAATTTCTTCCTAATATTCAACCTAACCCTCCCCTGGCAGAGCTTAAGAGTGTACTCTCTTACCCTGCTGCTGGTTGCCTGGGAGAAGAGACCAACCCCCACCTGGCTACAACCTCCTTTCAGATAGTTGTAGAGAGCGATGAGTTCTCCCCTAAGCCTTCTCTTCTCCGGCTAAACAATCCCAGCTCCTTCAGCCTCTCCTCATAGGACTTGTGCTCGAGTCCCTTCACCAACCTGGTTGCTCTTCTCTGGACCTGCTCCAGCACCTCAATATCCCTCCTGAACTGAGGGGCCCAGAACTGGACACAGTATTCAAGCTTTCTTTAGAAGAATAGCATTGTAAATAATGAGGAGTAACAAAAGCGCAAAAGTAAGAAGCTGACTATTCATAGTAGGCATGAACAGGTTCATTGGGACCTCTAACATCTTTTATTTGACTAACTGATATAGCTGGAAAATTTCAACGAGTTTCCACATTCATGTCTTGCTGTCTTGAAGACAAACCTGAAGGTCTTGCACACTTGACAGTTTCACCAACTTTTTCTAACTTTTCCAAACACTAACTGTCCTAACATACATTGCTTCTATTCACAAACTTTATTCTGCCTGTGTTCTTAAACCATTACAGCCCCAGTGAAATACTGGAGCTTATAATTTCATTTATAAAGTGTGGAAAGTGTTCCAAAATGCCATAGCAAAATAAAAAGTTAGCATTCTGGTGTGGCATTCTTGGTTTGTCTAAAGTGCCAGCTAGCGTAGCTGGATGGCAGCATCCTTATTTTGCCCCCTTTTCCTCTTTTAAACTAATGCAACCTTGTGGAACAGGAAAACTTGTTTAAAACAAAGGAAATTGGACTTTTGAAGATTTCAAATAAAAGAGCTGTAGGTTTCCATTTGAAACTAAACCCAAAAGCTGTCATCTGGATCTGAAATGCCCAAAGTAAAAGGAAAATTGTGGCAGCAACACCTTGCATGCTAGTATGTGTTGTCCTCTGAAGAGTGCCAATACAAAGAATAATGGATTCTTAATACAACAGAATTAATACAACAGTAACTTTTATAAACACAGTGATAAATACACACCATCTCCACTGATTAATCTAGAAATGTTTCAGCCACAATTAAGATCTCAACTGGTTTGCTATCTGAAAAATATCTATTTCATTGAAAAATACATATTTCACATGAATTTCTATAAAATTCAATAATCCAATTTCAAGCTTGATTATCAACTTTAGAGCCAATGGAGAACTTCAATGAAACAAAACATAAGGCTCATATTATTTTTATCTTTGTTTGTTTGTTTGTTTTTGGTGTATTCAGGGCTTATCCTAAAAAATAATGATCTACAGAGGATATTCAATTAAACCATTTTGTTTGTGTATCTTAGCTATCTAACAAAAGCATCTCAGTTGGGAGGATGTAATGAATTGAATATAGGTGAAGAGAAAAGTTCTTTTCAGTTAAGCAATATTAAAAATTTAATAGAATTTATAGTTTGCAGAATTACCACATGTGGTAAAGACGAGATTGTCAGAAAAACCAAAATACTGAATTTTCTATGTAACGTTATGGGAGGTGTAAAATTCTTTTTTTCCGTAAAACTAAATGGCACCTACACTCCACGGCAATTTTTGATATTTATGTTTAATTCATGGTAAAATAGTGGGGTGTTTTTCATATAGAAAGCTGGACTACATTTTATGCAAACAAAGGTGGTGGGACAAACATGTTTAATTTGCTCAAGACACAGTAAAGAGAGAGTGAAAAACTAGAAAGGCAACTGCAAAGCTGAAAATTGTTTTGCAGTGGGAACATACTACAGTGAATCTTAAGAGTCTTAAGTTCTTAGCTGTTCCTTTCAAAACAACAGAGGCATAACTTCATGCATGAAAAATATGCATTGTCTTCTCACCTGAAAAATATGATTTTACAGTGCTGTAAGCTCTTACATAAGGAAAGGGGTTTGTTTTTTTTTCTGAAGTTGCACAATGTCTGCAACTTCTCAGGTGTAATTTATATGACTTAAGGGTAAAAGGACCTTATTCTGTTGGGGAACTGAGAATAACTCCATTAGGTCAAATATGGTTTGTATCAGTGGACTCAGAAATGCTCTCACCGTCAGTGAATTTTGTACCAGTTGAGAGGAAAGCGAGGCATGTCAGGCTTCCTTGTGTTAAGGTACATTTCTGTTTTGCTGGAGTTTCACTAATGCTCTGGGATGCATCTCAGAATGTCGACCACGTATGCTAGAACTGTAGCAACAAAGCAAAACATTTTTGTCTTCATCAGTATTCAGAAATATTTTACCATTTAAAACTATTAAGAAAACCTTCTTCACTCTGCCAGTATTTGAAACCATAATTGTAACAATACTCAGCAGTATTTTTGGTGCTTTAATCTTGGCTCTGCAGTCTCATTTCACACACTACTGCCACTTTCAAGATGGGGTTTCCAATGAATTCAATTTAAAAAGTCACTCAAATCCCTTACCTCAATACGCAATATTCCAAAGAGAAGGTTATGGAAAAAAAAAATGTAAAAAAGGTAAATGTACAATAAAAAAATAATTAATATACAAAAATAATCAACATTATCAGTCAATGCATTACCAGAGTGTTCCAAGAGTATCTCATAAGTTTAATGACACCTCAGCTATTTCATATACTATCACAGCATGCCAAGTTTTCAGCTTGTGTGAATTAATGGAGCTGTATTTTGGTCAAGAGAAATGCATTTACCACAACTGGGATGTCAGATGGACTTTTTAAATGTAGTATACATGCAGTGAACATTCTTTTTTGTATGGATCTGTAACATGTTGGTTAGCATAACATTCGTTATAAATAAATACCTCAGTAACTCAAATGATTCAATCAGGTTTGGTTCCTTGTATTACCTTCTGCTGAAGAAAAAGGGTAGTGGAATTGATCCACTGCCTGTGATCTGAGGCCGAGATCTTGTGCAGATGGGTTATGTGTTTTCATTTGTGCTCTCTGAGTGGCCCCAACGACAGCACAGGTGTAAGGAACGTAGTTTCTCATGAAGCCAGAGGCACTTTATGTGTTTTCATTTGTGCTCTCTGGATTTGTGCACTGCACAAATCCAAATTAATTTTTGATTGTCAATATTGTCTCCTTCCACTCATTCCAGTCCACTGATTCTGCACAACAAAAAGTGTCATGAGAAGCTCACGTTAGGAAGTCTTAATCAGATAATGAAATAACTGACCATTTTTTTGACCACATTCAGTCCAAGTGTTGAAAAAATATATCATGATCACATTAAATTTATGAGTTACTACTGATTTTTAACTTCTCTTGCTTTAATTAATGCTAATTTGACCACAGTGTTAAATAAATAGTGTGTGTAGATTTTAGAGTCTTCATAATATCTGTCTTTGAAAATAGTAAACCAGGTCTTGGAACAAAACTTTCAAAAGGACTCTGTCTTAAAAGCTTGAAGCAGAGAGAGAGGAACTGTTCGAGCATGATTGGGTGTGCATAATACAGAAAACTGGAGCCAGAACTGTTACAAGTGGTTACAGCTAATTTAACACTTGGTGTTAGAAAATTGCAAAAAAGAGAGTATGTTTAATTAGCTTAACACAACTAGTTTCATCCTCCCGTCATCTTAGACCTGCACCCTAATTAAAAAATTAAACAGGTTTATGTCCATTACAGAGATTTTATTTTGCTGCATTCCTCCAAAACCAAAAATATCAGTAGAAGGAACATTCATCATTCCTAGACTGCTCTAATTCTCACATTCTAGTTTTCAGCTTGCTTTTATATGTATATGTGAATGATCTGCCCAAATATTCTGCTGAATACATACTAATAAACTGCATTAGTATTTGCATACCATACGCTCACTTAGGGTTTAATTACACTTTGTTCCACAAACAAGTATTTGTTAAAAATTAACGTATGTCAGCTAATTATTTTTCCTGACTTATTTACTTTTTAATTTTGCTTCATTTTTAATTTATACAAGACCTCTTTGTGGCCTTGTTTCATTTTCCAAAGAATGATAATAACTGAGGCTCTAATACCTCAAGCACTAAGGCAAATCCCTTAGTTTATCCACCTGAGCAGTCATCAAAGATTTTTACGTACAAAGTAAGGAAAGTAACACATGAGCATAATTTTTTCCAGTTTTGATGCTGAGATATACCCAAATACTATACATATTGCACAAAATACACCCTACAAAAATTGAAGGTTAGCCAGAAAACAGCTTCCACCACTCCACCCTAGCAATCTCAAATTACGTTTGGTACAACTGACAGAGGTACATCACCTGTCTTCCTTTCACCTCCCACATGATGTTTTAAGACATGTTCTCACCTAGTCATAAGGGTCCATACTAAATGCACAAATGCACACTTCATACCCTTTGAATATTGACTGGAAGATAAAACTTGATATACATATAGCTGCTCACTCGGATATGAGAGTGAACCTGACTAGTAGAGAACCAGTCAACTTCATCAGGCCCTCAGGACATGCAAGTATTACAGATTCACTTATATAGTTCAATAAACATACTGACAGATCATTTCAGATTATGTCATTCCTCTTAAAAATATGGCCCTGGAACTCACAGGACACTCGAAAAGAAGTTAAGGACAAATAAAGTTAACATAATTTTATTTTTTTTATTACACAGAACAATGATATTTCATATGAAATTTTTTCCTCATCAAATATAAAAAAACTTCACAGACAGTACATTTCTCACACTGAAAGTCAGAACAAGAACAACAGCGTCTGTATGGCCAAGACAGCTCTTTGGATATGCTTGAAACTTGTGCAGAGGCAACCTGTCAGAACCAGGAACATGTTTCTCAAAATATCTTGGATTTCAGCACGAGCTGTCCAAGTTCACCTAGGATCCTGCACACATACTTGCCAGGTAGTTTGGCTTGAGTTATTTGAGTTCAAACCCATATTTGGATTCCCACGTACCTCTGTTTTTAGTACCTTCTTCTGCAATGATAGAGATGTATTGCTGGCAAATCTAGAAAAAGTAATCAAGTGGGTTGGAAGAACCTCATTCAGATATCTAAAGGTCAACTCACTATCTATGAAAGTATCTATTGCCATTATCTCATCTGTTTTTAATGAACCCCACATAAGGGAAAACAGCAGTATTTTGCTGGGTTGGATAAGGATTGCTGCTTGCAAAATACATAAAACTTTTTCTTCCATCACCCATAGCAGCAAGACATTAAGAATTGCACCTGAAGGGAAGTCTACTCAAGGCCTAGAATAGGTGGCCTGGGGATATAGGGAGATGTCCCAGAACAGGTTAGACAAATAGCTGTGGCAACCACATTGATAGAGCTGGTTGCCTTGGTGCAGAGATTGGAATAGAAGAGTGCCTCAAGATCCATCTTTTATACAGGTCTTTGTAGACACCATAGCCTTCACCAAATCCTTTCCAGGCTTTCCCGTCATGCTGGAAAACAGGGATGATGCTCTGGAACATTCTTGTTGCAGTGTAAATCCATTTGCATTTGTACTATTCACCTGTGTTATGCGCTGTCACAGATGACAATGCCTACCTAGGTGCAAAACCTTCCTACCTGAAAAATAAAACGGGTGTCATATCAGATTTTCCAATTTCCTCAGATTATTCCAGATTTTTTTGCTTATCTTTAAACATTCACATCCCCTCAACTAAATATTTTTTTTTTTATATAAGGAGCTTATTCCCTGGATGAAAACCAAGCTCATATTTAAAGTATTGAATAAAGGTGAGTTAATCATAGGTCCCTGGAGAAAACAATGCTGCAACTGAACCATCAAGAGCTGCTCTTCAGTATTTTATATAACTATTTTACACCTGTTTTTTAGTGAAAGATCTAAGTATAATTTTTCTGCAGTATATTGGGATGCAATTTATTTTATGTAGTACATTTAATACAAACTTCCTCCTAAATCACTTGGAAGAACTCTGTACAAAACAGAAGCTGAACTACACTTAGCAGGAGAAAATAAAAAGTTGTAAAGATAGTGCTTAACAATAACTGAAAATATTAAAACATCTGGGCAATTGGGAAAAGTGTACAGAATATAAAAATATTTAACTTTTTTGCAGTTAAGTTTATTTAATTTTTAAGTTACAAAAAGAAGGGAAGGTTATGAGGCAGCGAATTTTAAGTTGTTCTGAAAGGTAATCACTGTATAAAAAGGTATGTTGGTCTTGTTGTGATAAGGAATAAGGAACAGAAAAACACTGAAATGCACAGAAAGGAGGGAAGAATTTGAAGATAAGAGGTTTGAATTTTTTTTATTTGTGCCAGGTGGAGCACAGGTTACGAAAAGAAGCTAATTGCAGGCCTCTGATTATGGAGGCTATTCGGGACTGTTCGAAGCTAAGAAAAACTGTACAAAAAGTAGTAAGAACCAGTTACCAAAAGGTGCTCACCAGTGAAGAAATACCAGAGGGCAGAGATTTTAGCCATTTAGCTTCTGGTGATCGTAGGAAAATGGTATTGGGACTGGACAAATGCTAGGGACTGAGCACTCAGTGTGGCTGCTACCCCTGTAGGGCTCATGAGAAGAGACATTCTGTTTCCCAATCCCAAAACAGGCTGGAACACCTCCAAGGGCATTTAACACAAGTCCTGTTACACATTAGGAAGTCCAAATACTTCTGGGCTCAATGAAGCACCTCCAATGGATTGTCCCACTTGAGCCCAGGACTGCTTTAAATAATACTGCTGGAATAGCCTAGCTAGGAAAATTCCGTAGAAGCTCATGCAAAAGGAGAATTCCTTCATTCTTGTACAGTGAAAGGCTGCAATAGCAATGTTAGGCACACCAAGAAAGCAGAAAAAGAGTACAGCATAAACTGGTTTGTTAAAATGTGACTGAACTTCCTTCAGCAGCACAACTAATTATAAATTAGTAGGATAAAGTTACTGGAATTATTGTAGAGTCAGAGACAACAGCCTGGAGTCTAGAAGTCACCTTATACATAAGCAATTTGAAACATCTCCATATTTGACCCTTAGGAGTCCACGTTGTGGAATGTACTGTGAACTCTGACACAATAAACTGAAGTGAGATCTTACATTCTGCCTTTATTAGGGTAGGACAGAGAAGCAAGAATAACAGCAAGTTGCAGAGAGACATAGAGGCACCAAGGTTAAACAGCTAGAGTGCACAGTAAGTGAAGGGTGTGCTGCATTGTTTTAATTCTCTCCACATGTTGTTTGTGGATCCTGAGCAGGAAACTCTGCACTGTGAATTGTACTACATGAGCCCTGCACCAGTACAGGTGCTGCAGAACCTTTTCTAAGTGAAGTCACACCTGACTGACTGTGTGTCTGGGGTCTGATAAAAATTGGGCAGAGATTATCTTGGTCTGCCCAGACACCTGCAGGGATTACTAGCTAGAATTTGAGTGCTAACTTTTTTTTCTGATTGTACCTTTCCTTCCCACAATTTTGCTTTTCTTTCTTTTGAACATTAGAATCTTCCCTTTTCTTCATTTGATTGAAATAAACATACAGATTATAAAATTGAAAAGTTTCATCTCTACAGATTTCATAATTTAACTGTATTTTCTCATGTTCTGGGGAAGCGGAAGCTGGGGCAGATAAGTCTGTGCTCTGATTTCCATACTGCAGCCCTAAAGTTCGTCGCAAGGCACAAGTGAGATGCCTGAACTGGAACTTCCATAAAACACTGGGGAAGATGAAACAGAGGTATGGTTACTGGTACCTGCCCCCAAATAATAGTATTTGATCTGACTTGATGAATGAACACAAGCCAAAATTGAGTATTTCCGTTCTAGAGGAAACTGAGTTTTCTAATGAAAGGATTTGGATATTGAAGAGAGAAGCAACTTTTTTTTGGACAAAAATTCCACCCCCACCCCCCCCCCCCCGAGCTTATTAGAAATTGTATTTATCTGTTTCTCATATTAAAAAAAAAATTAAATAAGTGAGCTTTTCTGATAATCTCTGCTGCTGTTATGAAACAGTACTGGGCAATATTTCAATCATTCTTACAGCAGTCTGCAATGCTGTTTATCTTTCTTCTGCAATGTGTGTATCTAGTCCCTAATTTCCATGAAATGTGTTACCATCTTTAGATTATTGGATTGAAGTAAAAATCAGCTTGCTGTTTTGAGGCATCTCTTAAAATGTGACTAAAGATCTTTGATTGTTCATTTTCAGTCAGCTTCAGAAATCTGGTATGTCCTACCTTATTACCTGAGTTTCTTATTGACTTACAGATATTGACTATCTGTCACTAAAAATACTCTTTGCAGGTCCTCCTGAGTTGCTGAATCTGTTGAAATAAATTCACAAGATTTTCATTTTCCTGTATATATTATGCACATACATAACTTCATGCATCACTAACAACGGGTTGCTTCACACTCCTTTTGTTGGCATTGTACTTGAAATACTTACTTGATGAAGACCTGCTTTATGACTAATCTGGTTTTGTTTTCTTTTAGAAAAAAAACAACCAAGATTTCTTTTCTTCCCACTCCATGGTTGAAACTTGCTATGGCTCTCTTATTATGAATTCCTTCATAAATTCTTTTTTCTTGTCCTTGAAAATAATTCTAAATATTTCTATATTCCCTTCAACTGCATAGCATCTCTACTCCAATCTACAGAACAGACTACAATTCTTCACTTCTTTTGGTGTCAGTAAAACAGAAACCAAAGCAAAGGAGGAAAAAGATAGAATAAATGCATAAAGTGTTTTGTGGGTATATAATTTTCTATTCACTACCATTTCCCAAAATATATCCCAGATATGGAGAGTGCAGTGAGCCTGAATCAAGCTGTAATCTGTCACACTACACATTAAAGTTCTAGTGAAATGATACAAAATTTGATAAAGAGCATAAGAAAAGCTTGAAACAGGAAAAAAAAATAATACTGCAAGAAATTGAAAATTAATGGAAGAAATAAAACCTTTGAGCCCCAGAGAGCTTATTTGGGGTAGAAGGAGGGAGGAGAGAATGGAGGAGAACAAAAGATAAATAAAAGATAGCAAGGGGGAAGGAAAATGGTGCTCTGCTTTCCCTGGGAATACTTAAATGCCTCATAAGATGAGCAGAGCATTAGGATATGAAAACCTAAAGGGCAATATAATCCCAAAGGGAAGGACTAGTTTCAAAAGGAGGTTTATTAAAACTTAGCTTGCTTTGCATAATGTCAGAAAAAGAAATACAGTGAAACTCTAACCTTTTTTCCTTTTCAACTTTCAGTTCCTTTCCACTCTTTTTTTCTCTATAATCACTTTCCCTACCCTGTAGCTTTACTCCTGCTTTCTGTTTATAACCTTTAGAATACTTTCATGAGCATATGCTATAATTCTCTTCCCTTTTCTTTATCTCCTTGTTCCTACAAGCTGGCTTGAATAAAGAAGTCATTATCAGCAAGCCCACAATGGGCCCAGACATCCACATTCAAGATGTTGTATAGATGATATATTGATCAGTCCTCAATGAGTAATAGCGTTCTAATGAAAAGAGCTTACAGAAGTTAATGTATCTGCTCATGCAAACCACAAATGAAGCATTCTGTGGCACAAAGGGTCTGGCCCTGTGAATTATAATTACTCCCTACAACAATAAAAGTCAGGAGTGGTTTTATTTATTTACCGCAATCAATGATAGTCTGTGGGCTACACATTGAAAATTCGTTTTACAAACCAGCACCCAGACTGTTTGCCTTTTCCGTGTCCATTGGGAATTAACCCTTCAGCTGCCACTGCTGATCCTGAGATAGCTATCCCTACAGAAATGAAGGCCACGGTTTGTTCCAGTGTTGTTCAGGTTAAGAAAAGCAACTACGAGCATTCAGAGAGGAGTCACCATATGTGACTGCTCCCATTAGAGACAGCATATATTAAAGCAGGATGAGTGTGTAAAAACAAAGACTTTCTGTGCTACATGAACTACTTGGGGAGTCCCTGGTTTGAAAACTGCACCACAAAGCTGTGTCATGCAACTTTCACAGTCTGGGGAGAGTGTTTTTAATGCTTTAGAAACTTCTCGTCTGTCCTCAAAGCAATGAACAGTAGAATAAATTCAATCTATTCTAACACATACAATATAAAACCGAGGAAAACAAAAGAAACACCATTCCACTTGTTAATTAAATTGTAGGAAAAAGAAAATTAAAACTCTTTTGACACCTATGCTAAAGCAAAATAAACCTCTCACTGTACTTCAGTAGAAGAGCAAAGATTAAGACAAAAAGCCCTAAATTAAAATTAAAATATAATTATGCTACTTTTGTGAATTATGTTTTGCATACTAAATACTGGTCTGTCACTTTTTCCAAAATATTCAAAGCCAGACACTAGGAAACTCAGAGAGAAAACCAATGTGGGTGATCAAAGGTGAGAAATGTTTCTTTTCAAAGAAGAACTAAAATAAGCGGTTGGTCAGTCTGAAAAAGAAATTCCAGGGTGGAATGAGGGAATAGTAAAGGTTCATAAGCTCCATGTATGCTTCACAGAATATCTGTGCACCGTTTCTCTCAGTGCCACATCTAGGGAACATCAAATGTGACTAGAAAATTGAAAACAAACAAATGGAGACACTTTTCCAGACAAAGAACGGTATTGCTCATTGACTCAGGATGCTACAGATCTCAGAAGTTTGTCTTATTTCAAGAGACGACTGATCAAATGTCATGGAAGAGAACTCTCTCAAGATCTCTTTCGCAAGAAATCCTAAACCAAAAATCACTAGAAGCTGGAAAAAATTCTACAGGAAGTATCATTAACTATAATTTCACCTTTTCATTCTCTCCTGGCCACCTCCAGGTGATGTTGACCATAGCCTGGGTCAGTGAACTAGGTACACTGATTTATGTTAAAATCAACAACTGACCTATAAAATAAGGCATTATTTTATGCAACTCTTCCCTAATCTTCATTCACGAAGCCTAGCCATGATTTTATGCAACCAAAGAATTTGAAAAAAAGTAAATTAAAAGAGGCTCTTTTTCAATGTTTTCACTGTAAGTTAGATCAACATGTGACTGAAACATTGTCTGATGTAAAGCCTCATTTCCTGATGGGAAGCTGTAGCATTGCCTTTGCTCACATTCTCACATCTGTTTAATTTGTCCCTTATGTTTTTTATGTTTCTTAATGTTAAACTGCACGCCCTTGTAGTTTGGTCGGCTTGCCGCACCTATCATGCCAAAGAAACATTGAGTTTCCTTCATGAGGCACCAGAATGATATGCAGATAGCTTTTAATTGGTATGGGAGGCCTTTGAAGAGAAGAAGTAAAGGCTCCAGAATTTCTGTCAAAAAAACAAATTACCTTCCAGGGCTAAAATCTGCACTGATAGGAAAAGCAAGCTACCATCCCTTGAATCCTAAATAATCTGAGTTTTGAATTAATTATGTCCTTCCAAAGCTTAACCATAAATAGGAGTCGCCTTCTTTTTTTTTTTTTTTCCTCTTCCTGTCTGTTCCCTGCTGTGTGCATACATGTGTCTTTCTTAAGTCTTGGTAAATCTCTCTGATTAAGAGTAGGATTAATATTGAAGAATTAAACTTTTAAGATCAAAAAGAAAAGACATTTAACTTTTACCAACAAGAAATTGTAACTAACAAGCATTGTCTGAGTAAAAGAAAGGCTCCCTGGGTACAAAGGACTGTTTAACTAAAAATACAAAGTTTTTTACTTTAAACAAGTAATCTTCAAAAGGAAACATTTTATTTTTCCATTTATTTTCACTTTAATCCTATCCTTTTCCTGCCTCAGTTGCTGCCTTTTTATAGAGGATAATATTGTAAATGGTTGTTCTGTGTTATTTCCATTAATCATTTAAGCCCTATATGAAAAGTGACAAATGAGAAATTATACTTAAAAAACCCATGATAGTCTTTGTCTTACACTCTTTTTTATTATTTTGGACCCAACAATATAAAATTTGAAATAGTTTCAGCAGTATTAGAGTGAAAATTTATGTTCTTTTTCTTGGATACTAACCGTAAGAGAAAAAAAAAGAAAAAAAAGGAAACGAAAAAGAAAAAAAAAAAAAGGACTAGGTAATCTACTAATGACATTTTTAGTTACTATTATTTTTATAGAAAGATCCTTTAACTGACACTGAACACCATTTTGCATGCTCAGTAAGGAAGTATTTATTTTCTATATAATGCTAGGTAGGTGAAAAGTAGTGCAACATGTAAACGAAATACAGACAGTAGATGCAAGCTGATTTACCACAAGTTTCTACATATTTTCAGGCTCACTAACAAAAAGATTGACTTTCCCCAACCTCCACAAGAATTCTACAGCTGAGCTGCAAACTGACCTCCAACGTGGTCCTGTTTATCAGAGGCACAATTTTTTTTTCTCAGTTCTTTACATAAATCTTGAGAAATTTCATTGACTTCGGCAGTATTACCCAGAATTTCTCACACCACAATGAGAAACAAAATTATAATTATTGCAAATAAAAAATCATCTTCTTTTTAAAATATGGTAGTGTAAAGTTTTAATTTTTTCAGACCTTACAGTGGAATTCTGAAAAACATAGTTTCAATAAATGCATTTTTCTTCTTTTTGCCATCTTTGCAACCTATATGGCAGTAAGGTTTTCTATTAAATCCTGTAATTCAGAAGGTAATATGCATGTTACAGGGTAGGCAAAGATTGTTGTACATCAAAAGCTGAGGAAGAACCACCTATATTTCAGAAGACAGAAGTTTCACTTCTGAGATACTGCTGTGACAACAGTGCCAGAAGATGGAGGAATCTTATGGTTTTTTTCTTCTATATTTTTACACACAACTTTTCCTTCTGTTTACACAGGCACATAATCAGCATCATCACTGATATCAGCAAATCAATTTGAGGCTTTCATTAGGTTTGAGAGAGAATCACATTGGAAAGGAACTGTAAAATAGGTGTGAAATCTAGTCAAGGTCTTCCATAAGAGCCTAGATTTAATTTGGATATGGAAAGGGAGCAAATGAGAGTTACTGAAAGTCAGCCTGACTTTTAGGCCTCAGGTCTAAGGTCTGAGGCTGAATTGCATTAGACTTGAATTAGGAAATTAAAACAAACTGCAGAAGATACTTCATCCATACCAATAATAAGTGAACAGAAAAGAAGCAGGGACATCATATGGAAAGGAGGTGAAACACATTTAAAAAAACAGTTGGAAAATAAAATAAATATATTCATAATGCATAGAATGTAAGCTTAAGAATAACTTGGTTTCAGAACAACCCAGGAATGATTAATGGGTAAGAGTCAAGCAGAAAAGTAAGCTGAACATTACTCTTGTTTCTGCACACCCAATGAAGATTACACAGTTCAATTAGAAGATACAATAAATTTGCAATCCAAGATTTTGCAGATGGAAGGGAGAATTATGTAGAACAAAAATTTTCCTCCTATTTTAGGAATATTTTTGATTTTCTGCATTCCTTCTCTGTCTTTAAGATCAGAAATGAAAGGTTAGAACCTTGTACCATGTTTGTTCTGCAACCTACTGCACTCCTAAGAACATATCAATAGTCAAAATCATCACATTACCTACCATTTGAGGCAACTACATTTTTATAAGTCCAGTTTTAAATTTACCTACATCGAACTTAAAAGCAGTTTGGTCCCCTTTGTCCTTTCTGTCTGACAGAACGTCTGTTCCAAAACTTTACTCTTCTGATCTCTATAGACCTAGTTTGTAGCTTAAATATCTCAGTTGCACACATCTTTTCTTCATCCAGGTTTGTCTTTCAGTTTTCCTACCTCTCTGGTGTTCATTCCTATAAAATAATTATAAAGAGAAACTCTGTTTCTTATTTTTTATTTTTGATGCTGAGCAAAGCGGGCTGTTTTATTCTCCCATTGTAAAATGAATCTTCACATCCCTGATCATTACTGAATATCGTCTTTCCACATATTAGTTTGAATTAATCTCATCAAAATTTGCAGTGTAACCTTCAGGAGGTCACAGCATAGGCAGATACATCACAGCTCACATATAGATATCATAGCTCAGATGTTGATAGTTACTTTCAAGTGAGATAAATCCATCCCCTTTTTTGGGGGAAGATGAGTCTTTTTGAGGACAGACAAGTTGTCTCATTCTATTGGAATCTGGTAACTGATATGACAGCAGTATTACACTGAGGAAGGGTGTCCCATTCAAAAAAGGCAGCTGAGGAATAACTCATTTAAATGCCCTTTTAAGTTCTCATGCTGAGATTGATCCACAACTATTCATCCACTTTTTCCCCCATTTATTTGGTAAGAGATCTTTAGTTCAAGGCCTTAAAAAAGGAGACAATTGAGAAAAATGAAAGAGTCTTCCAGGATTTTTTTTTTTTTTTGGTGTGGGGGTGTGTTTGTTTGTTAGTTTGTTAGTTAGTTTGTTTGTTTTTAACAAGGTGTTTAAGGGCACAGGAATAACAGCTGAAAGAATAGTGGCCAAAATGGGAACAATAAGGATCTCCAGGTGAAGAGTAAGGAATAAAGATCTAGAATGAGGGGCTACAGTAGATTAATGCTTAATGTTGTTAACTCTTCCTCCTCATCCTCTAAACACCTTCATCCGATATTCACCAAGGCACGGCAACTCCCAGACAAGACATCTTAGCAGAATCTGTGTAGTTCTTCTTTAGATGCCATGCAGTCCCAGAAACATACCTTCTGGGAAAGTCATGGAGCAATAGCTGGAAAAGTGCAGATGTTCCTCTGGTCCCAGGCAACCACGAAGGGCTCAGTAGTCATAAATCTGATTAGCTCAGTTGGTCAGAACACGGTGCTGATAACACCAAGGTCATGGGTTTGATCCTCGTGTGGGCCATTCACTTAAGAGTTGGGTTTGACAATCCTGTGGGTCCCTTCCAACTGAGAATATTCTGTGATTCTGTGATCTGCAACCAAGAGCATTGTAAATGCATTACTATGAGGATCTCAGTATTATTGTGGAGTGAAATAAAGTCAGTGAGTATATCAAATGGGAAATCCCTTGGAATAAGAATTTTGTATGGATGTCTGGAAAGAGATGTTAATTCATGAACTTCTTCCGATTTTCCCATATTAAGGCTTCTAAAAGCATCAGTGAAGGACTCCCTAGACACAAAACGGAAGGCAGACAGAAGGAGGTCTATGATGCATAGTGTGGGAGTCAGATGTATATATCAATATGCAGAATCAGTGGGAAGGGCTGCATGGGAATAAATAAGCAAAGAGAAGCAGTGGGACACCACTGGTTTTGTTTTCTGCCCAAAGATGAGATAAATTGTACTTCCCAATTCTAGGCAAGGAAAATCTAAAATTTTCAGACTTATAAAGTGCTGGGATAGCAAGAAATTGGGATTTTTTCCTAGAAGAACAAAAGTATAATGTCAAGATTTTTTTTATATGTATCAAATTAAATCTGCCACATTCTTCCTTGGAAAGCATCACTAAGACGTGAACTCCCTCAGAATCAGGATGTCTGGAAGATAAGAAAAACCTTCTTTGCCTGTACTGCATTTTGTCCTATTCAGCCAAATTCAGTTTCTATTATACCACTTTTCATGTGTCTTCTCTGTGGTAATTTGATCTTTCTTTGTACTGGGGATATCTCTTCTCTGTGTGTTTTCAGCAGATTTCATTAACAAATGCCATCAAAGGCACTAATAGCAATACTATTTAGCCTGGGTCCATAAACCATTCTTTCTGAGAGTGCGTGAGTATTTGTATTCTTCTGTCTGATAGCTCCCCTGCAGTGTATTTGCTGTAGTTTCCAATGACACAGACTCCTTATTAATCTAACTGTTCTTGTGTTAATGCCTTTTTTTTTAATCTGCTTTTTCTTACGGCACCAGACCCGCTGATTTACCTTAGATATGCATCTACGATATTAACGCTGATTACCAAATCAGTCATCTCATAAAGACAGATATCAGGTAAATCTGAAATGTATATTGGTGTTTATCTCATTTTATGTTAACTTCCTGTCTTCTAAATATGTTCACAAAACCCATACAGTACTGGTTTCTGATTTATAGTTCCTAGCTGTTCCTACCACTTGCCACTTCTCAGGCATAACC
This sequence comes from Oxyruncus cristatus, assembly GCA_013399855.1. Taxonomy (NCBI): domain Eukaryota; kingdom Metazoa; phylum Chordata; class Aves; order Passeriformes; family Cotingidae; genus Oxyruncus; species Oxyruncus cristatus. The sequence continues at coordinate 622,790 of VXAY01004421.1, read as the reverse complement.
AGTTCATTTTCTCCACTCACACTGTTCGTAGAAGGTGATTACAAACTGTCATAAGTGCTACTGTTTCCTGGTCTCATGCTACTAGCCACATTAGAAATACAATGAAAAGCATCTTACTGTCACACTTGTTTGTCCTGAATTTCCTTTGGGAATTTTGGAAGGTCATAAGTCTCTTGAGATGTTCTGTTTGGAGATATCCTTGACCTGTGGACTAGTTCAGATCTGGGAGAGTCATATGGCCCCAGAAGACTTGGGAGACAAGCCACAGCTTCCAGGTTTCAAGTTTTCAAGGAGCCACATAGATATGGCTCTGAAACACTTGACATACTTTCCTTCTCCCCGGTCTCAGCAGATGATTAGGAAGGTAGTCCCAGGACCTGTAGTCATTCCAGCAATGCTAACAAAGTGTTTGGACTTATAACTTTTTTTCTTATTTTTTATTTTCCCTTTCACTAGAATGGTTGAATTTCTTCTTTTTTCTACACTAAACTGGAAATATAGCATGAAAATATCTGTCTTAATATAAGCACAATAAATTTGTTCTTTGCTATACAGCAATGAATAGAAGTATGGGTGATAAACCTTTCTCCATTGCTCAGCCTGACTGAGCTGGAGGTTAAGAAATCAGTAAGGTAAAGGACCCCATGCATGGGAATAAAAGGAATTTGACGTTTCTCTGCAGCTACTGCTTAGAGCATGTTACTATGGTGAGCTAGTCTTACTAGGGGAAGCCTGGATCCTATAGGTTGCTTTCAGTGCACCAGTTAACTCACTTGGATGTCCTCTCATGCTCTCAGTAACACAACTTAAGCACACAAGTATGTGATGTTTCAAGGAAGCAAGCACATCGTTTTGTTTAAGAGAGTCTGGTTGTGTAAACAACTCATTGTGAACAAATTACTTAGTTCACGGTGAGCAAATCACTTGCCCCTTTCCCTCTCAGAAATTCTTCTCAGGCTGGTCATTTCTACATGAAATCCCCAAAAGTACATGTCTTTGCTCTCCTGTCACAAGGCAAAGCAAGTGCTCTCTTTGTAAGCCCTTCAAAAGGGATTTTTTTCTGGGCTTTAACTATTCAGCCTTTAACATAGGCAAATCTGTTCTGTCAAAAAACATTGTTCAGAAATGATCACCCTTTTCCACAGAAACTGAATTAAATATAGTGGATTTGCCCCTTTAATCACATTTATTCCCCAGATCCAAGTCTCTGTGCTTGCTATGTGTATACACCATGAACTAATTGTCTTTACTGCCTGATCCTCCTACCTGCAGAGGACAGGAAGGAAGAGATGCTGTCATGATGCCTCCTTTCTCTGCAGCTGATGTCACCAGTATTAATACAAATTCAAACCTAAAACCAATTCATCCAGAATGACAAAGCGTCCCCTGAAAAATGTTCCAGCAAAAAGCATTGAGACCATATGTATTTTCATCTGATACTTTGAATTGTTGGTTATGTTCATGTCCTTTCATGTTTGCTTTAATATTTATCCTCTTCTCTGGGCCAGTGATCACCTTTTATATCTTGAGTGTTGAAAATGCATGGGAATATCAGATCAAATCATCTCACATACAATGTTTTCAGCTTGCATTTATGTATACAGAAAGAACTGACCTTTATTCCCACTGGCCTGGAAAGGTTCTGTGTGCAACAAGACTTGTAGCTGCTCAGGAATTCAAAATAACACCAGGAGTGAGCTAAATGAGGTATGAGAGACATTCATCTTCCCTTATGTAAAGGTGAAACGCATGTAAAATATTGGTAACATCTTACTGTAATATTTGGGAGCCACTTCAGTCCACTTCTTGTTTAAGTTATAAGTAACTGACTCCTGATCATCTGTCACACACCATTTTCTCTCCAGTCATCCTCTGCAAGGGTGGTCTCTTATGATCCCTTTCATATGCACTAACTGTTTCAAGGTCTGTTTCATCCCTATTACTCATATGATCAAAGTACATATGTTTGTGCTGTAGTTCCATACTGGTAACATGGAAATTGTCTTTTTTTTTGATACAAGAAATGTGTAGATCTTCACCGGCACCACTTTTAAAAGTTCTCCATGGTTTCTTTGTGATCAGGAACTATTTTTCTTGATTTTTGCTCCCAGGACAACAGACTATGCAAGAATGACATTTTGCAATAAACTCTTGTACATTCTTGTACATCCTTTTCCAAGACTTTTCTGAATGAGTGAATGAGCTGTTTTATTTAGTTTATTGCAATTTCTTTAAAACATCCCTTTTGTTGAACACACTCAATTTGAATTCATCTACTACTTCTCCAATATGACCATTAAGTTTGAGCATTATCCTGTTTCTGGCAAATGGCACAGCCTTCATAGCTTCTCGATTTGCTTCATCTTGGGATAATCTCATTTTGTCGCTTGATTTAAAACCATCGTGTTCAGTGCATGGCATCAGAAACTGTAGGGGAAAAAATGCTGAGTCATGAATATCGCTGATACTACTTACCACTTGTTTCTTCCACCTTTCAAATTCTCACAGAACTTGTTCCCCAGTAGTTTTTGCATGTACTTTGAAAAGTCCAACAGATAAATATACACCTTGACAAGTGAAATTCTGCTTACCACCACAAACTGCTGACCACTATGCAGGTGGTTATTAAGGCAGGAACTCCACAGATGCTTTGGAATTTGGTTAAATGCCAGCATCTTTCAAACCTTATAGAGAAGTATCAAATGTTGTAAATGATCTGCTAAATGCGTCGTTAACAGGTGGTCCCATTTGTACAATTTTGCTTGATGTATAGTTTGCTTATATGTCCTCTCTGGGAAAAAACCTGACTTCTTCAACAAACCATATCCCCCCTCCTTTTGCAGTGCTGATGGCTCTGCTCTGCCTCATCCTTTGTGTTCTCTCTGTCTCCAATACAAGTTGCTCTGATGAACACCCAAACTAGCACAATGACCAGAATTTACTATGAAGGAATATAAAAAAAAAAGTGAAAAAACCCCTCTCATATTAATGTTTTTATTAAATTTCACAGTATGAAAATCTTTCTATAAGGTTAAGGCCATTGCTATCACGCATTCCTCTAAGATATTGCTCTCCGAACATTTTACCATAAACAAACACTATTTTTTGAGCAGTTTTTTTACTTTTATTTTTATTCTTATGGAGGTGTCAGATAAACTAGCACAGAAAACTTTTGTTCAAAAGATTGGCGTTGGTTAAAGTTATAAGTAACTGCTTCCTTTGTTAAGAGAACTGTCTGTCACTGCTAACAAAGAATGGTGTTCATAGTTATATTTATTAAGCTTTTGAATATGTACAAACAAACAAGTAAATAGCCTTTCGGGGGGTAAAGGACTTCCACCTGCTTATTGATACATTAAATCAGCCTTTAATTGCTCTCACACACACAAACACACAAGATTTCTGAGGGATACAGTAGGAAATGTGAACATCTTATTGACAGAAAACAAACAAGTGACACAGTTCAATGACATAAATGTATTTCTTAAATAATCCTCTGTTTGGGACCAACATTCATTTGGCCCATTTACATACACATGAGTAGTAGCCAGGATGGAACCAGCAGAAGGTATACTTAGAATCTTATGTCTACTCAGGTGTATTTCAGATCCCATATTCACCAAAGTCATGAATTAGGACAGTCCCATCTCTGCTATAAAGCAGGAGCACAAATACCCTGAAAGTCTAGGTCTAAAACACAAACTAGAACAGGGTAAACTCTGAAAACACACATGGTTCAAGCTGACTTAGAGAACAAAAAAATGGCAAAAAAACCCAATATTTAAAGAAGAAATCTTATGCCACTCACCCACAGCTCCCCTTTTCTCTAGTTCAGCAGCTGGCAGTACTTTCCTGAATAGCACAAAGCCCCCACACTCTTCTCTAAATGTAAGCTGCCTGTGGCCACACCTGCCTGGAACACAGCTGTGGGTCTTTGTCATGCTGCAGGGTGCCCTCCCCACTGTTTCCCCCACTTGTCCTGGCCTCCTTTTCCCCTCTCTGCAGGCACCCTACTTCCTGCATCCCTCTGTCTCTAACCTCCAGGTGAGCATCCCAAAACTTCTCCCCGCGGCACATGGGAATTTGCAGTCACACAGGACATGGTGCCAACATACTAGGTAACTGGCCCTCCTCCCCTCATCACACTAGGATGTGGCTGAGCATATGGCATTTTTCAGGTGATCAGCTTCATCCTGAGGAGAGATGAATAAAAACTGGCACATGGGTGCAATGGAAAGAAAAACTTTATGGTGTATCTTCCCTGGAGACTTGGTGCCTCAGAGCAGCAGGACAGAAAGTATTTTCCCTTCAAACTGCTAAATTCATCTGGACAATTGTGGTTACCAGCCTCTTCTATAGGAGACTGGCAACTCCAGCCCCCTTGCTGCACAGTATAACAGCCTTTTTGTAACAGAAGTTTTTTTCTCTTGTGCCCACCCTCTTACATGTTTTACCACAGGAGGGAGTGATTTTTCACATTTTATATTGAAGTTTCTATTAAATTGTATAGGTTTTAGCGTAATTTCTATTGAAACCTATTAATCTCTATAGCAGGTTTTTATCCCTATTAAGTTCCATATGATTTATTTTTTCATAAGGATAGTCTTTTACCTAGAGGTAAAATCATCATTTGTACTTTGCAAGCTGGAAAAAGAGCTAAGATTTCAAAATTGAGGAATAACAGAAATAGTAAGAACAGCAGGACAGACTACTATATTTAGTATTTATTTTACTATTATGGAAGTGAGTTTTTCCAAAGCTTGGGTTCTCACAGTTTCAGAATCCAAACAATTTTTTAAAATTAATTTTTAATAATGTGTAATAATCTGAGTGGCACTGGTCTGTGTGTGGAATTAGAATTCCTCTGATAGAAAAAGAAATATTTGTGCAGAGTTTTATGAGCAAAGTTGACCTGAGGCTTCCTGAGGCTGATTGAGAAATTGCAGTCAACGAAGATACTTAACCCCTTCCCAGCTCCATTTTTCAATCTACTAAGGAATAAAATCTCTATGGTTTAATATATAAAGAAACAAGAAAAGACCTTAAAAGACAAATAAACTTGTATATGATTACAAGGAATTCCTACTCCTTTTAAATTTAACTTAATGACCAAACTGGTTTTTAAGCACAGAAAGTTGTGAACCTTCAGTTATAAATTTCATAGCTTTATTTAATAGAGCAGTACATTTCAAACAATATGTTCTGAGGTCAGTTGTCTACTACCCAGAAATTTGCTTCTAATTTCCCTTCCTTTAGTTAAGAGACAAGAGGCAGCAATCAGCAAATCACATTTGGTACAGGTTCAAAATAACTGTCCAAGAAGCTGGGCAACTCTGAACCGATAGCCAGAAGGGGGGAGACCCTGAACTGAGTATGCCTAATCCTGATAAGAACCATGGAGCTAGGTATCCTAACGGTTTCTAGAAAAGCCTAAAACATGGGTGTTAGCAGGGGTTAAGGAGAATATTTATGAGACCTAAAGATAAAGACTCGGCTAATGTTGCTGCCTGTTGCCACACATTTCCATTAATCTGCAAGAACCTACCAATGGGCTAGCTCTGTGGGTGTTAATCTCCATAAACCTTTTCATCCAGGCAGGCATGTTGTGCTAGGACACTGCACTAACCTCAAATCTTCCTCTGTTCCAGCACTGCTACTGATAATTATGTTTATTCATGTTTTCCGGTTACTCAAGGATACTGAATCTGCAATGCAAAGAATGCACCCCTTAAAACAACGTTGAAAAAGAAAGTACAACTATCACTGTTGAGGAAAACTCCTAACCTATAAACGTTGACAGATCTAAAATTTGTATAGCTATATTTAAGCCAGTGGGAAATATGATCAGGAAGTCATAACTCAAATCAAGAAATATGTTGTACACTTAGTGAATTGTTTTAGATACCTTATCATTAGAGGAAATTATTTTCAGTGAAGAGTTTTTTTAATTTGGTAAGGTTTTACAGAAAATTATTTTTTTGTCCAGAATTTATTGCAAAGTCTGCCCAAAAAATTGAAAATGTGTAAATTCATTAGAAAGGTATAACTGGAAAATAACTTCCCCTGGAATATCACTGTATGTTCATAATTTAAGGGAAACAATTATGACGTGATTTAATTTTAAATCATCATCTGACATCTTTGACATTGGAGGACTTGAGTCAGGAAGTATCTGGAGATGAGGCTTAAAGGGTCTGCCACATAAGGAAAATAAGAGCTGCTTTTTAATATGTTAGCCACCATGTTTTAATTAATGTACTTGAAAGCATTACTCTGCATCTGCTGTGTTTGCTGGTGGCAGTTCAAACTCATTGGCAGTAGCCTCTGCTCAGCCACAGAAGTACTGATATAAGATACTGATATATCTATCTGAGAGCAGCAGTAGAAGAATCACTTAGTAAGTGTAAGCTTATAACGAACTCAACACTTTCCTATAGTTAGGCCCTAATTAAATTCACACATGGGAAAATATGTTAGAAATAAGGGAAAGAAAGGTTTCATGCTCATGGAAGAAGACAGAGGGGACATCAAGACCGGCAGGGCCAATACATATGGAAGAAACCTGCACAGTTATCTTCCAATACAAATCCTCTTGCTCTAATGGCACAGTGATCTACGAGCAAGCTACAAGAAGAAATTGGCTGAGCGACACCAGAAGGGGGCATAAGTCAGAGATGAGGGCTTTAAGGTTGGTACATTACTGAGTATGGGAAGGTTGAATGTACATGATAGTGAATTAGGATAAAAGATATCAATTTACTGTGCAAGATTCAAAGTGGGACCAAGATGAAACAAAGGCAGACACAACAAACTTGGAAGAAGGTATCTTGATGGGTTCTCTCACAATTTCTGCACCTTTCTGTTACTTGCTTTCCTGTCTACCTGTCAATGCTTCTTACATAGTTTATTACATAAATTTTTTGTATAGTAATAAGAAAAATTTTCAGATTGTGTAGAAACTGTGTAGTTTGCTTTCCTATTCATGTTTTTATTACAATTTTGCCTATGTTTTGGAAAAAGTATAGATAACAACACCATCTGTACTGAAGGACCCAAAATGGAGATTATGCTCTTCTCAGTAAAGAAGCTAGAACAAAAGACAGCAGATAAAAATGAAAAGGTTTCTGTTTTTGTGGAATGACAAAATTATAGTTGTTAATGAAATATCCTTAAAAATGTACCTTTTCAATACTCAAACTTCCTCTCTTGGGCTGAAGTTCCACCATTACATGAGGCTCACCTAAATAAAACATGCAGTTAAAAGCTGAAATTCCTACCTCCATCCAACCCCCAGACAGGTTGAAAGAAAATAACAGGGTATAGTGAATGTTTACTCTTAAGAGTGCGGGAAAGACCTTCTGAAGTCTACATAAAAATGAAAAGTACCTGTGTTCCCAAAAGCAAAAATCAGTGTTGACATTTCAAGCTCCCTCATGTTGCTGATCCCATAGACATGCAATTGGCCCTGTGAATTTAAAGGACTGGTTGAAAACATATTCTAACCCATTGGCAGAACTCTTGGTAGGAGAAACGGGCAGTACTGCCATTTCTGGGAAAGAAAGAAGGCCAGTAACACTCTGTGGAAGGTGAAGTTGCTCCACACTGCACTGAGCATGACAATCTGCAGAAGGCACTGCAATTTGATAGCAGCTCAAGGGCGGGAATAAACCGTAACGTTATGCCATCACACTTGTTTTCCTCCCCTCTTGTCCCTCTCCCAAGGACATCTCTCTGTTCAGCATTTTTTTTGCACAGGTTTTCCTTTTGAGGGATGTATGTTCTTAAGACTGGAGAAGGAAAGCCGATCTTCTCCAGCTGGAGCTCCTCTTCCTTCACTCTGGGTCATAGGACAGGAGGAGAAAGAGTTCAGAAGGAGCAGATTGTGTAAAGCGTTGAGGGAAAGCCATACGAACACCTGTTGTCATATATGTCCTGGAAATCCTGGTTGAGCTCTGTTGATAAAAAGGGGCAAATGATGGTACCCCAAGACCCTGTCATGTAGTGCAAAGCAGTCTGATTATGCCAAGTCAGTTATCAGAGAGTCTCCAACTAACGAGCTGTCTCAATCTCTACTGCTTATTATGTGCACGTCTGAATTCCAAATGTCTTGAGCATTCAGACAACTTTATACAGGCTTCAAAATACCACCTTCCTCACATCACCTTGCCATTTTTATGTAATGGGAAATTTACACTAATAAGAAGGGTGCTGGAGGTGTAACTGGGAGGATGTGGCAGCTGATACTTTGGCAGGGTTTGTGAAACAGAGACATCTACTGGTTAAGCTTTGGGGGGAAATGTTTTGTTTTGCGACTTCACAGTGCAGTGCTCTCCGCCTTTTCTTTGATCTGAATCATTAATCTGTTATGATAGGGCTGTCACTAATCCATGGCCTCAGAAAATATGCACATGTGTTAAAATGAGTTTCACCATAAATTATTTAATGATTTACAAAGCAATGCTCAATACATGTCACCAGGTGATTTTAAACTTCTGTATGCTTACAGTATTTTTCAAAATCCTTAGTGAAAATTAATCATTTATCACAACATGGAACCACTAAAGCTTGTGGGAGTGCTACAAGGTTTTAGGGAAGGAGTCCATGAAGTGGGAAAGGCAGAAATACTGTATCTGGCCACCAAGCCTCAATTTTCAGCTCAGCACTATTACAACTGAAGTTACAGAGACAAAGAACATCTCTTGCTTACTTATTAAGACTGGAAGCATGATATAGGTGAGTAAAGGATCATAAAAATACCCCAATGAATATTTCATATTTACATAAAGACTACATTTTCCTACCTGGTGAGAAGTAAGGTAAAGATAGGAGGATCTTGGGAGGACTAGAGGTTTGAGAAGTTGTAAGTAAACTAGCCAAGTTTGATTTCTTATTTAAAGTGCATTTAAATTATCCATTCTTCATATATCTGCAAAAACAGACATTCTGGACATTCTTACACATATAATTTTTTGAGAGTTTCACAGTATCTCTTTACTCCAGATAAGCTAAAAATATTGTAAGACATTTCTAGCTAACATGAGTCCTTATGCATTGCCTCCATCTGGATTTAGCATACAAAAGAGAGAAAAATATTTTTAAAAAAAATACTTCTTATGAGCCGTGAATGGAGTGAGAAAATCAGCCAGATTCTTTAAATTAAGGAGTTTATTCAATAAAAAAGTAGTTACTTCCTCAAAAATGTCTGAAAATGTTAGCACTTAAAGAAATGCCACCTCCATTCAACTTACTATTTTCAGTAAGCTGGTGCTGTGTGCATTTGAGGAACTAATTCTCATCTGTGGAAATAAGGACCATGTAAAATTGTTAGAGAGGTCATAAGACAGGTAAGTAGACAGATAGACAGACAGGTATGAAGGTATGTAGAATCCTTTCAGGTTTTGGATTGTATTTCTTTTCAGAGCCTCTTAATCCATGATGTCCTCTAGTGAAAAAAAAAAAAAATAGCTTATGTTAAGATGCAGCATTACTTCAATGAATTGTATTTATTCGCCGTACTATTATGCCTACAGGCACATTTCCCAGAGGACAAAAATATCATTTAAAGACTTAAGTGGGAAGAAGTTCCCTATAAAACTTTTTTCTGTCTCCAGTAATTCTACTGCTAAAAGTGAGCACCAACTGTGGCTCACCTCTCAAAGTGTATGTTGTATCATGACTCATGTCACTCTTTGGGGTTAAGCTAGGGTGGTAGGAGCCAGTTCAGGTCTAATTGTTGAAATGTATGCTTAGTTCAAGTTAAACAATAGATCCAGAGGGAAAAAAAAATCAGCACAGAGGTGCTGAGCTGTGAAAAGAGTGTTGTTTTGGGCCCAGTTGCCTGAATAGATTTGTTAAAGCCCATGGCTGATGTATGCTAAGCAGAGCCGGGCAGTATGTGGAGAGAAAGGGAGGGCAGGCCAGTTGAGCGGGCACATCACTCTCTGAGCCAGGGCACACACACTTTGATGGCTCCTTTGGAGGTATGAGTGAAAGCCAAACCTCTGTTCCCTCCTTTTTTTCATTTCTGCCATGCAAAGATAATCAGGTTTATGTAAAGTATGTGTGCTCTTTTGACAGTCCACGATATCTCATTAATTCAATCACACCAAACACCATTGTTCCCAAAGTGTTTGAAATGCGGATAGGCATGGAGGCTTTCTTAATCCTGTCAATCAATGTTAACATTTTTCTTGCAGTTGCCATGGCCAGGGCCAGAGTTCATGAAAACACAGAATAAGAGCCAACAAAACAAGAATAAAGACTTATTTGAGATACTCTTTTTAAGGGACATCTACCATGCACAAAACATGGGAAGTAAATGTAGACAAGTTTGGACACTATGGCTCACTGAGAGGAAAAAGGGGGAAAAAGAATTTGAAAATCAAATAGGCCTATAAAAACTTGACCCAAGAGTCTCTGGGAAAAACCCGATGAATTGCTCCCTAGTAGAACAATGTTCTTTCTTTCGTGCGTTCTTCAGGAGTACAATGCTCAATATATTATAACACATGCCACTGATGTCTTTACACTGTTGTAAGCCAGCTCAGACCATCGGAATGCTGATCGCCGACAACAAGAGATTGTGCAGCGGTAATTCTCTCTTTCTCCCGCTCGGCTACAAACAAGCACTGGGAAAATTATTCATGCATATAGACCAACAAAGCAGAGATGGGAGATTTGCGATGTCATGCAGTGAAATCATGTGACAAACGTTAAAATAAAACCCCCAAGCCCTCACCCTTTGAGGCTTTGTAAAATAACCAATTTATCCCTATGAATGTAGCAGCCAAAGTATCTTATCGCGCTGGTGGAAATCACGGCCATTTTAGTTTTGCTGCACTGATTAATGAGACTACAGAGCACATGCTGAACAAAGAAACACAATTACATAATTAGCCAATTACTAAAGCTATGAGACAAAATTCTCATTGAGATTTTTTTTTTTTTTCAGTTCTGCTGATTCCTAACAGGCCTCAAGCAAGTTTCTATATACTTCTTAATGAACTTAGAGAAAACTTGTGCCATGGAGCCATAGAATACAAAGACATATTTTTAGCTAGGTATATACAGGATTTTTGGACATCCATGTAGGTGCCCCATTTCCATTTTAAATCAAATTTCATTTGCAGTTAAAAAAAAAAATTAAAAAAAAAAAAGAGAGAAAAACCAAACAACAAACCAAGCAATAAACTCAACAATCTGTGTGTGGTTGGAGTTGTACCTAGAACTGCTGAAATCTTAGCTGTGCAAGGGAGACAAACATCAACTTCTTGGAAGTTGTCACAGATATCACTTCAAGATTTGTTCTTCAAGACCTCTGCAGGGCAGAAAGCAAGTCCTTTCGTCACTGGCAGTTATGGACTGCTCTGTTAGTATTGTGGCAGATGTCCACTGATCTAGAAATATACATCCACACAAATCAATAAAACCTGACATGATACAGAGCTCATTGGTGGGATGGCACAGCAAACAGCCTCTATGCTGAGAACAGCCCCTTAGTGCACTACAGTGAGTCTGACACTTGTAACCAGGTAAGGAGAAAAAGGAAATTTTTGCCTTCATGCTTGTGAAATGGAACTGGGATAACGTGTGTGCATCTAATGGCTATGCTCTCTAAAGTATAGCCCTCTAAATCTTAGCTCTCTAAAGCTAAGCTCTCTAAAGGACGTTGAAAACTTTTGAGCTGTTTCAATGTCCTATCCCATAAGAAGGTAAATCTGCTCCTATCAGTTTCTCCTTGAGTATTCAGCTGCTTGGTATTTTGGTATTCTTCCACTTTAAGAAGTCAAGGTAAAGCATCTGACCCCAGAGGTCATTCCCATTAGACTTCCCAAAAGTACCCTGGGTACTGAACCTAGAGGAGTTAAGCTTATTTATCTATGTTCTTCATTCCCATAATCTATTCCTCCTTCTCTCCCCCATGAGGGACTCTTCTCTCCCTCCTCACACATTGGGTTGATATTCTCCAGGTGAGGTCATTGAAACCACAGTTCTCTCTAGACTGGGTCATCAGCACCATAGAGCTGCAGATGCTAAAGCTTGTCTCTAAAGAGAGGAAGAATTGATAATAGAACAGACAATAGAAGCAAAGGCAAAAGGGAATTCTCAGTTTCTCTTTCCATCCTTAGGATGATCAGGAGGAAAATAAGGTCTCTACTAGACATTTTCCAGGGATGTTTCAGATAAGCCAAGGTCCACATGGCACACAGGCAGAGCATATAATTTAGAAAACCTTCCTAAATAAATGTCCTAATGAATTTTTGCACAATGTTAGAGCTAAATTGATTAGCAGATTTATTTAACAATGCAGAAAAAAGTTGTTTTGGGTGGAAAGTTGCTTGGGGTTTTATCCTGGAACATCTGTAAGATCCAACTAACCAACCCATTTAATGTATTCTACTGTGATGGCTGCAGCATGAGAGTGTTTTCATTAGGCAGGAGAAAAAGAATAAAATATTAGTGATATTTATGACTGTGCACCTACTCAAGAAATATACCTACAGTTGACCTAATGAAAACAAGTTTTCAGTTGCACAGTATTACAGTACTTTTGCCTCCTAATTGCAGCTCTGCAGTGCTTTACTTATTATTAAACATCATTGTCAGAATACTCTGGTACTTCATACATAACAATTCCTGAAATTAATAGCTAAGAAATTAAATGTACAAAAGTTGTACTAGCCAAGAATAGATAAGTAAATGTGTTCTGGAGAATGGATGATTATATATTGATGGAATTTTTATGATTTACATTATACTTAATTTCAGTAGATAGATCTTATTTTTGAAAATATCTTCAGCTGAAGATAAGCCATGAATCTGGCATACTGTTTTCTGCATTGCCAGTCTTCTTTTTTAATCCCTTACCCTGCATCAACATTCATTCACTCCATGTGTTCTGTTTGATCCCTATTGCTTTCCTTGGTGCCTTGTGCATAAAAGGGAGTGGGAAGCTTTGGTCACTCCGCCATTCTTCCCCACTGTCTCTAGCTGCAATACAATTCCATTTTGGAGTAATTATTGAAGGGGCAAATGTTAAACAAAAGGACTGAAATAAACACTGTCTGCCTTTTAATGTCTCTTTGATGCTCCCAGCTGACTATTTAAAAACTCACCTAAAATCATAACTGATGAATCCATCCTGGTCACAATCCAAGAATGACTCTCACCTCTTGAGAACTTCAGACCATGAGTCTACATTAGTTTGCCATTGATAATTGGTTGCAGTGATAAAGCTGCACAACTAATTTACTAAAAGAGCAAGAAATGAAATATTTAGAGTGCTTGGTGAATGAAAATGTTACACTTCCCACAGATGTCATAATAATCCCTTAAGCAGTATTCACAGTTTTTATAGACATTAATAGACTCTAGGTGTGTTCACTGTGTACTTCCCAGTTGTCTTATTTACAATGGGATCCCCAAAAGTAATATAGTATTTTAGACATCATCTAATGACTACTGAGTTTTGAGGAATAAGCACTTCCCTCCATCTATTGTCTATTGCCCTGTCAATAATGCTGTGGACCATCAGTGCTGCCAGGGCATGGGGCTGACTCCTGTCCAGCCTGCTCTCCACCAGGGTCCCCAGACACTTGTCCATAGAACTGTCCCCCAACATTCAAGCACCATCCTCTAGTGTTGTTCAGGTCACTTTCTTCCCCAACACAGGGCCTAATATTTGTCCCTGTTGTATTTCACAAGATTCTTTTTGACCTCTCCCTCCATCTGGAGTGAGCATCTCTCAATGGCAGCCCTGTCCTTGTGCACAGCGAGGGGTCCTCACAACTTAGTGTCACCTTAGTAAGATTGCCATCCATCCTTCACATCGTTAGTAATGATGTTAAAGTGTTCAGTCCCGAATAGAGACCCCAGAAGTACTCCACTGGTTACCACCCTGAAGGCAAAGCCTGACCCATTAACTGCTATCCTCTGAGGCTGGACATTCTACCCTTACTTTCATCCACCCAGTTTTCCACCCATCTGTTTGAGTCTGTGTGACAATTTGAAGATCTACATAACGTAAAAAAATTACAGACAGACCTCAAAATTGTAGAAATACTAAACTTTTTACCATCATGATTTTCTCACATTTTTTTTCAGAGTGAGAATACAATAATTTTCTTATAAACTTCTATGAAACTGTAACTTTCCCTGAAAAGGTGTTCTTGTACCTGACTCCAAGTTACTTAAAAAAAGAAAAAAAAAGGAGATAAAAACTTTAGAGAGGCTTAATTATATTTTGTTATAATGTATTCATAGCTGCCAGATGAGCACTCTCAGAAGTAATTTTAACACCTTATTAGAATATATATTTCAACCCAAATTAACCAAAGGCATTAATCTTCAACACATATACATAAATCCTGACTGCAACTCTTTTAACTTTTTTCCTTTATTATAATTTTACACTACTTTTAATACAAAATGCAGTAAGACTATTGGTTACACTTTTCCATTTGCAAAACAAAAACATTCCATAATTCAGGAGTATTCTAAATATTTTACCTGTAATTTTTATTTTAAAGACCCAAGCATACCTTTGAATATAAACCTGCCTTCAAAGGGGGATGAAACCACATCCCTAAAAATAAACATAATTTTTAATTAAAAAAAAAAAAAAACCACCAAAACAAAACCCAAAAAAGGGTGAGCTTTATGGATGTTTTTCTGAAAGCCTAATTAGAGCAAGAGACAAAGGCACACCAAATACTTTTGGTAATCCCTTCCCTCCCCTCTCTCTTCTGCTCAAAGCAGCTTGTTTCTCTACTCCAGCCTGGGCCTGAAGGACAGGCACACAGCAATTTTTTCACCTTCATCACTTCACAAATCGCACAAATCTTGACACTGAACTACCAACTCTAGATGAATTTTTTTAGAACAGAAGTGCACTGTTCCTTCAGCTGATCACACCATCTCCACTTGAATCTTCCTTATTTCTGCTCTTCTGAGAAGGAGAATATTAGATGATCATTTAATCTCACGTCACTGTCATAAATTCAAAGCAGCTACAGCAGTTTAAGACATTGTCACCTGCATCAGTGACTCTAATTTGGGTCAGGGCAAAGTAAAACAGATTAGCTCAGGAAAAATCCTGGCACTGAAGTGAAAGTCTCAAAGCGAGTTCTGATGTCTCAGCTGGGGGCAACAGTGAGCAAGATGTCATAATTCCTTCAAATGTGACAGTAGCTTTTTAAACACACCCATTTGTGGGTGTTGCAGACAGGTTCTGGCAAGTATAACTGGAGAAACTTAAGACTCTACAGGAGTAACCACGGGGCAAAAAGATATAAACAGACACCGAGGTCAATTACAGTTCAAGAGATTATCCTAAGCAATGAGTTTTAATCAGCTAAGGACTGTAACGTGTTTACCACCATTTAAGGAAAAGAGAGGAAGCTGGGCATGGACATCCCTGATACACTATTGCTAAATTCCTCACAGCACGTTTACCAAGGCTTTAAGTCTCACAGTGTTATTTTCAGAAACAGCTGGCAAAAAAATCCTGAAATTTATTGCGATCCTGGTGGGGATTTTTTGGGATAGAATCACATTCATATAAACGCATACTGGTTTTCAGTTCTGCTGTTTGTGTTCTTGGGTTTCTTTTCTGTGAGGCTGTGTGGGGGGTTTTTCCCTGATAGTATTCCCTCCTCTCTCTCAGCAGTACTTTGACAAATAAAATGTTCACCTGAAAAAACAGAGAGACAAACACCACTAAGCAAAACTAGATAGTTCATCCTGGGGATGTTCTCTGGAAAGAAATGAATATGTATCTTTGAATTTCTTCTATTGCATTTTTTTACACTCAGAGATACTTAAAACCACAAATGTTTTTATGGCACACAGAAGTATCTCTTCTAAAGAGTCTTCAGGGATTGGAGAATAACTGTATTGAAAGATGGCTACTGAAACATGGCTGTTTGTGATTGACATTCATAAGGTTTAGAAAACAAGCTTGACAAGACCCTGTAAATGCAACAAAATGCATAGCACCTAATAGAGTAGTTCTCTCTCCCTGTGACATAAAGACGCTCCCCTCAGAGCTGATAACAACTAATGGGAAATTACACTCTGAGGTGTAATAAATCCATCCATTAAAAGGGTAAAGAGAGCTCAGACTTCGAAAACTAAGAATACTGCAGAATGCTCTGTCAGTCTTGTGTTGGACAGGATTTGGTTTACTTTTATGGCACCACATAAAGAAATAATAGGTTATAAAGCTTTCAGACCCCTAGCATAGGTGGCAGCATCTTTACACCCTCTCTGCACAACTGGATGAAAAACAGATGCCAAAGCACTTTCCTACACACTCTGTCCTCTCTGTTAAAAACTGTCAGAGGAGTCAAGGAACAAGCTGCAAGCCCACTGCTCTGTAAAGTACCACAACCGGACACAGACCTGATTTCCAACAGCAGGTTCTGACCTTTGCAAGCAGGGAAATTATAGGCACCCAATTTATTCTAGCTGAAAACTGTTTGTTGGGAAAATGCGACTCCATATGCAGTTAAATTTTCTTCCAGTCTGACAGAGATTTCAATCTTCATCTAGCAACTCCTTCATTAGAGAGCAGATTGAAGATTTTACTAACTTCTATTCTTCAGTTCTTGCCAGGAAAGATAAAGGCACACTGGAAGAGTTATGTTAAATAGCTGCAGGTGGTCACAAAATTCATGAACAAAAACATTTTCAAGCTTTGATTCTGTGAGGAAAAAGCTGACCAAAACCTCTTCTGTACCTTTAGAAAGGAATGCATGGAGGAAAACAAAGGTTTTATACTGGTAAGTATGACCCCTCAGCAGGCAAAAATATTACATTTTTTCAGCATATAGAATACAATGCTTTCACAGCCCTCACTGTGCATCTTCCTATGTGCAGTACAAGGGAACATGAACATGTTGTATAAAATGTTAAATAACTAAAAATGCCCCAGAAAATTAATGGGAATCAGAGGGAACAGAGTTCTTGATCCACATGAATGTGCCCGGTGAAAGTGCAGATAAATTTGGATTAGCAAGCTAAACTGAGCCCTGTTGTTAAATAGCACTTGATTCCATTAGACTGTGTCGGATTGTTAAAAATGCTAACATTATGTGTGACTATTCATTTTCATCACCTGCTCTTGATTAATCCAGTCCTAAATGGCATCTGTGGACCCTGCCATCTCATACTACTTAATTAAATTAGCAACACATTTGTCTCCCCCATTTTCCTATCAAAGAGTTGTGCTCAGGAGAAATAAAACCTTTGTTCACCGCATCGCCGTATAATTTACACTCCTTTTTCCCTTTTTCCTCCAGCTCCTGGCTCAGATGCTAAATTGTAACTGGTAATAGGGAGCTATTAGGTCTAGTGAAGCATGTCAAAGAAGTCAGTAGGAAACCAGACCTGAAAGGAGGCCCCAGATCTCATAAAACAACAGGGTCAAGATTCTAGATCCAGGATTACATTGTACCAAGATTCATTCATTTTGCAGTGAAAAAAAAAAAAAAAGCATATTACATATTTGGGGCTGAAAGGTAGGAGAAAGGCTGAAAGAAAAGAGAATGAGAGGAGAAAATACTGAAACAGGTAGAAACCTTTATTTAGGTTATTTTCCCAAGAAGGTAAAGAATATAATTGTCAGTAACAGGCACCCATATAGGGGTAATGGGTCACAGTATATTGTATCTCCAGGATGAAGAATTAATATAATTTACGCTGCTAAAAAAAAGTACTAAAAAAGTACCATCATGGTCACAAAATGTATTCTGTGTGAAAACCAACCATCCACCATACAATTATCCACAATCTCCACATATCATCCTGTATATGGTTTCTCCAGACTTTGTTCCTCATCCCAAAAATGTTAAATCCTTTCATCCACACAGGCCCTAGGGTACCTTGTGGTATGTATCCCATATCAATCAAGCAAGGACATTCTAAATACTAGCGACTGGTCCCTAGGTTCTTCTTTCCAGTTTTACAGTGGGCATGTGCAGAGGCTGAGACACAGAGCATTTCTGTTCTGGGTTGCAAGTGAACTGCAAAGGGCAGATTGGCAGAAGTGTGCCAAAGGCTCTGCCTTGCTCCTCATGTAGTCATCACTAAAAGTAATTTTTAATGCTGAGATGGGAACCTAGGCAGTTGCAGATCTTTTTTCAGCCTTCCTTGCCCCTTGCAAGTAGCCCTCTGCCCTTTGCAAGTAGCCCTCTGCAAGCAAAAGATGAGAAACTCGACACTGCTGAGAATGGGACACTTTTATCTCTCTGTGTCATTGTTCTTTGTTTGGAAATTACTCATCAAGAAAGTGTAGTGATAAATCCACTCATATTTGTGAAGCAACTGCAACAGTTGTGAAAATGCAGGGTAGTCCATGAAGATAATGATACACTTGAGAGAGGAATAATAAATAAGATCCTGCCAGACATGGTGCTTTTGCACACTCCATGAGCACTGCATTTGGTATCTGTTCTTCTAGATATGCACAGGTGAATGCGAGTCCTGACAAAGACATTTCCAGAAAACATTTACTTAAGGAAGTGACGGCCAGTTGTGAGACACTGGGGACAGACAGCTTCTTCTGTGTTTCAGGTCTCTTCCATCTGCAATTATACTGCAGAGAGAGGGCACAAAGCCAGAATACCCAGTAATACTGATTGAGGTCCTCACCTGGGACGTAGGATCTGCATTTTCAAATTCTCTATGCTTGTATCAATTTGGGACAGAGTAAAATTATCTCCTTTGAATAGCCCTCAGTCTTGACTTCCTTAGTCTCTTCTGTGCATCTTTGTGTAACAGAAATATTTACTGGGCCAGAAGAGGAACAACTGTCATCCATAGCACACTGTTCTAGAAATTGAAGCTCATCACATCCTTCCTGAAGCAGGCTCTCATTTCTAGACTTCAGTATCACAAGTCCATGAAGCAGGTGACTTGCTCCAAACTGTGCCACTCCTGTCTTGTCAATGTGCCTTGAACACATCCAAAGGGCAATACTCCACCGGTCAGAGAGCCATTCCCCTAAATAATCCAGGAATCCTGCTTCAGGGTTGAATGATGGATCAAGGCCAACGCTATGAGATTCAATAAGATGAAGTGCCAGGTGCCATGCTTGAGTCATAACAGCCCCATGCAGCCCTATAGGCTGGGAGCAGGTCTGGAAAGGTGCCCAGTAGAAAAGGACCTGGGGGTGCTGGTCAACAGCTGGATGAACAAGAGACATCAGTGTGCCCAGGTGGCCAAGAAGGCCAATGGCATCCTGGCTTGTTTTAGAAACAGTGTGCCCAGCAGGACAGTGGAAGTGATTGTCCCTGGGCCCCTTGCTTCAAGGCGGACATTGAGGTGCTGGAGTATGTCCAGAGAAGGACGAGGGAGCTGGTGAACGATCTGGTGAATGGTCTGGAGGGTAAAACATATGAGGAGTGGCTTAGGGCACTGGGTTTGTTGAGTCTGGAGACAAGGAGGCTCAGAAAAGACCTTATAATTCTCTACAACTACCTGAAAGGATGTTGTAGCAAGGTGGGGGTTGGCCTCTTCTCCCAGGCAGCTAGTAAAAGGACAGGAGGAAATGGCCTCAAGCCAGCCCAGGAGAGGTTCAAGTTGGACATCAGGAAGAATTTCTTCAGTGAAAGGGTGGTCAGGCATTGGAACAGGCTATTCAGGGAAGTGGTTGGAGTCACCACCCCTGAAAATGTTCAAGAAATCATAGAATCATAGAATCATCTGGGTTGGAAAAGACCTCTGAGATCATCAAGTCCAACTCTTGATCCACTAGCACTGTGATTACTAGACCATGGCACTAAGTGCCACATCCAGTCTCACCTTAAAAACCTCCAGGGACGGAGAATCCACCACTTCCCTGGCCAGCCCATTCCAATGGCTGATTACCTTCTCTGTAAAGAATTTTTTCCTAATATCTAACTTAAACTTCCCTGGGCAGAGCTTAAGGCCATGCCCTCTTGTCTTACTGCTGGTTGCCTGGGAGAAGAGACCAACCCCCACCTGGCTACAACCTCCTCTCAGGGAGTTGCACAGAGCGATGAGGTCTCCCCTGAGCCTTCTCTTCTCCAGGCTAAACAACCCCAGCTCCCTCAGCCTCTCCTCACAGGGCTTGTGCTCAAGTCCCTTCACCAGCCTGGTTGCTCTTCTCTGCACCTGCTCCAGCACCTCAATATCCCTCCTGAACTGAGGGGCCCAGAACTGGACACAGCACTCCAGGTGTGGCCTCACCAGCGCCGAGTCCAGGGGCAGAATCCCTTCCCTGTTCCTGCTGGCCACACTGTTCCTGATCCAGGCCAGGATGCCATTGGCCTTCTTGGCCACCTGGGCACACTGCTGGCTCATGTTCAGTGGATGTGACCGTTAGTGCTGTGGTTTAAGCTGACACGGTGGTGTTCAGACAGAGGTTGGACTTGATGATCTTGGAGGTCTTTTCCAGGCTTAATGAATCTGTGATTCTGTGAAACTCCTGGCAGCACTAAAACCTGAACAGTTCTGCACATGCCAGCCTGTGAAAACACCACTGCTGTGTTTCTGTAAACATGTGGAAATTGTTGTGTGAGACAGAAATATGTCAGAAATATATAAGCACCTTTCTCATCAAAATGGGCATGGCTTCTTTAGGAGGAGAATTTGGAAAAAATCTGAAAAACAATTGTTGATAAGTTCCCTAATGACTATCTCCTCTATCTAGTGAATAAAACAAAGACATTACTGTATTCAAGTAATCTTATAGTGATCATCTAGTTAACTGTATCATAATTTATATGTGCAGGCAGATGATTTAAATTTTTTCCTGTGTAGCCTTGACCTTGGCATTTCCTATTTTCTGGGTGCTTCATTTTTAACAAATATTTTTTTGCTGTGATGATTGCTTTGTGCATAATTACAAGTATGAAACAATCTCAATAAAAATGGGGAAGAAAAATACAGCGCTATCATGAGAACAAAGATGTGATGCATCTTAAAACTTATATTTTAAAAAATGTGATTGAGTTGCTCTCCTTTGCAAAAGTGAATTTGGTGCTCTTTCAAGTATATGTTTTCCATTTAAGTCTTCTCATATTGAGGTGACATGCACAATCCATCTTCCTGGTGACATTGTAGCAAAGCAGAAATTATTGCTGCTTACTAGTGGCAGGATCATAAATAAGGAAATGGAAATTGATACTTAATTAATAAAGTACTTTCTTTTCCATTTTGGAAGCTTTCTAATTGCTTCATAGAAAGAAAAATAAAGCTTGTGAATGCATGTGAGTGGACTCATAGAAATACAGGGTAAAAAAAACCCAAAACATCAACGAACTTTTCATGTGGTCTTTGTTTTTCAGAGACATCCCAAAAGACCTTTCATGTGTACTTTCTCTCCTCTGTGCATTAAGGATAAATTTCAGTTATTTGGCAAATCCATTTTTTATTTAAGTCAGTTCTTTTCTCAGTTTATCCTTTATTATGCAAATGTTTGATGCAAAATAAAAGTGCCACATGTTCATCCTGTTTTGAGCTCCACCAAATACTTGGTAGAGATTAAAGCTCCCACTCAGGAAATCATTCCTATTGGGACACTGTTATACTAATGTTAAAAACGTGTATATGTGTTGAATTTAAATGCATGAACAAATGCTTTCTTTAAATGGGACCTACTGTGGAAATACAAGCCTAACTCTGTTACTTGGATTTGATTTTGAAAATGAAAAATATCAAAAATGAGGATAGCATCCTTACAACTAATATTTATAATGAACAATTATCACCAGGTAACTATAAAAGAGCAAGTGTCTTCTGACACTACCTAGAGATTTTTCCACTGAGTCAGTGAACAGATCAGCTACAGCTTATGGGTTGCTTGAGCATACCTATTCCTCAGCAAGTTGTTAGTACCTCTCACCTCTGCGAAATAAATGAGTATGTGAATGGTGCTGGTCTTTTTCAGAGTAATTTTTGTCAATGCAGTGCTGCCCAATGTATCAATGCCTCTTATCTCCTATGCTTAATTGTCAACATTTATTCAAACCTAGCTTAAAAGGACACAAACAAGTGTCTATGGAATAAACTAATTTCCAGGTAACTGAGAAATTCAAAGGTATGATACACAATACAGTATCCTGAGAAATAAAATCTGAAACAATATGTAAAAGATCATTACTTCATTACATATGTAAAAGACTGCACTTCTGTGAAGTCTTTCCCCCCTGTTCCAAGTGGAAATATAATAGGAAACAAGTGGTCCTTTTTGCTGCTCCCCTGTGGGTGTTCTGTGGCAGAAGTTAATTCCTTTTTTGTATCTTCCACCCAAAGAGCACGTCTTCATTAGATCAACAGAATATTTTTTTTATTATTAATAAGTATATCAATTCAAATCTAGCATTATAAATTGATGACAAAGTACAGACTGGAATATTAAATTTTATGAGTTCAGGAATAACCTTCATTAGAAAGATTTAATACACACATAAACCACGAGGAAGCTGTATCATGCAGATCTTATCTGTTGTATAATAAATCAAACAGCTTTCCATTAATTTATATCTTCTACGTAAGCACCTTTTGTGATGTCGCATTTCGTATGTTCTTGGATTGATTTGAAAATTAAGAGACAGTGATAGATTTTTTGCTTGTATCCATCAGGCAGAGTTAAAATATTATAAAATCAACAGTAAATATGTATCATCACATACTTCCATTCAGAAAATAACAGGATTTTGAACACAGGTAAGCAATTGCAAAACCCTAACAAAAAACACTCTGATCATGACACGAACAGTTATAAAATGAAGGACGGTATAAATCAGAGACAAAGAAAAGCTACAGAAGAGTAACAGTTTCCATGAGAAATCATGATTTCTTGGGAAAAAAATAGCAGAATATACCGTGCACCATTGATCTTAAAACACAACATGCTCTGATATAATATTGTGTGTCTGTATGTATTTTCCAGCATTGGAACTTCCCAGTTAGGAAGGATTCTGTGTTTTCAATAGAATGTTTTATTACCTGTTCTTTTACAACCTGTAAACTCTACTCTTCCAGATTTTCTTAGGGTGTGGCTTGCTGATTGCTGCTTAGCTTTACATTTTACTTGCAGTTATACAGTGTTCAAATGTTCACACCGGACACAAGTAGGCCCAAGGGCTCAGAAAATGGTTTCTTTCTTAATTGTCTTCACAGGCTGAGTCCCACAGGTATCAATGCTTTTTCTACTCTTCAGCATCCTCTGAAGATCACTTGTGAGATGCTACATATTTTACATGCCTTAGGTGAGCTTAGCTCTCCTTCCCTCAGTGGACGTAGGCTCAACCACACGCTCGAAAACCATAATAGCCAAGCTGCAGGAGCCATAGTCTCCCAGGTCCCCTGATCATCCAGTTTATAACCTGGTTTCCTGAACAACCACGCCAGAGATCTACCCAGCCCATGCAACCTTTAGAACTAGAAAGTAGAAGCAACAGAAAATAGTATGTATGTTCCATTATGTCTTTGGGGGATGGATGAATGGAGGTCAAAGAAAAAACTAGGAGGTTACCTGGAAATACATGAAAAAAAATAAAAGAAAGAATATTGAATTTGTGGTAGTTAGAGGAGAAAAAGGGCAAAAGAACTGCATAAGAATAAACATTGGATGCAGAGACTATGAAGGAAGAGGAAAGTCAAACAAAGTAGAGAGACAAAAAAATGGCCAGATTGTAAACAGGCTCTGAATGCAGCAAGCTTTGGATGTGTCTGCAGCTGGTCCCACTGACTAGTGTTTCTGACTCTTTTTTTATCTGAGGGACAAATTATGAGGGGTGGAGTACAGAAGAGGAAAACACTAGTCTCAGTGTGTTAACCTTAATCCAGTGCCAAGTGATGAAACCCTGGAACCAGAGAGAAACACATAAAAAATACCTGGGATCCAAAACCAGACTAAGAGCACTCAAGCTCCCACAGTTCCTAGTTGGATAAATAGGACTGAATTTCCAGAAGCAACTGTAAGTATTCGTGTGTAGTTCTTTTCTGTTCTCTGTGTAAAAAATCCACTGTTAATCCTCAGACTATATTTGCATATATGAGTTACATACATCTTGAATGAAAATGCAGTTTGTATATAGGTTACATAGCTTTCTGAATATGCACCAATTTGGATAAGACAAATTGCACACACACAGTTTTAGATACTGCTTAGAGGCACCCTTGAAAGGCACCCTTGATTCAAAAGCTATTAGCTACTCATCTTAAATCTCACAAGTCATGCAGGATTAGTCCTAGTATTATTAATGCAGAGAACAAAGTGACTGGAGATTCAAAAGTCATTTTAGATGAATTTAGTAAATTTTATAGCAATCTTTTCACATCAAAGGGTTAAGAGGATAATGGTTATGAATATACTCCTTGATGTTTAAAGGATCCTTCAATTCCACCTGAGGACAGTATAGGTCTGGAATAATCTATTATCCATAATCAGATGGAGTATGCAATTTATTTTGGGTGAAATTCTCCTCATCTGCATAATTGTTCTTTACATACAGGAACTTTAAGGAAGGGAAATTCATCTTGCTAGCTTAGGGTCAGGATACATCATATGACCCTTCAAAAAAATTCCAGTTCATGAGCTAAATTCAACAAACATAAATAATGCGAAGGAGGGGAGCGGAGGGGAGGGGAAGGGAAGGGAAGGGGAAAGGAAGAGGAAGAGGAAGAGGAAGAGGAAGAGGAAGAGGAAGAGGAAGAGGAAGAGGAAGAGGAAGAGGAAGAGGAAGAGGAAGAGGAAGAGGAAGAGGAAGAGGAAGAGGAAGAGGAAGAGGAAGAGGAAGAGGAAGAGGAAGAGGAAGAGGAAGAGGAAGAGGAAGAGGAAGAGGAAGAGGAAGAGGAAGAGGAAGAGGAAGAGGAAGAGGAAGAGGAAGAGGAAGAGGAAGAGGAAGAGGAAGAGGAAGAGGAAGAGGAAGAGGAAGAGGAAGAGGAAGAGGAAGAGGAAGAGGAAGAGGAAGAGGAAGAGGAAGAGGAAGAGGAAGAGGAAGAGGAAGAGGAAGAGGAAGAGGAAGAGGAAGAGGAAGAGGAAGAGGAAGAGGAAGAGGAAGAGGAAGAGGAAGAGGAAGAGGAAGAGGAAGAGGAAGAGGAAGAGGAAGAGGAAGAGGAAGAGGAAGAGGAAGAGGAAGAGGAAGAGGAAGAGGAAGAGGAAGAGGAAGAGGAAGAGGAAGAGGAAGAGGAAGAGGAAGAGGAAGAGGAAGAGGAAGAGGAAGAGGAAGAGGAAGAGGAAGAGGAAGAGGAAGAGGAAGAGGAAGAGGAAGAGGAAGAGGAAGAGGAAGAGGAAGAGGAAGAGGAAGAGGAAGAGGAAGAGGAAGAGGAAGAGGAAGAGGAAGAGGAAGAGGAAGAGGAAGAGGAAGAGGAAGAGGAAGAGGAAGAGGAAGAGGAAGAGGAAGAGGAAGAGGAAGAGGAAGAGGAAGAGGAAGAGGAAGAGGAAGAGGAAGAGGAAGAGGAAGAGGAAGAGGAAGAGGAAGAGGAAGAGGAAGAGGAAGAGGAAGAGGAAGAGGAAGAGGAAGAGGAAGAGGAAGAGGAAGAGGAAGAGGAAGAGGAAGAGGAAGAGGAAGAGGAAGAGGAAGAGGAAGAGGAAGAGGAAGAGGAAGAGGAAGAGGAAGAGGAAGAGGAAGAGGAAGAGGAAGAGGAAGAGGAAGAGGAAGAGGAAGAGGAAGAGGAAGAGGAAGAGGAAGAGGAAGAGGAAGAGGAAGAGGAAGAGGAAGAGGAAGAGGAAGAGGAAGAGGAAGAGGAAGAGGAAGAGGAGGGGAAAGGGAGAGGAAGAGGCGAGAGGAGGGAAGGGAAAAGGAAGAGAAAGAGGAGAGAGGAGGGAAGGGGAGCCGATGGAAAAGATTTCCGTTATGATCCACATTCACACACCCGCATCTAAGATTTATCACACAATATCAGTGCATTTGCCCCTCAATACTGTCTGTAAAGGGAGTGTACATGTTTAAAAATTGTTGCTATGTGACCTTTATTCTATTTGTTCTTGCTAGGATACTGAGAAACCTCCAGATTCTTTGCTTTTGAATAATTCAATTTTTAAAATATATGTTTATGTATTCATATTCCACATGTGTTTGCATGTAGCTTTGTTTTCAAGTTTTTAAACTAATAGAGACTCATATGTTGTAATTCCTGTTTTAGACATTTAAGTATCAGACATTTGTATTGAAGCACTGAATTCGGTGATACATCTGCATAACTACAGTGCAATTATACTGTAAATATAGTGTAGTTCAATTTCTGAAGCAATTGTTGATAAATATGTAGTATAAATATATATATATATAATTTCCACTCATGAATATAACTGGGAAAATCTGTCTTTTTTAATCTCAGATAATCACATTAAAATTTTAGGCTTTGATACAAGAATTTTTCACAAAATCCTAAAATCAGATGTTTAGGTGTCAGGCTGAGTTTGTTCTAATTCATACTTTTCAGTTTCTTTCCACTTCTTTGTTATGCTTCTGCTTTGCAGTTTGTATACTTACCTGTGCTTTCTTGAGTGGCCAATATATACTTTGTTTCCAAGCAAATTTTTGTGTGCAAAACTATGTTGAGAGAATCAAATTACAAACTTCAGTAGGAAAGAAAGTAATTTGTTTTCTTTCTCCCCTTTTATGTTGGTGATTTGGGGAGTGAAGCTGTGTTTTTATATCTCACACAGTCTAAAAATTATGCAGCTCTACATAGCTTCCTCAGGACTGAATGGTGAGTGATGACTTCTGGGAACCTTACCCGAGAACTATCAAGCCTTATCTGAAAATAAGTTTATAAATAACTAAATAAATATCCCGAAGACATTTGTATCTTGGCTTCCAAGGATAAAGGATAGGCCCCTAATAGAGAGAAATGACGACGCCGGAACTCTACGTTTTTGTTTTCCAGCCAGCACATCAAGCAAGCACATGTGCCCATGTGGATTGTGTTTAGAACTCCAAAGAAGCCTCCTTTTGAACCACTTTTGTGGTAAATATATGTGATTAATTTCTAAATCAAGTATTTTAATTGCAAGGGAAGGAACAGGATGCTGAATGGTAATATCTAAATGAACATGCACTCTACAGGTTTTTGAGGAATCCCTGATATGTTTCATCTGTGACGGCTTAAACCAATCTCAGCACTGCCGTGGTCCTGACATGGTCAAGCATGAAAAGGAACATCTGCTTCACTCATTTTTTTAACTTTATTGTGGTTTCTTTGCTTTTTGTTTTGATTGCTACAACATACTGATTTTAATTTTCTTATGTGGCTTTTTAAAAATACATATGTTTATTAAATTAATAGTATTGTCTTGAATTTATTGTAAAAAGACACAAGTACAAGGACAATACAAATTTGTACTTTTCATTTTACAAAGCTCTCAATTTTTAGATCAGTTGAAAAGTTACTTACAGTCCTCAAAGAATGTCTTCAAAAATCATGTCCCCCAAGAGGAAGCCTAAAAACTGCAGACACTTCCTATTTATATTGTCTTTCAACAACCAATGTTTTTCCATTAGTATTGGGGTGATGAGGAAACAATGTCATTAGCTCCCTTATGCAAAAATTTGCTAGAAGTGAAGCTCTCTTAGTTGGTGTTCTACGTCTTCTCCAAATAGTCACTGCATTTGGTTAGAGAATAAGAAATGGATTCTTCTGAAGTGTAAAAATATTTCACATCTAGTTAAAAAAAAAATCCCATCTGCTTGGAGCTTCCTCTATAGCATGGTTCTCAACAAATTACCTCATTATGTTTGTGTTGAACATAAATAAAACTATATGACTACTTACGCAGCTGTTGGGAATCATTGACCAAGCTGGAGAGCAGAAATGAGACTTGCAGTGTAACAACATTATAAGTACAGCGTAGTTGAGCTCTAGCTAATGAATCCAGAGTCTCTGACTCGAAAACAGGCAGGAGAATGCAGGTGGATTTTAAAAATACACAGAATTTACTGTCTCTATCATCCCACCAGTCCATTTCCCTTTCTGTTTAAAAGGGGTTTTACTTTTCAGGCTCTTCTTGGGCTTTCCTGGTACCTTGGGCTGTGGTGATTAGAGAAATAATCATCTTGTAAAGTGCTGGAGATAAGGAAGGTATTTAAATAGTGGTTTCTGTCTTTGTTTACCTCTGCAGAAGGCTGAGGGAACAAACAGCTAAGGGAAACATTTTGCAAGCTTTTCAAATTTACAGAGTAAATTCAACAGCGTTGCTGTGAATGTTATCACTGAGTTCTGTGTTCGTGCTTGATTCTTCACCAAATTAGCTCTTCTGCAAGTAAATATACCCTTCTCAGTTGCACTCCTACAAAATCAGCCTATGTCCTGAAAGTAACAAAACTGATGGAGTATGTTCCAGATATGCAAACCAATTAGCCTACATAGCTACAACATAATCTCAGTAAAATGAGTGGTCTCCAGTTTAAAAGAGTCAGATATCGAATCCAGGTTATCTCATTTTCTTTGCAACATTGTATGCCAATAAAAAATTTTACATTATTTTGTGAAAGTTCACTTTATCAATCTTGTACAGTGCAGTGGAAACCTGTAGAGCAGCTGAAAGCATATCAGCATTCTTACCCACAGTCTCTCTAATTTTTAATTTGCAGTTTTTTCACATCTTGTTTATTTAGCAACTGAATTAAGATTTGAAGAAAAAAACCCTCACACTTTAATAAATCATTTAGTAGAATAATATTTACATTATATTTTTTCAAAACAATAATGAGTATATAATTCCTACATTGTGGCAATACCATAAGTTTGAACCAAAGTTTGAACAATTATGTGCAGAATTTAGAAAGAGAGAGATAAAAGATACATATTTTATCAATAGGTAGGTATACTGACATGTATTATATATGCATATTTGCAGAGCACATATATGTATATTTGGGAGGAAAAAAGCAATAAAATGCAAAATTTAATCCATTATGGCTTTAGTTTTTACAGATCCCTAATATATTATGCACAGAGATTTTTGGCAACAACACAAGCTCGGATTTTCCTTCCAAATTGTGGAAGCTTTTAACTGAAAAGGTTCTGTTCCAGAAGAATGCAGCCTCTCTCTTCAAACTAAATATTTTGATAGGTTTGTTTCTAGTATGAATAACTCCTGCTACTTTTTGTATATTATGCTATCATTCGATATTTGTCCAATTTCAGTGTTACTTTTCCAATTACAATATATTATGAAAACCATATGAAGCCAGCTTTTTTTTTTTTTTTAATAAATGGTCATCATGGCATTCATATGATACTACCTCTACAGAAAAAATAAATAATTTCATGCACAGTACTTTCATGACATGGGTCTTCTAACTTCATTGACTTCAGGACCCAAGGGAAGTCTACGCACAATTGTCAATAGACCTCCTTGAAATAAAAACATCATTTTTCCTTCTACCCATTGCAATGAAGACTGAAACTGCCACTGATAATTAATCCGCTGAGAGAAATCAATATTGCAACTGGTTGGAGATGAAACAACCCATAGCAAAATAAACTTTTGCCATGACAGTGTAGCAGTTCTTCAAAGCAGATTCTGTCTGTGGGCAGATGTGGAATCTTAATAAATGGTTGCAAAAAACTAGAGGCCAGTTGTATCAAACAGTTGGATTCTGGGCTATAAAATGCAGTTATTGTTCTTGTATGTGCTGACTTGCTTTTCAAGACATAGTAATGGCTCTTTATTTATAAAGACTGAAAATGTTGCAAAAGAAAGAGAAGGAAGACAGGACAGCTTGCAAATGGCCAATAGTGGGAACTGACTATAAGAAAAAATATCAGTATTGTATTGCATTCTGCTTGTACCATTTCTGGAACTAGACTGCCATACAGGAAGTTAGATTTTGGTTTGAAACTCAAGAATTTGAGTGAACTGGTCAACATTTACAGACATATTCATTTCAACTCACAGTTGAAGGCCAAAACTGTAGAAAAGAGTTTAAGTATGGATTAGAATTTCAAAGAATGTAATAGCAGCTGTTTTAATATAGACCCTTGATTGAAATCAAACCACGTAGATAAAATCAATAAAAACAATTACAAACTCGACAGCGTTACAGGAGGAAATCAAGCTTATGGCTGTTTTGGGAGTGCTATTTAGCAGGAAATACCCTGACAATCAACATCACTGATGTTGTCTCCTAGCAGCCTTTCTCTAGAAGTCTTTCAATGGGCCTTCAAAAGTGCCCAGACTTTAGGGCCAAAAGGCTAACATTTCATCCTGTAGTCTCAGCATGGGTGGTTGGTGAACACAGAATGATTCATGTTCCTTTGAATAAAAGACTTTTGCACTTTATGGCCAGTATGAACCTAACGGGTTGATTTAGTTGAAGCATAACTTCCATAAATGCAGCCAGAGAGGGGTTCCCTTCTATTTCCTTTGACAACTTTTACCAACAGTAAAAAAAATATGTACCTGATTTCAATTTATAGACATTGGTTTGGGATATTTAGGATGTTCCACAGCACTCTTTAATTTCCTTTACTGGTCTCCTTATCATAATGTCTGATCTACACTGTTTGCTGTAATCATTTTATCTACTTATCCATGGGGATAGGGGTCCTTCTAATTGGATTGCAACTGAATTTGGGCAGAATTAAATAACACACATACCTTGACTGACAATATTATTTTAACAGCTTTTTATGTTATTCCTTATATTAATCAAATCTTGAAAATATAATGCAGATAAACCCAAATACAATTCATCAATTTCTCCTCTCTGAAAGACTTTGTCGGTTTGTTTTGATTGTTTTCATTTTGGTGGTTTGTTGGGTATTTTGTTTGGGTTTTTTGTTCTGCTTGGGATTGTCTTTTTTTTTTTTTTTTTTTTTTTGACCACCACTTAATGCTGGCTGGGCCATTCTTCTACTTGTCTGTATCGAGCCTAAACAGGTCTTTGATATCCAAGGAACCATCTTCAATAATTATGTTGCCATAAAGAGTTTCAAAACAGAGTTACCTCCCATTGTCTGTAAATTCTTCAATGTAGAAAAAACATTATTTTAATTTCTAAAAGTTCAACCAGGAGCATTCTGTTAGGCTTAATGTCTTCACATCTACATATACACACAAAAGTGAAACATGAAAACATGAATGCACATACATATATGCTGTAATTTTATTTAAGTCTGTCAAACTGATATTTCCAGTAGGCTCTGCTAGCCTCATCCTAAGTCTTCCTTGACTGCACAAGGAGTTGCACGGGTGGCCAAGGCACCCACACACTCAGGACAGCCAGCTCCATATCTTCTTTCAGCAGCAGAGAGAATCTTGTCTCCATACTGCAGCAGGTTCTAAGAAAATGAGAGAGGAGTAAAAAATGATTGGGCAAAATCATTAAATCATTTGCCTGACTCTGAAAATAAGGCAGAAATGTTACAAAAAATGAATTTGGGCAGTTTTTCCTGAGAATGAGCAAGTAATATGGTTTCACTTTCCAATGAGAGCTGTACTACGATCAGTGCCCAGCCAGAATTACAGGTCAGAAGATATTTCTGTAAGCCATTTGGAGGTATAGAGTTATCCTTTTTCTTTATACAGAAGTTTTGTCATAGGGTATTCCATTCTCTTATCAGCTCAGGGAGAGATTTTTCTTCAGTCAGTATCAAGCCGGAAGAGTCCCTACCACAACCTATGCAACAGGCTGGAAGACAAAGCATCACTGATGAAGGCTAGTCTGCTCTGGTTGTCAGTGAAGTTTCAGTTTCACATTAACATCCCATTCTGATATGTGCTAAATCTAACTTTTTGATCTTCACGATACTTCTAGTTGCAAGATTTTTGATCTCTGGGGTGAGTACAGCTGAGCTTTTCAGGCACAGAAGGGTGAAATAGTACCTTTGCATGTAGAAGTTGCTACTGATAAAAACTAAGATCCAATCAAGTCCTGAAATTTGTGGTTATTATGAAAGCTTCTTTGCTTCTGGCCAATATGACCCCCAAATGGAGCAATTAGTCAAAGACAGAAAAATTGTCTTCAAGCTACACATCAACATATATCCCAAAACACACAAACATATATTCTAGTTTTATTTTAAAATATAACTCAATGCACTGGAACAGGACATCTGTATTAGGATTTTGCACAAAGCTTTGCTACCGATTGCATATGAGAATTACATACTAGTTAGCTACTGTTTTTTTACAAATAAACTTTGACACTGGCTAGTGATATGAAAATAGAGTAATTTTAAGAGTAAAAAGGACCTAAACAGATAAATAAGTATGATTCAAAATATTAATGACATTAAAAAAATGTCTGCTTGGCACACAAAGTTGGGTATGCTGAAGGATACAAAATATTAGCAGGGTACTCACAGAAATCTTCTCAAGAGTTTTCCACATAAAAATAATAATTAAAAAAATGCCTAGAAAAGAATATAAATATATATGGGAATGCTACAGAACAAAACCCAGCATTTCTCCTGATACTTATTTTCTCCATCAGAAAATGCTATTTCCATTTATAGCAGAATAGGTATCACAGAAAGGACCAAAGAGACTTAGAAGTTTCCAGGGCAAAAGATCTCTGCACTGAATTATCTTTCTCATCCCATTCTCCCCCTATGGTCTAAAAATAATAGGAGTAGCAGTAATAATATTGAATTTTCTTAAAAAACTGACACTAAAAATAATGTCTATGCCACTAGCCTCAAAGCAGTCACTGTCAAAAAACAAGCTCAAGTATGGCACAGGAGATTCTTGGAGCATCTGAGAATGTGTGTGTGTGTTATGTGTACACATATATTTGTGTATACATATGATCCTGTGCTCTGGCATCTGATGGTATAGATTTTCAACCTGTTTTCACAAGACCTCTGTGAATCAGATATTTTTTAGTACAGTTTATGCAGGAACAAACTAAAATGCAGCAAGGTAGGAATTCACCTTCAAGGAGATAACAGGGTGCAGAGCTCTGAATCTTGTGATTCCCACATCCCTTCTATTAAAAGCAACAAGACAGACAAGAAAGTTCCTCTAAAGAGGTTTTAGTACTGCTGTGGTTTTTAACCTCTCCATTCCTCTGGAGAAACTGCAATTTGGGGTTAGGTTTTATAGAAGCCCACAGCACTCATGGAAACAGACTAATGATGTTTGTCAACCATAGATAGCCTGAGTCCGGGGATAATTCATTATTTTAGTTGCAGCTCCTCTGCTTGACAAGGGCAAGTGGAAAAGATATTACCAACTTCACAGCAAATATCTCAGTCCATTGGAAGTGCATTTCAAAAATTAGGCTTGTGATTATTTCCCTCTGTCTCAGATAGAGGGAGCTTTCCCTGGAGGGGACACTAGATTGAAACTAGTTTGGAATCTCCCTCTGGGGAAGAGTGTGGTCTCCTTTCTGACCACAAGTTACCTTTTTCCTATTTACCTATCCTGCTGCCCCATGCCACTCAATTGCTATAGCCGCCCCTTTTATTTACTGCTTGTCAGCTTTCCAGATTCCAGGTATCATTTCCTTGATAAATATTCATTATGCCCCATGATTTCTGTTCTCCATCTTACCAGTACAGTAAAAAGGCTTTTGTCCTGAGCTGCAGACACTACAGTAGCTTTCAAGCTCACTAATTGCTTTACAAGAG
This sequence comes from Oxyruncus cristatus, assembly GCA_013399855.1. Lineage (NCBI taxonomy): Eukaryota > Metazoa > Chordata > Aves > Passeriformes > Cotingidae > Oxyruncus > Oxyruncus cristatus. Next base: position 589,235 of record VXAY01004421.1, on the reverse strand, counting down.
ATCATTAGTTTGCAGAGCTGGCCCTAAGGGTGGGCAAGTTAAATACATGCCTAAGGAGCCAAATTTTGGACGAAAGGGGTGGCTCACACAAGCTGCTGAGCACTGAGCACTTGCTGCCAGTGTTCCTGTCTGTTTAAATTAATCACCATTGGGTATTGTGACTTCAGAAGGAGTCAAAACTCACAGGTTTTGAGCCTTGGTTAAAACATTTTGAGCTTATTTCCCCGTAGGATGTAGGAAGCCCAATTTGGCCCATCAGCACAGCAAGTATGGCCACATGCCATTGAAGGAAGGACACATTGACAGGCAGTTAGTTGCAGGTAACCCAGGTGAAGGTTATTGCAAGACAGCTGTGGGACAGGTATGAAAGGGAGAGGAATCAAGCCTTTAACCCACAGGCTAGACCTCATTTAGATGACATGGAGGCACAGACAAAGGTGGGATTACATGCATTGGGGCTGAGAAACTGCAGTGGGGTGCCCAGGTGGGATTCTCTCTCCTCTCTGAGAACAGTGGCAGCTCAATGTACCTTGTTTCTGACCTGAACTACATCTGCTAACCCACCACATTCCCAACTCCACATGCCGACTGTCGTGGGTTTACTCTGGGCTAATTTTCTTTTAAACCTTTTACACAATTGCTGTAACATGAGAGAAGTTTCATACAGACAAAAGAGACGACATGGGGGAATAATATTAAATTTATTACTAGCAGGATAGAAACTGAAGAATAATATATACAACAATTTTAACTAGGTAAAATTATAAAGAAAATGCTATGTATTTACAAAATTATCCCTACCCCCTGTATCACTCCAGGAGGAGAAAAGTCTTTTCTTTACTTTCAGGGTTACAGTTCCTCTAAATCAAATTTGCAGCACTTGAAAGTTTTCTTCTATTATCTCTGGGGTGGCAGCTCCGATCGGCCGTAGCTGGAAATCTCTCTCTCTCTCTCTCTCTGCTGCACGTCGACCTCAGGACTGTCCCTGCTCCTCCCTGCCAGGCCAGGACCAAAAGCTGGGGGGTACTCGGGCCCTGTGAGGTCCTCCATGGACTGCAAGGGGACAACTTGCTGC